>OX103947.1:41225695-41825695 GCA_944470405.2 Schistosoma mattheei | reverse complement strand
GCGAGACCACACACATATATCCAAATGTACAGATGCGTTAAACGAGCATAGAAGAGTTGTGCCGAAAGGCAAGCAAGTGAGCGATGGCCAGAGCAAGAGCGTGATGAGAGCGTGTGAGCGAATGAGTGAGTAAGCGAGTGAGTGTTCAATATGAATAACATGGACATATATATAGTGAAATGAATGGGTAATCGAATCAAATAAGCGGTTAGTAGTAAGACTAACAGAGTGAATAAATGCGTAGGCAGTAATCAATATTCAAGCATGCGTATTTCATGCGAGCACAAAATAATAAGGGTACAATAAATTGTTATAATACGGATGGCTTTGTCCGCTAAATAAGTTAGCAAAAGGGCTTAACTGAGTTAAGTGAGAATAAACCCATTTGCACGTGAGTCGCTATAATTCTTTACTGTTATAAAATATAAAATGACGAATAAACTTATTACTATTATTATCATTATCATATAGTGAATAATATTATTAATATCGAGTCAAGGTATCATTAGATTAAGTTCCTTTGGTATTGCTGACTTGAATATTCCTATTGATGTTTAGGACAGTAGTTGATCAGTCTCTTATTGATATATGTGCATACTGTGCGTATTGCCTCGATATTGTCTTAATTTACAAGCATTATTAGCAAAGATGAATAGTGGTTAGTTGTGGAATCCAGGACACGCTTTTTGTTCTATTTGGAACTCGTGAGCTGGATGTACCTGGATCTCAGATTTGATGTTCAGTCTGGGACAATACGCACAGTATGCACATGTATCAATAAGAGACTGATCAATTGCAATCCTAAACACCAATGGGAAGATTCAAGTAAACAATACCAAGTGAATTTAAACTTCACCCCATTGGAAAAGCAAATGGCTATCACGACTCAGTGGCTAAGTGTATAACGCGAAGCATTTGAAGAAAACGTTACTGGGTTCGAGTCCCAGAGTGAACATCATCTCTGAGATGCAGGCACATCCAGCCGAGTCACAAATAGGACGAAACACGCGTCCTGGATTTCACTGCTAGCCATCATCCATACTTGCTTATCATCAGATTATCTGGAAAGTACAAGTTTTATAAAAATAACTATCCTATGACTTTTATTAGTTATTTATTGTGAATTACCTTCGGGAAAGAATAGAGGACCAGAGAAATTCGTAATACCAAAAGATGAATGGGGGTAATTTAATCACATTTCATTATGTCTATGATAGTTTACCTATCTATCAAAGAAACAAGAGTGAACAAATATATACGATATTCGGGATTATGACACATGAAGTAATTGTATATATATAGGAATCTTAAACTGTCAACAAGAGATAATTTCTAACATAGTAACCATTTCAAACACCTCCATAAAATTGTGAAGAACCACATGTCACTGTTTATTTAATAGATTGCCTCATTAAAAATTCATAAGAAATTTAAATCTCATTTTGATGAAAAGTTGATCAATAATTCTTTAAATTTATCATTTATGTATAATTTTCTTTTCTTATTTAAATGTAGGTAAAACAGATCCAGTGACATTTTTAATAAATTACCTCAGTAGACATGGAATGCGTTTATTAGATTTATACCATTTGTTAGATCCTCAACAAACTGGAGTGATAAGTGAAGCTCAATTCACAGAAAGAATGATCGTAAGTTACATAGGTTTATAACGATATACGAATTACTTATTTAAATATATATATGTTTAGTGATGTATGAATGCTATTGAAAATCAACTTAAGAATATGAAAGTCAAAGTGAAATGATTATGACAGAACTTAAAAAGTGTAAATTTATCACTTCGATTTGTTTTTATTGACAAGTGTTAACTTCAATTTCTCTATGGTTACAAAATACAATAAGATTTAAATGGAATGGCTTTTTGGAGGTTATACCGGTTTGTAGCTATAACTGATGGGGATTAATCTCAATTGAACTATAAAACAACAGAGGATATTGAATAGCTGGTTTATATTAAAACACACCAACAACATTCAAATCTCACCAGTGATTGCCAAATGATGCATTCAATAAATTCACTTCATGATGAAGACTAATGGAATATTTGCAATTCGTTGATACAATCGACGATCTTAACAAGATAAAATGATTTTAATATTCAGTCAGTAAAACTTTCAAAATTCTACCAACAAAATTGTTTCAATTTTTTGTTCGAAAAATAATTTAAAAAAGCTTTATTCATTTCGAATCATTCAGATAAATGACATAATAATAAAACCACGTATAAACACTACTGTTTTACTAAACTATACTCATTGTGAATACATTAATAACAATTGTACGACAAAATGAGTGCGATTGATTTCATTATATATATGTATATATTTAGGAAATGACCTTAAATACACCGTTCATAAATTAACAGGCTGTCCACTTAAAAAAAATTAAAAATTCCCGGCTGATGTATTGGATTACTGTAATACATGTACTGCCTAAACAGTTACTGAAATAATACACTTAAAACTATCATATATCACATGTTTGGTCTCTACATCTAATGTTACTACTTATATCAAATTGATCATGCCTGTAAACTGGCATAAATTCTGTAATTATTATTTTCAGAATATATACATATTATTACTATTATTTGATTATATTTTAATTGCAGAAAAATCACATTCCTTTGAATCCTGAGGATCTCAAAATACTGATTAATTATATTGATTCAGAGAGAACTGATAAAATAACTTATAAGTAAGTCTTTATTATTAAGTCTTTTTTATTATTAGGTAACGGTTAGAAATTGATCGACTTTTATAATATTCTAGTAATTTTTAAACCTAGTATTCGAAAGATTATTAAAGTAAAATTTTACATTTAAAATTATTAAGAAAAAAGAATTTTTAGTCTTTACACATTCTACAGCAATTCGGATGACTCTCCCGTTCTCCCACATTGTACGACCATTCCATGTACCGAAATTAATAGGTGCTCTGGTTGTTGGAAGAGGCATCAACCACGTGACTTTCGAAGAAACTCGGCTTTCACTCTGAGGTGTCATAACACTTTTAACTGAAGACTTTCTAACTCCCAGGGCAGAGTTTAAATTGTTTGAATTATTTTTTATGGTTAGCGTTTTTTATCGATTTAGTTTTCTACTGGGTGGAGTCACTAACCTCAAGCCTAACTCTCCTCCCTTATTTGGGCTTTGGACCGGCAGTAGCCCCAGAGGGGCTCCGTGCGGAGTTTTACACGCACATTACAATTTCACAACTTTTCAGAATGTTCAGCTTAAACTATTCTGTTACTAGCTGTTTTATATCCATTTGACTAATCCGCTTTTATGGGTATGTAGTAATTTGCTATTTTTTTTAAACTCCTATATATCAAAAACTGTTCTTTGTTCTGTAGCTTATTTCATCTAGACCATTCACATAACTAATTATCATTAACTGTTCAGATATGTTATTCAAATAACAAATTGTTGAGTCTGTTAATGTCATATCCAATTTTCGTTTATTATATTCTATTGTATCTCAATATTTCTTTACAATAGATTTGACAATTTACAATCATTTTTGTTATACTTCGACATTTATTGTATTTCGCTGGAATATTTGTGTTCTTCATGAGAACATACGGTAATAGGAGCTTCTGGGAATATTTATTTTATATTTACGTACTATCATTAGACAGTTTCATAGTTGACTTTTAGGCTTGTTAACATTATAGTACAAAGAGACATTCCCCTTAATAACTCCATTGTTATAAGGTAATCAGTAAGCGGCTCACATTACTCTTTTATTTTTATTATAACAGAATATAGACCTGTTATGAATAATTCACTAGTTAAGAAAATATATGCATCAGTCAGAGATTTTATTGATCTATTGAGATTCGATTAAAGCATCATTTCATTGATAGAGTCAAATACAATTCTTATTTCTTAATTTCAATAAGGTCAAAAAAACTTCATCAATTTATTTATTCCTAATCATAATATTTTAGATGAAGTTTGAATTTAGGACTTTTTCACTCTTCACTTCATTATTATCTTTCGTATGCTGAATTGATACTATCGCAAATTCAGTTATTTATATTTACACAAGTTTATGAATAAAGAGGTTCTTTTAATGAAGTTTATTAAGCTGCATGAATAATGTCTTACACGTTATTACTTTTGGTTACTGTCGTTATTGTATTTCAAACATGTAAATATGGATTAATTTTAGTAACGGCAAATAAACTCATGTTCTTTTATATTCTCCTCTATGAATCATTTAACTGAATGTAGTTTTTATCAATTTATTGATCAATCAATAACCTAAACTATCGAAATATTTAGAAACCATGTAAAAACTCTTATTTGTCTTAGTTATTTTGGATTATTACACTGTCAAAATAAAATTTAATGAATAATGAGTTTTACAAATAGATTAATATCCAGATATTTTAGAATATCCCATTCAATGTGTTAGTGATTTGAAAAACAGCTTTCGATTTTGTTGTACAAGTGTCAGAATAGTAGAAAACGCTAATTTGATATTGTATTTTGTCAGCTGAATGTACTTGCATCTCAGAGTTGATGTTCACTCCACAACTCGAACCTAGCATCGTTCGCATAATAGGACGTAACACGCGTCTTGGATTCCACCACTAACCACTATTCATCTTTGCTCATATTGCTTGTGAATTAGGGCAATATCAAGACAATACGCACAGTATGCACATATATCAATAAGAGACTGATCAATTACAGTCCTAAACATCAATGAGAAGATTCAAGTAAACAATGTCAAGTGAGTTGTAAAGCATCTTGTAATAAAATATCATAAAAAACGAAGTGATAATGTATGAAAATTTACTAAAGTATAATGACTTTATAGGTCCCATAATTTTATTAATTTAATCAAATTCAGTGTATAAATTGAAAGAAATAATGAACATTGAGTAATGCATCACATTCAAACAAGTTTCATATAAGTTAGTAGGAATCAAATTATGTTCATTAAAAGTAAAACAACATCAAAATGAAATAGCTTGAGAAAAAAACTACGACAATACAGAGGTTTTCGTCGAGTCTCATTTTTATTCTTTCTCAATAACTGAATAAGTTTTTTTCGTTGTCTAAGAAGTAATTTCTAAATCCTCAACGATTTCATAAAGTTTATGTGAAATAAGTTGGGTCGGAAAGATAAATAAGATTCATTCAAGATTTACATACGTTCTACCAATTAACTTACAGTGTCACAGTCAACTTATCATTCTAAGGTACTTTTATTTAACAAAGCATAATGTTTTAAATTCAGCGAATTGTATTAATACATTAGAAATGAATATTTCTCTGAAACATTTACTAACGAGATTTGATTATGTTCCACTTTTATTTGTATTTTCTAGACTGCTTGCAAGCCGAATTTATTTTTTCCGAATCAGTGTTAGAGAACAGTTACGAATTAAAGCAACTGAATTGTCAAAGCATCAATTAGATCAACACAGATTATTTGTACGTCCAGAAGGACCAGATATAATTGACAAACCACCAAAAGGTAACGCTTCGAAAAGATTTTTATTTTATAAATTTATTTTTCATGATATTTTTGATAAACTGCTGAGTTACTGGTAATTACTTTCAGACCTAACATCCAACATTAATGAGCGGCAGATCATCAATAATGGTAATGATCTTTATTACTCCGCCTTTAAAATTCAGAACTGAATTAGGTCATTTGTAATTATCTATTTTCTATTAAAAACGTGACTTGATAATTCTTGTATTTATGTTGACTCAGCACCTAAGTTTTAGTCATCTTAAACCATACGTTTTAGTTGTTGTGAACTATTTAATAGTCTAAATGGGAACATCGACTATGGAATTTAAATCCATCCATCAGTGAATTCCTAACTGGGGCGAAAAGCGAATCCAGGATTTATTTTCTAGACATTATCCATAGTATCATCTTTGAAAAATAATCAGCAGTCTATTTGCAAAATATACAAAAAATAGTCTAAACAAAATTATGAGACGTACTCTTTGAGTGAAAAAAGAATAATTATGGTGTTGGGTGTCTGATTATATGAATGAATTAATGAGTGGAAATGGATTAGTATCAGCGAACACATGATAGCAATATTCAGTGATAATACAAACGACAATTATCAAGATATTCCTGACATAATTTTCAGGGTATATTACTGATGACAGTAAACAGCAGGGCATAGACTGATTACCTTTTTCGAATTTATCCTCATTAAAAACCTCATATCTTACACATGTATTCTAGTAAAGACAGATATTATTATCGAACTACTTCGGTACTGTACTACTCCTGAACAGTTTTCTTTAGAAACTCATTCGTTGTCTAATTCGAAATCCATACAATTTATTCTATAGTTCAAGATAAATTTAGATTATGTAGTGTACAATGTTATCTTTCTTGTTCATTAGGAGTTCTTGAGTCTACCCATTTATTGATTTCTATTACTCCCTTGAAATTATTTATTGATATATCCTGTAAATAATTAATTTTATCAACAATGCATAAAAAGATGTCGATATGTTTTTTGGACTTTGAGTGAGAATGGAATCCCCAAAGCTAATTCGTTCAACATACCTATCACTGAAGATAATATCGAGGAATTTGCTCAATGTACGTATTCCTAAGATAGACTAATCAAATGTACTCCTGGATACCATCAACAAGACAATAAAAATCCTTAGAAGTTCTTGAAAAGTTAACATTTATTCTACGACTCTGGGACATTTGTGTAATTTGCTACCGCAATCATCGGTCTCTTATTAACCTGATCATAGCAATCAGGTTTCTTTACGAAATTATTTATTGGAAGTGTTGAGATACAACTAGGCTCATATTATCCTGCCACCATTATAAATATTGTTCTGATGGAAAGTCGTAGATAGATAGACCATAAAGAAAAGTGGTGGAAATGGAGATACAAATTTTATAAACTTACATCAGTTAATCCGCCAGTAGATATGATCGTAGGTAACAACGCATGAGAACTGAACTAATAGTGCTTGTTTAACGATATTTACATTATACCAAAAACCAAATTACAAACAAACAAATGTAAGCCTTACGTGCTCCTTTTAAATAACAAAGCATTTTAATGACGTAACTTAAGCAAACTCCTCAGTCTTCAAAACCCGACAAAATTATAAAGAAGTCTAGTGGGGATCGTTGGGGAAATTTTAGACAATCTTCTGGACACGCTCATATTTCATTATTCTTTAAGAAACTTAAATTCGCTTTCTTACATTCTCATATTTATTGCTTTGTAGGATTTCCTTCTAAAACAAAAAGATCTGCAGCTAATTCAAAAAAACAATTATCCAAAACGCCAAACGCAAACCTTATGACGGATCTAAGTAAAAGTAGCCGAAACTGTGCAAACGGCCAAGAAGGAGTCTATCCGAAAGCAATTTCTAGTGACAAGTTGCAGAAAGAAAAAAATGATCTGCCCATAAATTATACAGAAATTTTGAAAACAGAAAAGAGCAAACCTAATTGTGCATCCATCATAACTAAAGTATCTAGCTATGATTCAGGTGAAATTTTAGACCGAATGAAAAAGTTGGATCATGGGAGTACATCAGACAAACGCAAACCTTTAAATATACCGAAATACAAAGATTTCGGCAAACCAATTAACGAAACTACAATTAATTCCAAACTTCATGTTATTCCAATAACTGAAGTTTTCGACAAGAAATATTTTCAAGATTTTCTTTATTCGTAATTCATACGCAAAAATTTAAAACGGTTATGACACACAAACTAAATTAATTATGATTCGCGTTTCGCAACTACTTTAAACGTTTTTCTGTATGTTGAACGGATAAATCATCTGTCTGCTCCAAGCTCTTTAAGAGCTAACTGTATAAACATAATAATTATCAAAAGGTTTTCACATTTAATTAGATTCATAACCTAATTAAGCCTGTTACCCTCTTGGAATGTAGGCCATCAACCATAAATCTCCAACCATATCGGTCTTAGGCTCTCCTTGCCAATCGTTGCCAAGTCTTACTCATGTTTTGACTTTCGTCTCCGTTTCCCTATGTCATCCGGTTTTTGCCGGCCTCGTTTCTTTCTGAATTACATATTAAAAGTTTGGACTTGCTTTGTGGTACAGTTTGCTGATTTCCACAATGTGTATCCCATCCTTCTCCAGTATATTTTTGAAAATTCCCTCTTTAGCTGGTAGTTGTTTCATTCTCTGTTACGGTAGGTTTTTGCTGATATTGTGTAGACAGCTATGTAAAAATACCTGCACATATTTGGCGATGGTTGTGTTGGTTCTCTGATTTTTGGTTCCTCGCAATAAAACTATCTTAAAGTTTGTGATGAAAAATCTGATCCACTTAGTCTTTGCATTCACCTCCATATCAAATCAGATAGTTCTTTAATAGTTTCTTTTTCATAGCTTTTTCTTTTGTTGTTGCTCGGTTTATTAAATATTTTTGCTTATCAGCTTCAATGCTTTTCTTCACTCGCCTGTTTGCCTCTGTGTATTCGGCTCATGTGTTGACTTTATCTTCTCCTGTTCGGATACTGTCTTGTTCTTTTTCCCATTTTTAAACTTACTCAGGTTATACACAGAGATTTACCCTTTATTTCGGTGCTTGTTTGGCCTGAAAACCTCCTGCAATTTTAAACTCTACGACTCTTTAGTCCTTTTCTAGTCGCATTAGAAAATGGTTTCCTTTTTTTCCAGCAGACCTTGTATGGATTGTCATCTTTTGCCGAGAGATATCTTGAATTTGCTGAGTTATTTTTAGCATTTCGGAGGATGGCTGTATTAAACTTTCGTAATGTTGCTTGGCAAATTGTTTAGCGCTTCTTTAGTTTAAGTCTTAGATTAGTCACAACAAGATTTTGACCTGAAATTATATAAACTCTCTTTTTTATATGTTTGTTGTACCTTCTGAATCTCTCACTTGTCCTTAAGTAATCCATTTAGTTCTTCGTAATGTGATCTGGTGAAACGTGTGTGGCTTCGTTCATTTGCTTTTGTGGTTAAACTTTGCCGCATGTAATCACGTTTCAGAATGATGAGTTTATTGGTTTATTTCCATTTTTATTCATTTCCCTTGGCCTCCTCATGATTCCCTCATACTAACTGTTGTTCACTTCAACTCCGGTGTTCAGTTCTCCAAACAGAACAGTCTTCTTCTGGGAAGTCCTCTACGATGGACTGAAGCCTGTTGTAAAACTTGTCTTTATAATCTTCGTTGCTATGATTGGTGGGAGCGTAGTCCTACATGATATTCACTGTAATCCCTCCCGTCTTTGTTTTAACAAATGATTTAATGATCGTGGGTCAGAGAGATTTCTATTCTGTATGCGCTTTTTGTGCTTCTTTGGAGAGCCCCAGAATGACTTTGTGTGCGAGAGGAATTTTTCTTCATTAAGGCGAGAATACAGCAGCATCTTTCCTGAAGCTAGATTTATCTTTCCCACATTGGTCTGATTATTTTCACACATTCCAAAGAGAACACAGTCGTATCTTCGCATTTCTGCCACTACCAGAATTGTTTTCTCAATCCCCTTCCATTTTCTAGGCATTCCATGTACTTACATTAACTGTAGCTCTGGCTGTTATGAAGTGCAAAGGCCTCATAGCTTCTGAAAGATCTCAACTTTCATCAGGAGGTGTCATAACTCTGCTTTATGAAGATTCTTCAACTCCCAAGGCAGAGTTTAAATAATTGAAATGATTTATTCTGATTAGCGTTTTTTAGTGAGGTTCTTGCTTATAATGTTGACAGCCACATGTCCAAAGCTCCATTTTTACCTGGCCCCAGGAGGAGTTGATCAGATCCATTAGATATCAGTAAATTTAAGTTTTGTTTTCTAGTCTGCTTTCTTTACAAGATGATAGATATAAGACGACTGTTGGAAGTATAACAGTTGATGTTAGTAGAATTAAGAAATACATGCATAGAGCTTAATAAAGCACGTTTATGTACAATCAAATGTAGCTGTAACATGATTGCTTGGTAGTTACTGTACAAATGTTTGATAAACAGTTATCTAATTAAATATTTAGTAAAGCTTATTAGGTGTGTAGCTGACCAATTAATTATTTTTTCGATACAAAAATGAATTTTTTGACTAACAACATTACAACATACTACTTTCATTTTTTTAAAAAGTAGTAATATATAATTTTGTCTCATGTTTATTTTTTTCAATATCGTACATGGATGATTGTCAGAAATATTGATGTTAACAATCAAACATTTGTGTCATATTCATTATCATTACACTTAACAAACTATCAACTATAGAGATAAAATAAGCACAGTGAAACAAGACGTGTAGACTATAAGTAGTGTTTAATTACTCATTAGTTCGTTTCATAAATTTGCATATATGTATTCAGTTTACTCAATATCCTGTCTTATCTCCTCTCATGGATCATAAGAGCTTTGATTATGGTTAGTGATTACATCTAAATTACTTTAAGCTAATATAAAGAAATAAATGGTGAATTTTATTGTAATCTAAACAGTCACCTTGGGTACTATGTAAGGAAGAAATGTTGCCTTCATTCAGAGTGTGTTATTTATAGAAACTATAGAACTTGGTAACATCATACTTCTGAAACGATTGAAATAAAATTCCAAGTTTCCTAAAACATAAAAAAAAACAATTTAAAATGTGGAAGAATTATAATGATTGTGAACAGTGTAATATAGTTACACCCAGTTGCAAACTTTTAAATTTTTAAAATAAACTGTCTGTTGAGTACCAACTTAAGAGCATTAAAATACTTGAATGTTGTGAGTTGCTTTCAATTTCAATTTGTAGAATAAATATATTAGGTGAACTCATATTTAACATTCACCAAACTTAGTTGTCATTCACTTAATATTAAGCTATGTCAGAAAAAAATTTCCACAGAGATATAGAATGGATGATCTTGAATGAAAGATCACATTCTATAGAAAACATATTGAAATAGGGACTTTTTAATTAATCTGAAGTGAATTAATAATATAAACACAATCATAAGGTTTAAACATTATGGCAGTTTGTAAATTTTCAGAGTTATTGATTCACGTGAATGACTGGTAAAGGAGAAAAGCAATTATTTTTAATACAGTAATATTGACTTCATTTATTTGTACATTTTCAGTTCGAAACACAATGTTCTATAATATAGTGCAGTTTATCTAGTGTCTTAAGCTTAACGTTCATTCCGTTTTTGTTTGATGGAGTTTGATGCACTCAGTTACACGTGAATCTTTACGTCTCTTCACCTGTCAGATGATACTATGATGGAAATGTCTCTATATAAGCGCATCCAATATACAGATGCAGTTAATTATTTGTAATTGATAAATGTTATCAAATAAATCTCTCATCAATCTAATTGATAGAACAGAACTAACATACTAAAAACTGAAATCTATATTTAAATTGTTCACTAATTTTAATCGATGGGATAAAGCAATTTTCTGAAGTTTAGTCTGTTAAAATGATGATCCATGTTTACGATTTCAGTTTGACGCTTTCTTATTGATAATTTGATTTATCCTGTTATGAATGAGTAAAAATAATGTAGGGTTGACTAAATTTCGCCATACTTATATTATTTGTTTAGAAGTTTGTATTATTTGAATGCAGTTTTCATCACAGACTAATATCAGCTGATAAATTGTAAAGTACTGGGAAACTATTTTATTCTGGTCTTTAACTTGTCAGAAACGTGTGTTCATAACGCTCTCGTATGGGATAGAATCTCAAAGGTTGAGACACCTTTAGATTACATAATAAGAACTCAACGGTTCACCTCCCTAATTTCACCATTTATATGAAGTTCCACAATTCTCAATGATGATCATTGGATCTAAATTTGATGTCTTTTATTGTAAATCCTTAGGATCCTACCTTTATCTACCCGTGGCACATTTCAATAGTGCCCCCGTTGATAAGAATCTATGACAAAAATCAACCGCAACATGAAACCTGCTTTTACATATCACTAGAATGAACTATGATCGTGTGCTCACTATTGACTTTGTCGTGAAGTTTCGAGGCTTTTGTAAGAATTCGAAACTAGTCGAGTTCACGTATGTCAGAATTGAGGTAACTACCCATCAGAGTTGTTGAGTAATGCAGCGTTACTCTGCAAATTGATTGAATTTAGAATATAGGCTATTGGATTTCAACTCAGTAGGCTTAGATCTAAGCACTTGCCATTTGAAAGTCTCGCGCTTGATCCTAGATAAGGTCATATGACTGTAATCCTGAAAAGTTTCATATTTCAATACGATAGCTCCTTGGTGTTTACTAGTTTTTAGTGATTTCGCAATTAACATCAATCCTTGCCGAAAACTGATTTCAAGTTGTAGATATATTGTCATAGAAGAAAATATATTATTTAAGCTGACTTGATTTCTTGTCAAATAGTCAATGTTAGTGTTCTTTATATGTATTTGAGTTTGTAGTGAAAACAATTATTTCAGGACTAAATTTGCGATGTAACTTGATTTTACTTAAATAATAACGTCACTTAAGATAATGAACAGTTCTGTAAATGTTTGAATATATTTACAATGAGGTTAGGAATATCAGTACACTATTGGTGTGAAATTCGACGTAGCTTTCACACTCGGTGAAATATACGTCAGGTTACGAGGTATCATTACCAAGGTTTGACTTGATAATTTTGAATAAATTGAGCATTGGGTGCATTGTTATAAATAAATGATATATTTGTAATATCCCAGTGAGTAGAAAAATTAAATTTTCTGATGTTTCGTGACTCACTGTGGGCCACTTCTTCAGAGAACAAATAACCAAATCAAAATTAATCCAAGTTTAAATAGTACAAGGGAACAACACAATAATATTATGTCATAATATGAATCCATATCTTACAGGTTGAAATAGAATGGATTAGCAGTCAGAATTTTACAAATCAATGACCGGTTGAACATTTTGTGATAAGACATATGGTATCGAAGATATATAAAATCAAGGAGTAAATGTGGTGCATTAAGCAGTCCAACTATTTAGCGCCATAAATATATTTGAGGTTTTATCCCAGTGACAGCACTGTCACAATATGACATAATATTCTTGTGTTGTTCCGTTACACTACTTAAACTTGAATTAATTTTAATTTGGTTATTTATCCTTTGAAGAAGTGGCTTACACTGAGTCACGAAAAGTCAGAAAATTTAATGTTTCTACTCATTGGGATATTAGAAACATGTTAATTTATTTATATGTCAGATTATTGTTTAATTTCATTCATAATACAGAAAAGTATAGCACGTTATTTATCAGTGACCTTTATACTGGATTCAAAATTATTAACTGCAAACTGCAAATCCCGGTTTGTGCAACTTTAGTTTGCCGTTTGCTCATCCGTAACTAACTGCCGTGTTAAATAGATTTATGCATATATTTTATTCTGTATTATTTTTTCAGGAATCAATTGTTTGGTTCAGTGTGTGAGGACAGTATACCTAAAAGTTTCATTTTATATATGAATGTCACTTTTATATCAGTGGTGTCGGTTTCAATTTCAGACGGTTAAACACTTATAGGCATAAATACTAGAAACGATATCCATCTGTGAAACACTATATCTGATAACTTATTGATTTTTAGCTAATAACATTATATTACTATAAGCTAAGCGACGTTTATTAGTTATTTATAAACTGAATTACGTGATTCCTATTAAAAAGTTTATTGGCTGTCGGATTGTTTATCTACAAAAGCAACTAGTGGAAAATTGGATTACTATACATGTGTCTTTATTGCCAATCACTTTCAAGTAAACATAATCATCTGAGTGTATGGGTTGGATCCTATATAGGTAGTTCATTTATACTCATTCTCAAGCTTACTGAAACTTCAGACAATAATTAATTTTTATTCAGAATGATATTTATTAATAACTTTATTTCGGGCTGTTTAATATTATTCAGAATATGGTATAGCAATTCATCATTTTATTGTAAGATATACTATAACTGCCTACATTTCAGGGTAATCATGATGTAAAAATGATATTTACTCCGAAAGTACTAGTGCTGTGAAGTTTGTTGTGTTACTAACGATCGATCAATATGTTCAAAGTTCAAATTTAAAAGTAAATCTAAATTTGCGCTCATTGATCAACTATGTTAGTTACATTAATAGTTAAACCAAGAAAAAAAATTTCAGTTTTACACCTCCCTAATTCTCGTCAATATTTCAATATTCATAAACATTCGAAAATGCAATAAACATTTACTATTATAATTCTCATAAACAATTCAAGTGATGGTAATTGATAGAACGATGTAGATGTAGTTTGAATGTAAATGTTTATACTTCATAAACGTTTTGTTCTGCAGTATGTTTAATGAACTCCGCCTGTAGCTCTTCTAGAGTTACTGCCGGTCACAAGCCTGGGTAAAGGAGGAGGGTTGGGCATGGGGTTAGCGTCCCCATCCCGTAGAAAACTAACTCGCTAAAAAAACGCTTACCAGAAAAAATAATCCAAACCATTTAAACTCTGCCCTGGGAGTTAGAAGGTCTTCAGTTAGAAGAATTATGACGCTTCATGGTGAAAGCCGAGTTCCTTCGGAAGCCACGAGGCCGATGCCCCTTCTAACAACCAGAGCAAAAATTTTTATAGGTACATGGAACGTTCGAACAATGTGGGAAACCGGGAAGACCAGTCAAATAGCAATGGAAATGAGGAGATACAACTTAGCAGTACTGGGAATCAGCGAAACCCACTGGACCCAAGCTGGACAGAAAAGGCTAGCTACGGGAGAGATGCTGCTATACTCCGGTCACGAAGAGGAAATGCTCCACACACTCAGGGAGTCGCTCTTATGCTGTCCAAAGTAGCACGAAATGCACTTGTAGGATGGGAATCTCACGGATCCAGAATCATCAAAGCATCATTCAAAACAAAGAAGGAGGGGATCTTAATGAATATTATCCAATGTTATGCACCCACCAATGATAGCAACGACGACATTAAAGATCAGTTCTACGAGCGGCTGCAGTCAATCATTGAGAAATGCCAAGAAAGGACCTAACTATTCTGATGGGAGATCTAAATGCCAAAGTCGGAATAGACAACACTGGATATGAAGATATTATGGGACGACATGGACTGGGAGAAAGAAACGAAAATGGAGAAAGATTTGCAAATCTATGTGCATTCAACAAATTGGTCATAGGAGGCACAATATTTCCACACAAGCGTATACACAAGGCTACATGGATCTCACCGGACCACACTACAGAGAACCAAATAGATCATATTTGCATCAACAAAAAATTCCGAAGGACAATGGAAGATGTGAGAACCAGGAGAGGTGCTGACGTAGCTTCAGATCACCACCTAGTTGTAGCCAATTTAAAACTGAAGCTGAAAAAGAACTGGACAAGTGGACAAACAGCACTACAAAGGTTCAATACAGCCTTCCTTCGAGATACTGACAAACTCAATGAATTCAAGATAGCTCTCAACAACAGGTTCCAAGCCTTACAAGATCTACTGAAGAAGAAGAAACTACTATGGAGGACAACTGGAAAGGCATCAAGGAAGCATTAACTTCAACGTGTCAAGAGGTTCTGGGCCTAAAGAAACACCATCATAAGGAATGGATCTCTATAGAAACACTGGACAAGATCAAAGAAAGGAAGAACAAGAAGGCAGCAATTAACAACAGAGAAAGTCCAAGCACAAGCTGAATACATAGAAGCAAACAAACAAGTGAAGAGGAGCATTAGAGCCGACAAGAAGAAATACGTGGAAGAACTAGCAACGACGGCAGAAAAAGCTGCTAGAGAAGGAAATATGAAACAGCTTCACGATACAACGAAGAAACTAGCAGGGAAATACAGTAAACCAGAGAGGCCGGTCAAAGAAAGGCAAGCCAATCACCGAAATTCAACAACAGCGTAACAGATGGGTAGAATACTTCGAGGAACTCCTGAATAGGCCGGCTCCAATGAATCCACCGGACATCGAAGCAGCACACATAGATCTTCCTATAGATGTCAACCCACCAACGACGGAAGAAATTAGAATGGCCGTCAGACAAATCAAGAACGGGAAAGCAGCAGGACCCGACAACATACCAGCTGAAGCACTGAAATCAGACATCGAAGCAACCACAAGCATGCTTTACCTTCTATTCAAAAAGATTTGGGAGGAGGAACAAGTGCCGATGGACTGGAAAGAAGGACACCTCGTCAAGATTCCAAAGAAAGGAGATCTGAGCAAATGTGAAAACTACAGAGGCATTACACTACTGTCAATACCAGGGAAAGTCTTCAACAGAGTGTTGCTGAACCGGATGAAGGATGCAGTAGACGCCCAACTTCGAGATCAACAAGCTGGATTCCGTAAGGATCGGTCGTGCACAGACCAAATTGCAACACTACGGATCATCGTCGAACAATCAGTTGAGTGGAACTCATCACTATACATCAACTTCATTGATTATGAAAAGGCATTCGACAGTGTAGATAGGAGGACATTATGGAAACTTCTTCGACACTACGGAGTTCCTGAGAAGATTGTCAACATTATCCGGAACTCATACGACGGACTACAGTGCAAAGTAGTGCATGGAGGACAGCTGACAGATGCATTCCAAGTAAGGACTGGAGTCAGACAAGGCTGTTTACTCTCTCCCTTCCTCTTTCTTCTGGTGGTCGACTGGATTATGAAGACCTCGACATCTGAAGGAAAACACGGAATACAATGGACAGCTCAGAATCAATTAGACGATTTGGACTTCGCAGATGACCTAGCCCTCCTATCACGTACACACGAACAGATGCAGATGAAGACAGCCAGTGTAGCAGCAGTCTCTGCATCAGTAGGCCTCAGCATACACAAAGGGAAAACCAAGGTCCTCAAATTCAACACGGAGAACAGCAATCCAATCACTCTTGATGGCGAAACTCTGGAAGATGTAGAGTCCTTCACATACCTAGGAAGCATCATCGATGAACAAGGAGGTTCAGATGCAGACGTAAAGGCGAGGATCGGCAAAGCAAGGGTCGCATTCCTACAATTGAAGAACATATGGAACTCAAAACAACTTTCAACCAATATCAAAGTGAGAATCTTCAATACGAACGTCAAGGCAGTTCTACTGTATGGAGCTGAAACTTGGAGAACTACAACAACCACAATCAAGAAAGTACAAGTATTTATAAATAGCTGCCTACGCAAGATACTCAACATCCATTGGCCGGATACCATCAGCAATAGCCTTCTGTGGGAGAGAACAAACCAACTTCCAGCTGAAGAAGAAATTAGGAAAAGACGATGGAAATGGATAGGACATACATTACGCAAATCGTCAAACTGCATCACGAGGCAAGCCCTAACTTGGAATCCTGAAGGGAAGCGGAAAAGAGGAAGGCCAAAGAACACATTGCGTCGGAAAATAGAAGCAGATATGAAAAGGATGAATTACAACTGGAAGGAGCTGGAAAGGATTGCCCAGGACAGGGTTGGATGGAGAATGCTGGTGAGCGGCCTATGCTCCTTCACGAGGAGTAACAGGCGTAAGTAAGTAAGTATGTTTAATGCCTAGTATAATGCATTTTCTGTTCTCTGATATTGATGTTGAACTCTGACAATCAAATTCGTTGGATGATTTACGCTTCCTAAACCTCTGACTAGCCAACCGCTCCAGAGAAAAAAATAAGACATGTTGAAAGCTGTATTTCAACATTCCGAAGGTATGTGAACAGGAAATATGATTTCTTGATATTGGATTCATCCAGTCAGGGATTTTCGGGTGGTAAGCAAAGGTGGAGGAATAAATCTGTCATTCACTATGAACTTTCAACATTTTCACTTTATAATTACCATTCATACTTATCAAGACACATGATTTGTCTGAGTCTGGGAGATATATTAGTTTATTATCAACAAATTCATTAACATAATTACTGAACTGTGTATCACAATGGATAGTACACCGGCTTTTTAAAAAGTAAATAGTGGGTTTGAGTTCTAGTGTTCAGACAAAAACAGGATTCGGATGTGTTCACCTGACGAATCCCACATAAAATGGGACAAATGGCCAATATTCTGCTTCTGGTAACTATTTAAAAGTAATTAGTAAACTTATAACTACAAAAACCGTTCAAGATACTCATTGAAGCTTGAAAAGATCATTCGATATTATTATGAAACGTTATTTGCATTCCTGATCAATGGAATAAATCAATCGGGAAGCTAGTCTTGCGGTTATGTATATGTTTAATTTAGTAAGGGAGCAAAATTAAAATCGTAATGGGACGTTGACTCTGAAACTAATAACCATGAACGATAGAAATGTAACTGAGTAATTTCATTCAGGCGTGCTTCATGTTGATTAGAAATGTCTAAAATGCTTTAGACATATTACCAAAGCACATAAGATGATACCGACGTATCGAAAAACAGTTTTAACTAGTTTTTATACCGACTTGAGAGCAATGAGTTTCACTTTATTAACTGGATTTTATAATATTCCGAAAATGGGTCTGTATCTCAAAATCTAATACCTTACGACACAATAATAAGCATTTAGGTATTCTCTACTGTAACGTATAGTATTATTGTTGAATATTAGAAATAATCAACATGCAAAAACACACACTTGAAAATATGTAGCTATACTTTTACTTCGGCAAAAACTTAGAACATTTTGACGATAAACATATCACAGTAGTAAAAAAAATGTAAGTGCCTTTATCCAAATATTATATTACCCGTTTCAATTCTACACTTTTAATTTTATACTCCTTAAAGAATCATTTTGGTTATTGATTTATTAGTTTGTCATGCAAATATGTAAATAGATGAAATGAATCTTTTGAAATTATTAGAACAAAAAAATAGAACATTTATACATAGTATATAGGTAAGTTTGAAAAATGATAATCTTGATTGCGAAAAACTTGTAGCAGCTTCATAAAGGAAGAATATATTTGTAAAATCTCAGCGAATGAATTTTGAGTAAATCCAACATTACACCTGGCAATTAGGTCCAAGCTTTTACAAGGAAATATAATCAAACATCAAAATGATCGAATAATCGAATACAAATACAAATACATTCTTCCTCTTTAATGTCTCACATCAACTCGGCGCTCGAATACTGAGAAACTAATCGATCAAATTTAGACGAAAGTTCTTATTTGTAGCAGGTTCGTTTTGTATATATATGAAAACATTTTTGAAGTTTTAATAAGTGTACATTTTATTTGTTTGTATATTTATATTGAAAAACAAACAAAATTATTCTGTTTCCTTCCGACTATTTCTGTATACTTGATTCAAATAGTGCTTTTCATTGTGTGAGTGCAAATACCGTTTGTTAGCTTTTATTATCACGAATTCAACTGTCATTGGTATATCATTATCAGGCTCAAAAGATACATATGGATAATGGATTAATTTATATACTTATTATATTTAAAGTCAGTTAAACGTACTGCATATTCAATAACTTCAGGATTTCAATCTATAAGGTTTATATTTGTAGGTTATAGAAATTGACTGTATGATCTTTATTTGAGTTATGATATGATAGTCATAGTTCAAAAGTGGATTTAGCATCAATATATATAACGATTAAAACAAACATATTTTTTAGAAAAATAAACTCTTGAACATATTCAAAAACAGACATTATGTGTTATGTAAATGAGCATCATAATATTATTACAGAGATTATAATGTAGATGATATCACATCTTTTAGGGATCGTCTTAAAAAGAATAGAATTCACTTGAGATTTGGAGTATTTTTTGTTCACATTACAACTGATCATTTTAACAAAAAATAATAATTTGATATGACCACCCAACGAATACCACAATGAGTAACTGTGTAACATAGTGTGCGATGAACTGGATATAATTTATGGTTTTCACGAAACATCATTAGCACAATCATCTCTAATTGACAAACACTTAACGAGATTTACCCTACAAATACATTAATCTACAGTATTTCAAACATTCATTCCTTATTTTATTATGAATCATCTAAACTCTTTGTATCAAACGAAGACAGTGCTCAGTAAACATTTATTCAAGTTATCAATTCGATGTAGGAATAATAAACAATAACCAATGATGATTCATTTGTTGAATATATTATAATGTTTAAAAAGTTCTTAAATCTGTTCACTTATATTGGTTGCACAAGTCAACAACTATCTGAGCCTAGTAGCTGGTTGGATAATGCGGTGACATTTGAAACGAAAGGTACTGGGTTCGAGTTGCAGAGTGAACGTAAACTCTGAGATGCAGGTACATTCAGCTGGACATTATCCATGTCTGATCATAATGCTTAAACATATCTATATGGAATTTAATCATATTAATTTGTTAGTTTTCAATCGTTTCAATATACCCATCATCTAAGAAAAATTACAGTTTATAACACTAATATTTCCGTACGTTTTTTCTAAATAAACTCTCGGCTCACTGCCGCGTGGTTGTTGCTAAGGGGTTTAGAACCATATGGGCTTTAATACGGACATTCACCAAGTTAGATACTAACATGTTCACTTCAGTATACACAACATTAGTAAGAACTAAGCTTGAGAACTGCGTTCAGGCTGCAACCCCTGTTTAAAAGGTGACTTAGATACCTTGGAAACGATATAGAGGGTAACTATCCATGCAATTCCAGAGCTCCGACGTCTTCTTTATAAAGAGCGGCTTGAAAAGCTAGATCTCTTTACTCCGTCCTACCGCAGATTAAGAGGTGATCTGATTTTAATTTATAGAATACTAAGAAATGATTTTGGATCTGATATACCCACTCTTTTTATTCCGACCAGATCAGGACAACTCATAAAGCATAGCAGGCGAGTAGAAAAGCCAGTAACGAACGAAATACTCGTAGCATACAGGTTTTTCCACTGAGTAATTAATTCTTGTTACCTGTTACTCGAAACAGTAGTGTCTGCACCTTTAATTGACTCATTCAAGAGAAGACTAGACACTCACAGAAGCATACTAGAAAAGGAATAAAATAGGCCATAAGCCTACTCTCCTTAATACACAAATATGAATCTGAATGGCTGATTTTCGAATGGGTTTTTACTGATCCCTAATCATTTTAATTATAAAGACTTAATCAGTTTGCAATCCTATGGAAAATTAATAATGACGGAATGATACTAGCTGTCATGCGACATTTTTTAACCTTTGAATGTTTTATTGATGGATATCTATTTTCATTTCCTGATATTACTTTTTGTTTATTACCATAGTTGATTATTCATTGTTAACTCTGAACATATTTTAGCCGCTCTCGCTTTACTTGTATCTGACATTTCAACTTTAATTGATTATTATAATTCATCCACTCTTCACTTTATATAAAGACTAAATCATATTTTATTCAGTAATATATCTATTCAGTTTTCGTGTTCATTTTCTTCAGCTTGTCCTGTTTAAATGAATGTCCGAAATACAACTCGTGTTCGACTTTTTATTTCTATGTTGTTTTAAGGTGATTAGTTGACAGAAGATATACGAAGTTAAATAGGCAATGCATATTTCATTCGCATCATCATCGTTCAACCGTACTAGACACTAAAAGTTCATTTACAATATTTATCCCATTTGATATGCACATATTAAAGTTTATGTTGCTTTAGCAGAGCTATCATTAAGAGGATTACTACTATAATAATGGTACTTCTCACTGGAAAACATTTCAGTGCAAGAAACTATATGATTTTACGTTAAGTGCTGTATTTATTTAACTATTTTCCCGTCAAATACATTAATAGAGTATCAGTTTTATTGTTCTGTCAAGTAAAAGATTATTCAGTTTGAAATCAGTGTTGACATTCAGTATATATTTCAACAATAATGTAGTTGGTTAATAAAAGGGATTTTAATTTTGTTAAACGTAATTTATTTTATTTTGGCAAGTTCTCACAAGTCTCGGCAATACAACATTGATAAGTGGATTTATTAAATATTCCATGATGTGTATGTTAGCACAATTATCACATGTTATGTGGTTTTGTCATGGCTAGTTACATTGAAACTTACTGGAATTTCGTTAAGGATAGTTAAATGATATAATATATTTACCTATAAGACACATTTTATTGCGAACACAGAATTTCCAGCCTCCACAATTTATTATATTCTGAAATATAGAAACAACATCTAGTTTGTTTAATGTTGAAATTTAACTTTCTGAATAATACCGTACTTTAGCTAGGTACTATTTTTATCTCATTATTAATGTACTTGAAAGTAGTCTAGCAAATAACAAGCTATGGTGAAATTTAAAAAAAACTGAGGTCTATAAAGTGTGTCCAAGATAAAACGACTACAGTTATTCTACACAAAAATATCACTTTTATAATTTATGCAAAAATTTGTTAAAATAACTCTTGAACATCGTCCGGTATTTACATAAAGACTGAGAAAAGATTATTTTATCAGAGAAACGATGATTTATCACAGATCTCCAATTACCCATAGTTTTCATTGGTACCCTATGTGATTTTAGCTTGTCGAGTAAACCACATGAAAATAAAACCAGTCTCCACAGACCTCTATAACTATAATCCTGTGCTCATCATTATTTAAATTCGAGATGCTTTACGAAGCTCATATGAGAAGTCGTATTTTGTGAAGTTCATTCACACCCTGAGGCAGTCATCCTCTATAAGATTGAATGATTACTTCTCTGTAAGACGAAACGACTGATATTAAAAATGTAGTTCACTGGAATTCAAAATACTGGTTGAGAAATAACGCATTTACCTCATGACTAGTCATTCCTAAGTTGGATTCATCGTGAGTCAATGAATGTGAATTGTAGTACAGACTTTAAGTAAATTACATGAAGGTTCACTGAAGTCAGTGAAGTGGCAGATGCTCAATGTTTCTTGGTCTTTATTAGTTCACTTGAAGCAAGTTAGTTTTAAAAATAACTTCTAAATTGTATAGATTGTTTTGACAAAACAATGTCGAAAAATAATAATCAATTGCTTATTTTTCACCAGTTTCAGAGTGGATTTTTCGAAGCTCAGTTCACGAGCCAAAACTTGGTGTGTCAACCAATTTCCAGATAAAATATTTATTCAGATTCAATAAGAAAAGGACTGTGTTTTAATTGAGGACTGACTGGAATTTGATATATTAGAACACTGAATAAAAACTGAATGGATGAACGTTATTGTGCTGGTTGTTATAATTCAGGACTAATTATTCATGAGTGGAGACTGTTCACTAGTTTTAAATAATTCTTACCGAATATTAGTTTGGAATAATTTAAAATAACACTCAATGTTTTCATAAAAGAATCATATGAAAATCATATTACACATATTTATACCATATAGGTGTGTTCAAAGCATCACTTAGGGACATCCTTAATCAGAACTTCCAGTCAATTTTCTCCACATTTAGTGGATGGGTATTGAATATTAGAGTGTATGTTTCATCAGAGATCTTATTTAAAGCCCTAAATTATACTATATTTGTGTGTTTCATCCGACATTTTATACTGTCTTTTACTAGACATGCTTTATACTAGACAGTTGCAAACAAATCCAGGGTTGATTGATATGAAATATACTGTAGTATGGAACACCTGCGTAAGGGAAAATGACTGAAATTGCCGAGTATTACACAATCAGTGAGAACGATAAACACTGAGGACAACACCAACAAAAGAAACATCTACAGTTTAATTTCCATATATTCTGCTTTCATTTTCTATCATCATTATCTTAACAAGTTGTAAGTTTAGCTACACATCTAAAATAAATAAAAGATTTACAGAAATAGTCATGTCACTCATCAAATAAATAAATGTCTTTAACAGCATAGACAAACAAGAAACATTAAACTAATGAGTAAAAGATTCAATAAATTAATTATTGAATTTGTTTAAATTGATACAGATACAACATTAAAGAACTATACTGTCAAGTTGAATATTTATTTATTCAAACACATAAACATTGATGCAAGGAGTCATCAAAATGATATGCGACGCATAAATCATTCGATTTGTGTGAGAGCTGGGACACTGCTCTGGTGCCAAACCGAAGCAGGTGGTTTCGTAAGGGGGCCACTCTCCGAGCTTTTGACCTAAAGGCCTAATCAACCGGCAGTGGAGCCACGTAAGGAGATGCGATCCCATGGTAGCCAGTGACTAAAAGTTGGTTCATACGCCATTTGTTTCTTCAGGATCCTGGAGCCCATGTGCATCATTGATTTGGAATCAGAGTTTTTTGACTCTCCTAGTTGGATCCTCTATATCCACAACCTGGTTAAAGCGCCGAACGTTCGCTTTTCGTCCCCTGAATTTCGTAAGCAACAGTAATGCCTCGAGAAAGCAGTGAGTAGGATGCACGTGGCCATGTGAAAGCATTTCGAGAGGGAGAGTTGACTCTCCCCACTCTCAGTCATACAAGGACATTTGGGGGTGTCAAGTTGAGTAACAATAAAATGAATGGAAAAATACAGTTTTCTTGTTCGCTGAAATCATTTCATATATATATGAAGCTTTTTCTTATTTCAAAATAACATTACCTTTTCATTACTAATTTCAACAAATTTATTCACATAAAAATAAATCAATATAAAATAGCTTTGTACATTGTATTTCTTTGAATATTTCAGGATGATATTTACATTTGCGTTGATAAATTAAGTTCAGTTTCGCTCATTCGTAATTATTCTATAATTGTAAGTGTGAGGTCTTTTTTTTACGAAACATGTAAGTACATGTTTCCATCAAATCACTCAACGATTATGATTTGAATAATGAAGATCATTACTTATTGTGATACCATCATGAATTTAGTATTAATAGATTACAACACTGTAAGGTATTTTTATGTCTTGTGATTGAATCGTCAATCAATTTGTTTGATTATATATTCTCATCATAGCTTCTGATTAACACTTTAGAATAGAAATTTGATATGATGCCTAATACTCTTCTTTATTTACATATTTGATCTTTTCTCTCTCAAATACAAAGATTGTAAAACTTATTCTTTATTACCTTTCCACATTTAGCTATGATTATTCACTGCTACAATCATCTGTGTTGGCTCTCACGTGTTTCCAAATGTTTCGAAGTATGGTACGATAGTACCTGTTTCAATAGTTTATTCAGATGACAGATATCACTAATGGAGATTTGTAGTGCATATATTGATAGATGTAAATTAGAGTGACATGGTTGTTAGTGCAATCACTTATTTGGAAAACCACTGATATGGAAATTAACCTTGAAAAGATTTATTTGTCATAACAGGATTCTAAACATTGAAACTCCTTAGATTAACGATGTAAAGTTTGTTAAGAATCCGGGATACATGTATAGCAAATAGCCACATATTTCAAATACTGTACAAAATTCATCTTCCAAATGTAGGATGTTAACACTTTCAACTTAAGTGATAAAAGTCATTCGATTAATTACCGAGATGCATCAGTCTAAACTCATCAAGTATAGCTAGGTCACGAGTATCTGTGATCGGTAGCTTGAAGAAAATCTTCACTTATAAGATACCACTGGATACATATTTTATTTTTCGAAGCTTTAACTATACACATACTGACTTTTACATATATATATCATCATCCCGTAGAGAAACACTTGGTAAAAAACACTACAACCATAAAGAAAACCATTTTGACCACTTAATTGCTGCCCTCCGAATTGAATGATCTTCATTTAAAAGTGTTATGAAAGCCGAGATTCTTCAAAAATCACGAGACTAATGGCCATTTTAAAACAAGTACGACAATAATATAAATGAATGGAATGCCCGGAAAATGTGGGAGACTGAGAGTACACGTCAAACAGCTTCGGAAATTAGGAGATACAACTTGGCGGTGATCGGAATCAGTGAAACCTAATGAATCCAAGCTGAATGCAGCTAACGATTTAAACTTTGCTCTTACATCCTCAACGCACACATGTGGAAAAGTGAGATCCTCAAATACAACACAGAGAATCGTATTTGATATAGAAGCTCTGGAAGATGTGGGATCGTACACGCACATGGACAGCATCATCGATGACCAAGGAAGATCGGATGAGAACGGAAAGTCGAGGATTGGCAAAGCAAGGACAGGATTCCTACAATTGAAGAACATGAAACTCAAAACAACTGTCTGTCAACCAATATCAGTCAGAATCTTCAATACGAACGCCAAGACAGTTCTACTGTATGGAGGGAACTGAAACTTGGAGAACGACCACAATCATCATCATGAGAGTACAGATATTTATAAACAATTGTGTACGCAAGACACTTAATATGCGTTGGTCGGATACCATTAGCAACAACCTACTGTGTGAGAGGACGAACCAGATTCCGTCTGTAGAGGAAATTGGGAAAAGACTCTGGAAGTAGTCAGGAGATACATTTCGGAAATCATCAAACTGCATCACGGGGCTAATGCTAACTTGGAATCCTGAAGGGAAATTGAAACAAGGAAGACTTAGGAACACATTGCGCCGGCAGTAGAATGTATACATAAAAAATGAATATCAACTGGAAACAAGTGGAAAGGGTATTCAAGGATAGGATTGTTTGTAGAATGCTGGTGGACGGTCTATACTCCTCCACGTGGGGTAATAGACGTAAATTAGCACAGTTTGGAAAATGTAATATTTCGTACTTACTGACTCTTCACTAGTCTCACCGTAAATCCTTGATATTCTTTTACTATTAAAATACAGTAAGACTAATTTGTGTGGGTCTATAAACATGCAGTCGAATAGACATTGAAATGTGATAACAGTCAACTTATACAACTTATATAAGTGAAAGTGATCAATAATAGGATTGCTAAAAAGCATAATTCACATGATTTCTGGGCCAGAAAAAGTTACAGTTTTGAATAAAATTCTACTAATTAAAGTTCATTTTTATTATTAATTAGTGTTTCTTGTATCTCATACACTGATCATTCAAAGTAACCAATAACAAATAAAAATAGTGCTAAACTACAAGCATAGTAACAACTTAGTAATTAAACATCCAATGAGATTAATTTATTTCGTAATAATGAGGGTGTAAAATCCTGATCTGTGTTGATCTCATGTTGAAATAACTATAAAAGATTGTATACATATAAATAAAAAAACTGAATTGTTCACTTATTTTTAACAATATTTTAATTCAAATAATGATGATTATAATATTGTTTCTTACTTTATCAAATATATTTGACTTTAACTGTGCACAACATCAAACGAACTTACTTGCTGATATAGTAAAATCAAGATGTACTCACTGGAAGATTGAACATGGAGCGACTAAGTAAGTTTGTTTGATTTTATTGTTAAGAAACCCATAATAACTAAATATTACAGTTTTTTTCGAAATAAAATAATATTATTATGAATATCATAGTTATATGAATTAGACAATCATATATTAAATACAAAGATTGTTAATTAGTGATTTAAAAGTAATTTCGATCAGGGAAAAAAATCTTATAGGAAACAATTAAGGATAAAGGAATTAACGGACATTAGTTTCTTCCCGGTTTGATACTTAACAGAAGTTATCATCCATAACATCAATGATATTTAAGATCACATAATCTGATTGTAATAATTCAAATTCCCATCTCAAATCATAATGCTCAATCTAACGTGATATTTATATCATTAATAGTAATTTCATTGTTTTTCTGACCAGAACTT
This sequence comes from Schistosoma mattheei, assembly GCA_944470405.2. Lineage (NCBI taxonomy): Eukaryota > Metazoa > Platyhelminthes > Trematoda > Strigeidida > Schistosomatidae > Schistosoma > Schistosoma mattheei. The sequence continues at coordinate 41,797,999 of OX103947.1, read as the reverse complement.
GCTGGAAACAATTACAGGAATCGTTTCAGTCACCGGATATATATGTTAACTCTATTTTGATACAACTATGTAAAATATAAAAATGAACTCTGCGATATTCAGTTAATTCACAGGATATTATTTTCAGTGAATTGATTACATAGTATGACTGTTTGAAATTTTAACCATTTACACTGTGTAACACATTTATAAATCTTATTAGCTATTAATGTTACACATTTTATTGAGTAAATTTTGAGGATCTGATCAATCTATTGGTTTATTGTGTTAGCGTAAATAAATATGACATTTGAACTGTAAGCATACCTTTCAGAAGAATTATTTTTGAAAGCAATGAATGAGGAATCACAATATAAGTCTACAGTATACGTTTTGCCAATTTCATTTTGTAAATTAATTTTTTCCCCAAGTTTACCAAAAACTGTTATCCCATCGACTAAAGTTATTAGTGTAAATCAATAATTATATAGTGGTCTGCTTATTTCAATTTAAAACTATGCAGTTGAATGTAAGTGCTAGTGATACTATTTACTTTTTATCAAGTAGCAATATAAATGGACTGAAAGTTTGAATTTATCATCCAGCTACAAAAAGTCAAAGCCTTTGATCACTGAACTATTAATTCACTTTCATAATTTATAGATGAAATCTAATGTCTTTGCACAATTTATTGATATTTTAAATTTGTTGAATAATTAATAATTAGTAAAGAAAATTTGTGGTTTATATCATGAACTAATCTTGTAATACATAACTGTTGAAATCTAGGGGGTATGTGATATCAATTTCATTTTAACATTGAACTTAGTAGTGAACATTCGAGAACGCAACAGAAATTAGATACATGATTTTAAGGCCTTGAGGTCAATGGTCAACCTTTAGACCACTAAGTGGATTCGTGAGCTCTCAAAACTGACGTATCTCATACAAAGATGAAACAGTTGTATAAAACTTTACAATCTTCAATGGTTGTTTAGTTAGAAATATTCCATGATGTAAATTAAAACATTTAAGTATTTCCACAACTCTCTTATTCTTAAAAATGTCAATAAAAACAGAATTATATTTGTCCATTAATTATCCTGTTAGGTGTTTATCTGAATTAATTTCATTTATTATTTCATATAAAAAGTATAAATTGTAGTGAGATCTGGAATTCGTTTGAGAACATTTTAATTTCTCCTGCTGATAAATCACAATGTCCTATGAAACCAAAATCATACGATGATTTTGTTTATCAATTATTTGAATTGGAACAACAAGAACTACGACAACAACGTACAATTCAAACTGAAGTAAGTTTAATTATATTCAATAATATCAGGTATTATGTGTTTTAAAATAATATTTTACGGTTAGACATTAATACTTTTTTCATGAAATAATGATAGTTAATAATTTAGAAATGTATATAAACAATTACCCAACCCTTGTGTTTGACGTTTAGCAAAAAAAAATGTTTATTAGTAAAGTAAAGATCGAATAAACTATTTCTATTATCAGTAGAGGTTGTGGAGATTGTTTAGTTTTGATTGAGATCATGAATCGATTGATGTTAGATCACCACTGAAAACCTGGAAGCACTGTACAGCCGTTTCGTCCTATTGTGGGACTCCTCAGCACTGCGCATCCACGATCCTGCCCGCAGGATTCGAGTCCAGGGTCTTCAATCTCGCGTGCGAACGCTTAACCTACCGAACCCCTGAGCCGGCACCCAATGGTGTTAATGTCTAACCTCAACCAATCTATGAAATCGATTGTCCCCACTCGTGTTTTCGTTCACTACAGGTGTAGTAATTAGTTGTTCAGTCTTATGACAAGTATATAGGAATTATCAATTGTTACTTTGTAATTTGCATACCGATCCTCGTTTAATTAACTGTCTTATTTCTAGGTAACGGTGATAAGTTTGGACTTGATCGTTTTAAATAAATTGATCATTAGGTAGAAAGTTAATAAAAGAAAATATTTTTGTTATATTTGATTGGGTGAAAAATTGTAGTTCTGACATTTCCAGACTCAATGTAGACCACTTCTTCAGAGTAAATAAATAACCGAATTAAATTAACACAATTTTACATATTGCAGAGGATATAACAAAAAATATATGCATTTGTCCTATTATTTTGGTCGAATATTTAGATATAGTAAGCAGCTTGAATTTGTCACAAATAAATTCATGAACTCAGTCAGTCAATAGGTTTTATTTATACAACTTTGATGCATTGATCTCTCTTGATTAACGGTGCAAAATGGTGTGATTACAACCAATTTATTTATAAATTCTAGTAAATAGAGATTATGTGACTTCTCTGAACTTAGATAATTTGGACAAAAATGTAATCAGTGTAGGGATTTGTGAAGATCGTGGTACTTTCGCAGTTGAATTCACGAGTTGATCTAAGCTGGACCACCAGTGGAAACCTGGGAGCATTGAACGGCTGTTTCGTTCTAGTTTGAAGCTACTCAGCAGTGTGCATCCAGAAATTCTCACGCGAAACTCGAACCCAGGGCTCTCGATCTCGCGCTCGAACACTTAACCTCTAGACCACTGAGCTGCCATCCCACTGTATTAATGTCTAGCTTTAGTCTACCCACGATCTTGCCCAACCCTTCACCTATTGTCTGAGGTGGATAACTGTCTCATATCCGACACAGATTGGACTACACTGATCACGGCTTCTCACTAGGACTCCAGGAAATTTATTTTAAAGCAAGTTTCATACTGGGATGAAACGGCCGTCCAGTGCTGTCAAGTTTTTAATGGTGGTCTACTCATGGATTCAACTATAAAAATATTGTCATCAAATGTCTAGGCTTCTTCTCCAGTCTAGATCGTTAAAATCAGTTAAGTATATTTGATATGTGACTAGCACTTTGATCTTGTACTCACGTTCCCTCCTGTTTGGAATTCGTCAGCTGGACATACGTAGATTCCAGTTTCGATATTCATAGTGGAACGACCTGGATCCAGTTGTCTTTGGATAGCAAGTTTTCATTTTGAATTAAAAACTGTACCCTGAATTCCGCTGCTAGTCACATACTAATACCAATAACCTGATAATTCAACGGATCAGTCACAGGGTTCTACATTAAATGTTTTGTTGAATTGACACGGTTAACTTTAAAATCTAGGCATAGTATTCTGGTACGTGGTTTATCAATATACACGAGTGGAAGTTGAATAATACAAAACAAATATTAATTTTGAAATAAGATGAGCAAAGATTTTTCTTCTATAAATTCTGTACACTTATCCGACAAATGAAAGAGTTATATGACTGATTTGTAAACACGCACTGAATCATCAGTAGACCGGATTACAGAAGCCAATTATTGATTAGTTACTATTTACTGAATCAAGCATGTCATGCATGAAATTCAGATAAAATGTGGCTCAGTAAAATCAACGAGTCGAAGAATGTTTTCTTGGTTGATACACTGACACTTAACACTTCGCATTTTGAACACTAATCGTAAACTTTGTGCATCAACAGCTGATACTAAAATGAACGAATTACTGTACAGGGTACTGTTTTACTTTAAAAATTATGAGCTACAACTAGTTGTGCCGAACAACAATTGTTTTCAACAAACAAATTGCGGAGAATTTTATGTATAGCATAGTATTGTTACTTCTTAATGGTACACTTACACCATCGTTTGCCTTAACCACGATATACGTATAGACTGTTCAACTTGATCAATCAAAATAAATAAATAGGTTCCAGAGAATTGCTCTTTGGTAAGAACGAATAAACGGTGGTAGTTCCAACACTTCAACATTGTTGACAAATGTTTTGAATATCAACTTAGAATGACGTGTACAAAATATCATTTATATAAAAGTATATATGTCTTGTAAAAACGTTAGCATCATATTTATGAATGATATAATTTCCAACTTAAATTGTTCATTTCTATTTTTAAGTATTACTTCCATTCTCAAGTGATGGAGGTCATTCGTGGAATGTGTAAACGTCTTGGAATGTGTCGTTCTCTAGAAACTACATTGCCAGGTTGGGCTTACGAAAGTTTTATAATTTACTTTTATTCACTTCATTTTTGTTATTCGTATTTAAGTTTCTTAAATGTCTATGCCAATTATAAATTAATAAAACTTTGGCTTTGATACTGTAATAGTATCATTCACACGGTAAGTCGAAAGTTTATCATTATCAGTAAAATTCTAAATCTCATAAAATTCAACTAACTTTAAAATATTTCTTTTCTTTTACTGCTTGACCGTGAATGACTACCCAAAAAATATTCCATTTCATTAGTGTATATAATTATCAAAACCATTACAAAGACTGTAGGTCATTAAAAATACTTTCTTTCGAAAAATATAATATTTCTATGAATACAAATGTATTTTGATCTTCGAAAGTTATTTAACTTTAAACCTTGCTTCACTTAGAAGAATAATTTTCAAAGAATATAATAATATGAAACACATTACATCTAAGAATACAATACTGTCCATGTACCTAAAGTGTAATATATAGTAAAGTAAAAGGATTGCAGAAAGAATACTTAATGAAATTATTTGATTTTAATTGTATTCAGCCTAATTACAAATATATCCGGCGCTTTAACCTGGTTAGTGAATATAGACGATCCACATAGGGGAGTTCGAATACCCTGATTCCAAACCAATGATGCACATGGGCTCCAGGATTCTAAAGAAACAAACGGCGTACAAACCAATTGTTGGCCACCGGCTACCAACAGACTGCATCTCCTGACGTTGCTCCACTACCTTGTGAGTCAGAACTTTAGGTCGAAGGCTTGGGGAGTGGCTCCCTGAGAAAACCACCTGTTTCGGTCTGAGCACCCGTACAGTATCACAGCCCATACACAAATCAAATGAAGAAGTGTCACGCATATCTATTTGTTGCCTCCTTGTACTTATGTTTATGTATTCAAATAAATAAACTAAATGAAGCGTAAATAGCGACTTATCATTTATTATGAAGTCGAAATTGAAAAAAATACTAAAGCAAACTCATCAACATTTAGCAGTGTTAGGTTCAAAATTCCATTTTGGGCTCCATCAGGTGACTCTGATAATTGATACTAACTCGATTTTGTACATATTTAAGTCTTCAAAAGGTATACCCATTGTGGAGCAATTGTAGATATGATTTATACATGTAGTAAAGAACAAAGTACTCAAGACATTGCCTTGTATTACACCACTTGTTACAGGCAGATCGTCCTATGGGGAGTGTTAATCTTAATTAGTCGATTCCAGTTATTGAGAAAATGAATTATACCGTGCCAATGTGTAATGTGTGATTCCATAAGATATGAGTTTGCTAATAAGATGCCGATAGCTAACAGCCTCGAAAGTCTTAGAAACCTATGAGTACGGCAATAAAACTAGATTTATGTGACTACGCTCGGTAATTACAAAGTTAAGGTGACAAATCATGCAAGATCTCGATCTAGGTGGAGTGTGTTGTTAATTAGCAACACGTTTTTTAGCAGCTGAACAATCAGACATTTCGTCAAGCACACTTTTTTATGATTCTAGAGATAGCTGAAGTAATAATCATAGACTTTTAACTGCGTATGTCTGTTTTGTTGCCACATATCAAGCATGGTATAGTATGTTTAATTTCCAGTGAGTTAAGATAAAAATCTATTACCCGAATATCAATCACTCATTATATAACATTATCAATGTGCTGAAAAGACTAATTTAATTCATTTTTTGTCTGCAACTAGGATATCTGTTTGATGATTTGAATTGGTGTAATAAAACATTAACAGGCATGACAAACTATGGGACTTCATGTGGATGCGATCGTAAAATTGTTGTTCGGGCTTACTGGGAAAGTGCTTCGGCTGAGGTATGTAAGAAGTAATTCTCTACCTATTAACATAGTGTTATTCTACATACCACAATAGATTTGCATTAAATAGTGCAGCATTAATTAAAAACTATGTCATGTCTAATAAAATAATTTCGTATAAGATTCTTTAATGATCTGATGCTGAAAATCGTCAAATAAGTACTAAGTTTTTTATGATGATTGTACTAAACTATCTTCAGCGTCTCCTTTCTTTTTAGTCCGAATGAAACGTTAATCTAGTTTTTTGATATCGCGATATGTTTACACATTCGTAATATAGAAAATGTCATATGAATAATTACATGTTATCAAATTGAAAGTGATAGTCAGTAATTGTTAGGGTGTGTTGTTTTTAAATCTAGTTTGGAGCTTGGAAAAGAATTTTCTTTTATAGAAAATATCGTTTTAAGTAAGACTTCGTAAATGAGGCGAATTAATTGCTTACGGGTAATTATAACTCGTAAATCATATTCAGTGCAAATCAAACTACTGATATAGAAGCTATGGGTATGTATCAGAAGTAATTAGCCAACAGATTGTTCTCTTTAAATGGGTCAGGATAAATATCATCACCTGAATGAGCTAATAAAACGTGACTGTGTAGAGAAGTGATATTCATGTCAATCGGTTGATTACTTAGAAATGAAAATGATTACTCTAATATGATTAGCCGGTTGATTTCCATTTAAAGCATAAGTATTTGACTATTTACCTTTGAAAAAAATAGTGAACGGAATTGAGGAAAGACAGATTGATGGTCATTAATATAAGGGGATATGAAGTTGACATTATTTCAGACCATTAGTTTTTTGTATCAATCCATTAAGAATTTCATTAACTGTGACGTGATGTTATTTCAGGTCAGTATTCTTGCATAAGTCTGGTATTAATTTCGCTTAGCATGGCAGGTGAACTAATTCGGTTTGAACTTCGTGCCTTCTTGCAATAATTTTGTATATTTCTCCCATATTTGATATTTATCAACTGATCATTAAATGCGGATAAAAACAGTATGAATGTATATGGATTTATTGATGATATGTTTCAGGTACGTATTTCTGGAGAGTCAATAAATCTTCATTTTTACCAGAATACAATAGCCATGACCTCATATGAATGGGGAAACTAACTGTTATTTTCAAGTTCCCAAAATGAACACATTTGTTTTGATATTAAATTTTCATATCAAAAGTATCGCTTGTCTCCAAACATTTAGGAAGAGCACACACACACACTGATGTCGAACATAAAGAAAAAGAAATCTGAGCTAAAGAACACAAAAAAGCTTCTTCAAACAATTAACTATCCGAAGAATAGAAAATAACATTAAATGTACCCCAAATGCTCCGATACGGCTGAGGGTGAGGAGAGTTAGCTCTCCCTCTCGAAATGTTCTAACATAGCCATGAGTATACAGCCACCATCACAGAATTCCTACTCACCGCTTTCACGTAGTGAGGGTGTTGTTTACCGAATTGAAAAGACGAGAAGCAAATATCCGGCGCTTTAACCTGGTTAGTGAATATAGACGATCCACATAGGGGAGTTCGAATACCCTGATTCCAAACCAATGATGCACATGGGCTCCAGGATTCTAAAGAAACAAACGGCGTACAAACCAATTGTTGGCCACCGGCTACCAACAGACTGCATCTCCTGACGTTGCTCCACTACCTTGTGAGTCAGAACTTTAGGTCGAAGGCTTGGGGAGTGGCTCCCTGAGAAAACCACCTGTTTCGGTCTGAGCACCCGTACAGTATCACAGCCCATACACAAATCAAATGAAGAAGTGTCACGCATATCTATTTGTTGCCTCCTTGTACTTATGTTTATGTATTCAAATAAATAAACTAAATAAACTTCAGAATAATAGACTACAACATTTGACATTTAATACATATTGTATGGTGTGCTACCTATACGGACAGTTATAAGCAGTATGCATCAAGAATCGAATGTGAGATTTTTACTGACAGAAGGGGAACATGAAGAGAAGAGACAGAATGTCAGAACAGCCCGAGCAGCAACAGGAATGAAAGAACTATGGAGCTTGTAAGTGACAATTCAAGGAAGATGTGCAAATGGTGTATTCAATGTATTGCCTTCATATTTCAGAAATCCAGTGTAATTTTGCTTAGCATAGTAAATTGGTTTATCCCACCCAAGTCTTCGTTCATTATAACCGCGCACATCAAATGAGACAAGAAAATTACTCAACAGTGTCAATGTCAAAGTATTTTTTAGAGCATCCGAAACACTACAAACCAACCGTGTTCATGTATAAGATAAAATACCAAAAGATTCACGGCCTAATTGTGTCTATGAAATAAATTGTTTAGACCGTGATACAATATAAATTGAATAAAGTCCTTGAGAAATCAACACAAGAACAAATGAACATTGTATAGCTCCTGCTCGACCACCGTAAAATCTGATGGAGCTCGAAACACTTAGAACCTCTTCAGCCATGGGTCTGTACGCTAAAAAATATCAAGTCACAAGATTGATTTTGATTCACTGAGATCATCCATAGAAATTTTAAAAATCACAACCAAAGACTCATAGCAAAAAGGCTTCACACAAAATGGAATTCAGATTGGCTGAACAGAAATGAGAAGATAAGCTAAAATTTGATTTGGCTTCAACACCCTCCTTCCAAAAATTAACATTTACAACACAAATGTAATAAGAAAATTCCTCATATCATAAACATATATTGTTTCCACAAATGATACGCTTACTAAATCTAACAATCTACACATATCTGCTATCTTCACCAATTCGTTCACTTGAAGATGAATAATTGTTTCATATTGAAGAACTTTGATCGCGTTGTCATATACAAGCTGAGATTTCTGTAAATTCTGGTTCTCTACTACTCTTTTGATGCTATTAGCATTGAATAGTTGAATGCTAGCGAAAACAGTTTTGTTTTTTCTTCGAAACCATTGGAAAATACAACTTCTTAATAATAATGAACGTATCTGTGATGTTCAGATCCATATGAATATCAACTACTAACGTAGTTAAATTCTGAGCAGTCAGAAGATTCATAACTGATTTGAAGTTGACATATTTAAGCGTTTGGAAGTTTTAATGTGTAAAGTGTATCAAGATCATAAAATTTAAACTAGATCATTTGAAGACTAACTTGTATGATCAGGATAGTATTCTTGGTCTAACTAACTGACCTGTGTAAATGTAACTAACGCTTAACTCATGAGTGATTTGGTCTTTTGGTTTACATGGTATGTGCTTCGACAATTCATCTGGTGTGTGTCATATTTTATTTTCTAAAATCTTAGAAGTAAACAGGTTAACGTTTCTAAGCTATTCGTGAAACGTGAACGGAGTATTCTTCTCTCGATTTCCTCCAGTTGTTTTCATTATCTTTTACCAAAATTCACATCTTCATTAAGTCAAAAATAAGACTGAGATAAAAATGAATCCATGGATTTCTAGTAATTAACACTGTAACAGCAGAGGTTTGCAGCTCCGAAGGATGGTTTAATATCGTTAAGTTTTTTGAGATAGCTGATTTAATTCCGCAGCTCAATTTTGCTTGCTTTAAATAAATAACAGAATACTGAAAGTAAACCAGTTAACGACTTGTATTCTTACACGAAATGCCTTTATTATAGTTTGCTAGGAGAGCATCTGGTAACGTCTTTGTGGTACTGAATGGCTCGGTCAAGGTTCCATTTGATGGAAATAAGTGAGTTTTTTTAATAAATATCTCTTTTAGCCAATTCATTCTTATCGAGTTAATAAAAATCTTTAGGAATATCCACTGATATATTCATTGACACACGTTCATTACCCAATTAACGAAGCAGTTTGTGATGCACGAGATAACATTTAAATTGAAATAACGGGTTAAGTCTAAGAATCTCGTTTAGTTATCTCCCATATTAGTAAAAATATGATTGAGTAAAGCGTTGGTTAGTTACACTCTAAAATTAACGAATTTTTCACACGAACTGCAGCATCATTCATGTTCAACACAATTAACCATTATTCATGGAGCTTGGATTCATAATGAACAAATCATCTTTGATTATGTTTTCCATAGGGAGAATTTTTTTGTTGAAATAAGACTTTCCTAACAAGTTCAACATTAACTATTGAAACTCAATAATCTTTGTATTAAACACTTACCTTTCAAAATCACTAAAAACGAATCCGTTGAAGAAATGTGTCAAATTTAATTTACAATGGCCCAGTACTTTGAACATGTCTAAAAATTAGTTATTTTTATTATCTGATATGCATGAGAATGAAATCCATAATTTTATTCAATACTGCCAATCGGCTTTCACTAACTTCTACCATCTGTAAAACAGAACACATATCCATCAGACTATTGAATAGTGCGTATATTAAACATCAGTTTCATTTGAACTGTATTAAGACTGTGGAATATACTTTATGAAGTTGAGAGGCTTGATTAAGTTGCTAATACTTGATCAAATATGTTTTTCAAGTAGTTCTCAGGAATTTCGAGACTATTAGATTAAAGATTTTGTGATCAGGCATATAGTTATGTTATAAAATGATATACTTATTAATGAAATTATGAACTTGAATCAACAAATTAATTAATTCATTTCCTCCCTTAAAAATTCATCCATAACAAAGCATTTGAAATAATGAATAAATAAAATAATAATTTGTTTGTTTTTTTGTTTAATATGTATAATTTCAATAGTTGAGATCATGAGTCCATTGAAACTAGACCATCATGGAAAACCTGGAAACACTGGACGAAGCGGCCGTCCAACTCTTCACTCATGATCTCAACTATTGAAATTACCATAATATCCACAAAACCCACTTCTGATACTAATATATATAACTGTATTTATTGAAACGGTTATATTTTATTTAACTATTCAATTTGTATCGCATTTTATGCTGTAAGAACTTTTGGAAAAATAGAACTACCACTGTTGAGTGGTCCTCGAGTACGACAAATAACTGTGAAACTAATTCATAGTTTGGAAGATTTCACTTACCGGTAAGTGTATTTATCATCTGAAAATGAATCTCATTTAAAACCATTTAAAAATTATTAGTTAATATTGACTTATAGATTGTAGTTTATGCTGAGGGGGCATGTATAATTCGGTTTGTGTCAATTGTAAGACGATGAACATGTTAATAATTAAAAGAGATGTGGAATTCTACTATCAAGTTTTCATGGAGATATTCACTTGTTTATAAAATACAGTATAAAATTCCTTTGTGTATTTTACGTGTTCAAATTAATACACAGTCTATAAACATTAATAAAATATGATAGTTAAATCATTTAGTATGGCTCATGTACCTGATACATGTTTTAAATTCATCTGTTAGCCAAATGTTTTGAGTGAAATTAACGTAAATTCAAACTTGGAACCCAGTGACAGAAAGTTAGGCTTTTTAACCAGCAGCCACCACTCACTACCATAGTAACAATAGTCACACTCTAGCTGCGTTGGTATTAGTGAATGTTAATTACTTAAATCAACAGTTTCCGTTTTGTCATTTTACCATTAATATCAATTTTAGAGTAAGTGTTGTGTAACTATAATCATGGTAGTTTAGACCACTAATGTAGGACCTTGTCTTAATTTCTGGACAGGTTATTCATCTCACTTTTTCGACTAGACTTACACGCCTATTTTCTTGAGTAAGGTTAAAAGATACGAGACGAATTACCCTAATCATCCCAGCTATTTTATAATATATTTATTTGACCTTATCAACTACTGGGAGGTAACTGACCATTTTTTTAATGCTCATTATAGTATATACGTGTCCATCCATTTTCTTTATATTCTACATGGCTGGTAAAAACTGAGTCACCTTTTTGTTCTGAGTTCCGATTTCACCAAGCTCCAACGCTTTGTACATTCGCTGAATCTCTTATTGCATGTCTACCGTCCAATTCTAGCACGTCTGAAATATACATATTCATATTCCACTTCTGTTCTCTATGTTACATTAACATCATTTGTCGACAAGATGTGTACGAGGTCAATAGAATCTATATGCCGTTGACATCATTATTATTCAATCATGATGAAGTCAACCAAGGACTAAACTAAAAACTGACGTATTGTTGTTAGGAGTACCTATTTTATGAGTTACATGGTAGTCGATGGATTTTTTATGAAACATTAATTCAAGAACTTAACATTTGAGTTCAGAATTCGAACTACTTATTCTTTGTAGTAAACTTCCAAACATGTACTTCAACTTTTGAGTGAAAAATATGAGTACCATAAATTTTTTTGCTGTAAATATCCCATTAGTTCATGAATGTATTCTTTATCAACTTTGACTGGGTTTTACACAAATGTTTACACCATTTATCTGTAACATAAAATCTTAGTATTTTCCACATGTATTTCTGCTGGATTATGGTTCACAACTTCAATTTCTGATGTTTTATACAAATTCAGCCCCTCGAGATTATTCTTTCATTAATATAATATTATAGATAGGTATGTTGAATGTTATCTAGGGGTTTGTTTGAAATCCATAAACAACCAAGTGATTCTGTATTTTGATGATTACTCAATGTACCCTGCTTTTAAGGATTTGTGATGCACTGAATAACATTTGAAGCTGTTGCTCAACTTAGAACAGTGCATATGGGTTTGATTTGAATAAATAGATACTGGGATGGATGAAGCACAATAAAGGTGATTTAAATTAATGTTCTATGATAATTTCCCTACTTTCAAAGATTTTTATCACAATCATCATTATTCTTGTTGTCGATTCCCTACTAGACAAACGTGTGAATCGTGGAGTCTGCAACAACTTGCAAACAAACTGAACTCTTCGCATATTCCTTTTCTCTGCATCGATGATCCTTTGTAAGTTGACAATTAACTTTAGAAAACCCAAAAATAACATTTAACCTTTTTGTCGGCTTTCAAAGCATCAAACAATATTATTGGGTAGATTTTTGTATTTTACAATGTCTAAAATAATCCGCCTGGAGTCCCTCCGGGGGCTACTGCCGGTCCCAAGCCCGGATAAAGGGGGAGGGTTGGGCATGGGGTTAGCGTCCCCATCCCGTAGAAAACTAACTCGCTAAAAAACGCTAACCAGAAAAAATTATTCAAACCTTTTAAACTCTGCCCTGGGAGTCAGAAGGTCTTCATTTAGAAGAACTATGACGCCTCATGATGAAAGCCGAATTCCTTCGGAAGTTACGAGGCCGATGCCCCTTCTGACAACCAGAGCGACCATTTATTTAGGAACATGGAATGTTCGTACAATGTGGGACACCGGGAGAGCCTTCCAAATTGCTGCAGAAATGAGAAGATACAACCTAGAGGTGATTGGGATCAGTGAAACACATTGGACACAAGTTGGACAACAACGACTAACTACAGGAGAGCTCCTGTTATACTCCGGCCATGAAGATGAAAATGCACCACATACACAAGGAGTTGCATTGATGCTGTCCAAACAAGCGCAAAATGCACTTATAGGATGGGAATCTCATGGACCAAGGATCATCAAAGCCTCGTTCAAAACAAAGAAAGAGGGCATTTCAATGAACATCATCCAATGCTATGCGCCTACCAACGACTACAATGAAGACGCTAAAGATCAATTCTACAATAGGCTGCAGTCAATCGTCGAGAAGTGCCCAACAAAGGACCTGACTATTCTGATGGGAGATTTCAACGCCAAGGTTGGAACGGACAACACTGGATATGAAGACATCATGGGACGACACGGACTGGGAGAAAGAAACGAAAATGGTGAGAGATTTGCAAATCTATGTGCCTTCAATAAGCTGGTCATAGGCGGCACCATATTCCCACATAAACGCATACACAAAACCACATGGACTTCACCGGATCACACTACACAAAACCAAATCGACCATATTTGCATCAACAAAACGTTCAGGAGGACTATAGAGGACGTGAGAACCAAGAGAGGAGCTGATATAGCATCAGATCATCACTTGCTGGTCGCCAAGATGAAATTGAAACTCAAGAAGCACTGGACAACGGGGCGGACAATATCACAAAAGTTCAATACGGCCTTTCTTCAGGATACTAACAAACTCAACAAATTCAAGATAGTCCTCAGCAACAAGTTCCAGGCCTTTCATGATCTACTCAATGGAGAAGGAACTACTGTGGAGAGCAACTGGAAGGGGATCAAAGAGGCAATCACTTCAACATGTCATGAGGTCCTGGGTCACAAGAAGCACCATCACAAGGAATGGATCACTGTTGATACACTGGATAAGATTCAAGAAAGAAGGAACAAGAAGGCAGCAATCAATACCAGTCGAACAAGAGCAGAAAAAGCCAAGGCACAAGCTGAATACACAGAAGTAAACAAACAAGTGAAGAGGAGCATCAGAACCGACAAACGTAAATATGTGGAAGATTTAGCAACGACGGCGGAAAAGGCTGCAAGAGAAGGAAACATGAGACAACTGTATGACACGACAAAGAAACTCTCTGGAAATCGCCGCAAACCAGAACGACCAGTGAAAAGCAAGGAAGGCGAGGTAATCACCAACATTGAAGAGCAACAAAACAGGTGGGTAGAACACTTCAAAGAACTCTTGAATCGACCAGCTCCACTGAACCCACCCAACATCGAAGCAGCACCCACGGACCTCCCAATCAATGTTGGCCCACCAACAATTGAAGAAATCAGCATGGCCATCAGACAAATCAAGAGTGGCAAAGCAGCAGGACCGGACAACATCCAGCAGAGGCACTAAAAGCAGACGTAGCGGCAACTGCAAGGATACTCCACATTCTCTTCAATAAGATTTGGGATGAGGAACAAGTACCAAAAGACTGGAAAGAAGGACTTCTGATCAAAATACCGAAGAAAGGCGATCTCAGCAAGTGTGATAACTACAGGGGCATCACTCTTCTCTCAATACCGGGAAAAGTCTTCAACAGGGTATTGTTAAACAGGATGAAGGACTGCGTAGACGCCCAACTTCGTGACCAACAGGCAGGATTCCGTAAGGATAGATCGTGTACAGACCAAATCGCAACTCTACGGATCATTGTGGAACAATCAATTGAATGGAATTCATCACTCTACATCAACTTCATTGACTACGAAAAGGCATTTGATAGCGTGGACAGAACAACACTATGGAAACTTCTTCGACACTACGGCGTGCCTCAGAAGATAGTCAATATCATACAGAATTCATATGATGGATTACACTGCAAAATCGTGCATGGAGGACAGTTGACAAAGTCGTTCGAAGTGAAGACCGGTGTTAGGCAAGGTTGCTTACTCTCACCCTTTCTCTTTCTCCTGGTGATCGACTGGATCATGAAGACGTCAACGTCTGAAGGGAAGCACGGGATACAATGGACATCTAGGATGCAGTTGGACGATCTAGACTTCGCAGATGATCTGGCCCTTCTATCCCAAACGCAACAACAGATGCAGGAGAAGACGAACAGTGTGGCAGCAGCCTCAGCAGCAGTAGGTCTCAATATACACAAAGGGAAAAGCAGGATTCTCCGATACAACACAGAATGCACCAATCCAATCACAATTGACGGAGAAGATTTGGAAGATGTAAAAACCTTTACGTATTTGGGCAGCATCATTGATGAACAGGGTGGATCTGATGCAGATGTGAAGGCGCGGATCGGCAAAGCAAGAGCAGCATATTTACAACTGAGGAACATCTGGAACTCAAAGCAACTGTCAACCAACACCAAGGTCAGGATTTTCAATACAAATGTCAAGACAGTTCTACTGTATGGGGCAGAAACCTGGAGAACTACGAAAGCCATCATCCAGAAAATACAGGTGTTTATTAACAGTTGTCTACGCAAAATACTTCAGATCCGTTGGCCGGACACTATTAGCAACAACGTACTGTGGGAGAGAACAAACCAGATCCCAGCGGAGGAAGAAATCAGGAAGAAGCGCTGGAAGTGGATAGGACACACATTGAGGAAAGCACCCAACTGCGTCACAAGACAAGCCCTCACATGGAATCCTCAAGGCCAAAGGAAAAGAGGAAGACCAAAGAACACATTACGCCGAGAAATGAAGGCAGATATGAGAAAAATGAACAAGAATTGGATGGAACTAGAAAAGAAGGCCCAGGACAGAGTGGGTTGGAGAATGCTGGTCGGCGGCCTATGATCCATTGAGAGTAACAGGCGTAAGTATGTAAGTAAGTAAAATAATCGTTTATGTTTGAAACATTGAACATCTAACATTAAAATTTTGATTTAAGGCGAACTAGTTTTATCGCATACCTTAAGTTGAGGATTGTATTTTCTAAATCAGTATGACCAACCCTGTGATTTACCATTACAAGTGTTGGAATATTGTTAAATAGGCATTACATTGCTATTTAAACCATATTTTTTCAACACAATTTTCATTTATATTGTGCTTTTTACTTTCAGGGAGTTCAGACATTATCAATGCATCAAAACACCTCACAAGAAGCGATGTCAGTTTTCAGCTTCGACGAGGTCAAGGGTCGTAGAGACATTACTAACACTTTTATCACTAGTCATTTGTTTAACTTTATATACTTGCGTGAGTTGAAATAACTTTTCATGAGTAAACTTTGAACAGCGGAAAAGAAAGCAAATACAACTCAGGAACAAAAAATTTTCTTTTCGACTATGGTGCTGTACTGTCGTATTTATTGTTATCAGGCAAATGTGGAATATTGAAAACTGAAATGAACAACCACAAGTTATTTGTAAAATTCAAGTATCACAGACAGGCTGATTAATGATCTCAAGGTTAAAGCAAACAGGTAGGATCAGATGTACGATTGATAATCATAGATCCGATAGATATAGAGAAGTAATAAAACACTTCTCATAATAGTTATGTGAAGTCGGAAAACACTAACGAGTAACATCTTTTCATACAGTGTTAAATCAAGAGTCCACCAGGAAGCTTTATTGATTGTATGCTTCAATCAAATATGAAAAATTAACCAGGTCCGATTAACGGCATACCAATCAAATGAAGCTGAAAGTATGTAAGGCGTTCTCAACGAATCAGTGAACAGACAAAAGTGTCCAACGTCTTCGTCTGTCGAAAGCTAATGGTGTATACAAATGTATTATCAATAAAGCTGCTGCACTAGCCTCCCACTAGAACGTAGATACAACAAATCATGTCTCTATTCGGGAGTAACCATAAAAATACATCATGTGGAAACAAAAAATAACGAGGATCAAAACATACTCTAGTTTAGGAGAGGC
The DNA here is from genome assembly GCA_944470405.2 of Schistosoma mattheei. Taxonomy (NCBI): domain Eukaryota; kingdom Metazoa; phylum Platyhelminthes; class Trematoda; order Strigeidida; family Schistosomatidae; genus Schistosoma; species Schistosoma mattheei. Next base: position 41,780,889 of record OX103947.1, on the reverse strand, counting down.
ATAACAACACTAGGTTATTTGTAAAGTCGTGGTGATAAGTGATACTAATAAACCTAACATTTATACGAGTATTAAAAACGAACGTTTGTTGTGCACGAAGTCAGAATCATCCAGAATATTGCAAATGTAATAGGTAAGGTACTACGATTCAATATATGACCCGTAACTTTGTAACGGTAAATAAATCTCAAAACTAAATAGCTCTGTGAGTCTTCGACATTCGATGCTGGCCACATTAGTTTTAATGGACTCACCTAGCTGAAGGCGCTCGGTCATGCATCTGCACCAGATCACGAGTGTGAACACCCTGCTCAAAACCCCCTGTAATTGCTAGCCAGCCTAGATCAGTCGATCCTCGATATATTGATGACCTATCAAATATATCTTCGAACCTCCTCGCTTCTGTCTTTTGATTTCACTTGGTGGAGACTATTCATAGTAGATGTTACTGGTTAAGGCGTTGTCAAACCACTTGATTCCTAAACTCTCTTCATTGAACCTTTTTAAAATTTGGAGTACTATTGAGCTCACTCGCTTTATTGTCTAGGTGATTTGAAGGATGGTTCTGGTGAAACAGTGGGTGTTCTAGAATTGAACTACTTATTGATTAACACCCTATATTTCAAACGCAGTCAAGCTTAGCATCCGAAAATAACGATCTACGCATGTCATGTTTTGTGATTAACTCTGTGTGTACAGATCATTGTGACATGCAATTTGTTGCATAAACTCCTTCATTCCGTTTTTGACCGTCTATTCTGTTTTGGCAATCAGTGAGAACTGACTACATTATCTCCTATTCTCAGTTTTCCATGTGAATTTTTCAACCACGGGAACAGGAAACTGGAATCCAATACATAAGTGTTCAATAAAGTCCATAATGCTTCGTATCATATTGCTCCTCACTTTGTGTCACAGTGATCTCGAGTGGTAGGGAAATTAAACTCCGGTTCGGCAGTGTGCTTGTCATCCAATCAGAATGAAGCAGGAGTTGTCATTTGCGTCATTGTTGTAAGCATTGGCGGTTGGATCGCCTTGTTCTCTTTTCTCGCTGCAATATTTTATCTTCCAGCGTGCTGAAATTCCGTTATTTATTTGATGTCAATGTTGACGATAAGGTTTCTGAATCGGTTCCGTTTGCTCAGTTGCCAGTAGTTAAGCAGATTTCGGATGTTGATCCGTAGCCAGTTGCATTTAGTTAATACTTACAATATTCCTCTTCTAGGGCTATGTAATATCATACTGATCGTTTTATAATTTCAACGCCTAAGCACATTAACGTAAATTAAAATTTAAGCAACTCTGGTTACTGAGCACATCTGTTTCATTACTTCCTTAAAGTCTGATTATTATGTTGACTGAAATGAATTATATGACAACAGGTATATCATCAAATTAAAGAGGTACCGTAATTGCTGTTCTTCTTGAGCAGTTATGTTATTAAAATAGATGACTATAGACGACTAGGCCTATAAACACAACAAACAAACTATAATCTAATAAGACTTACCTAGAAGACAAAGTATACTATTCCAAGACTGAAGATCACAGCTATTTAGGTATCAAAACATGGTTTATAGCACAGCTACTAGAACCGTTTTCCGTTATTCACTAACGGTTTGCTACGAAACAACCACGACTATTATTAAGCTTTCCATAGCTTAGGCCATCATCTCAGCATGTAATGCACGTGTCTGTTGTAACCCAATTTGACGTAATGAATAAAAGTTACACTCACAGCTCTTTGTATGCGGGCTAGAGGACCGAGATATGGTTCCCCAACTATGTACTACGTATTCGTTTTCAACAACTAAGACTTTCTGGTTGAGAACGTTCTAAAGAGTAGTCATTTTATAGCATGGTCCTCACTATCTGATGAACGCCAATATAAAGAGATCTAAGGGCATCGCATAACGTAACAGACAATTTCCTTTTATGGAAGACGCGTATCAACAGTCATCCGGGAAGTATGTAGCTCATCTATGTAACCAAAACAATATTGAAAGGTGCAGGACAGTGAACCTTTCTCACGAGTCTAAAATCAATTGCAAATATTAGAGGTCGATGACAGAGATCACTCATTAACTCATCGATTATTAGTTCAGAGATATATAATGATAGCAATTTATTTTCATATAACAATATGTTGTAGGATGGAAATAGATGGAAATGTTACAGACGTTATATGGTTTACCGTAATAAGTTAGGTTGATATATAATATAATATATTAACGGGGGGGGTAAATTCACGTACATAAGAATATGAATAATGTTATGGTCGATCATAATATATAGCAAGTGCAAGTCATCCCCAAGGTATGACAACAGGAAGGGATAGTGGAAATTTTTGATAGAATATCCATGCAGAATAATCAGCAAGATAGTAGGTTTGTGTTCACAGTTGAAATAATCTGTTTAAAAGTCGTACATCGTACGATCTGTAACCTTGACGAACACACACCTGCTCCAAATTCTATCTTTGCATGTTGCATTCATGGAGCTGAAAAAAGAGAGGAATATGAGGACTAATTAAACTCCTATTGTCATTTTCATATCATTGAGAAGACCTTTGCGTTTTGTAATCTCTGAATAAGGTAATCTTGTAAGTACTTGAACTGTAACCCACTGATGTCCACAGACTTTGTTCCAAGTAGAGGTACTTGTGATTATCTTTCCTGAATATCTAAATCAGAAACACCCGTATAGACGAACCATTTATTCATGGTAGAGAATGTTGAACTGTTTTAAGTTATCACTAGCTCAGTATCACATATATTCACAGCAGGAATCACAGTTAAAAATAGGCATAACAGTGTTACATAATTTGATCAATTAGAACCCAACACTACCCCTTTCCTGGACTCATTTAATAGAGAGTGATAGACGTCCATCCTAGGAACACCATCAGGATGATTTGAGAGTCGAAAACCTCATAGTGTCATTATGTCGAGTTAAAATATTTGTCCGCAGACAAAGACATTCTTGGCGTTTCCTTAATCAATAGCTCACACGAACTTTGTAATCAGGTGATGATTGACCTAGCGCCTTAATTTAGGGATATGTCCAATGAGACTAATGAGGTCAGTATCAATATCGGAGGCTAGCAAAACTTAGTTTCTCTTCATCTCACTCCTCTTCAGATAGGTGGTGAAACCTCTAAGACATGACCAGCAAGAAGCTTGACGTCAACGAGCATGCCGCAGCTTAACACTTCTGATGGTTGGCCAGAAGCGCCTAATCGTCCTCACTTACTTTGAGGAGTGACGGGAGATGAGCAAAATACATTATTAAATCGTGTTTAGAACGTTGAATTGGTTTCACTTCCTACTCAGATATCCTATTACAAGCAACCTGAACAATTCGCTAAAAAAGAAGCCTACTCAATACCCCGTCAAATCTAAAAAAAGGCCCTAACAGCTTCGACAAAAATGACAGCCACTTGTGTATCATAATACTGTTATTAGCACTATATTTTATAACTACACATAATCCCATACTCTCAGATACTTTCTGAACCACCTCCATTTGTCAGTTGTTTATCCACTCATACATTGTTCAATTTTCTTTAACTTATTAGAAGACTCTAGCATAGTAAATACTCTAATAAAAGAGAATTGTACTGAGTAGTCATACCTCGCCCAAGCAACCAATAAAGGGGAAATAAAGGCGAATAAAGGGGAAATAAAGCGGACGATAGCGTAAATAAAGGGGAAATCTCTCTTTTTCGCCTTTACGTTGGTTATTTGGGGGAAATTTGTCAACAATTAGACGTTACGTACAGTTTTTGAATAAACCGCATCCACAACTTAAGCTTCCATAAACTTAGACAAATTAAGGCATCGCTTATTAAAAAAAACTATTGTCATAAAAGAAAGTTACAAAGTACAGAACCAGGCATTCAGTTTAAACGCAAATACACTAACTTCGTTTTTTGTTTAGCTAAAGTGTTCCGACATACTTTGGAGCCATCACAAAAAACTTACGTGATGTAGGTGAGTGACGTGCTCTCAGATTTTCATGTTCATTATAACTGACTACCTTGTTGGTCCAATACTATGAGTTGCATTGAATTCAGTGAGAATGTTCGTAGACGCAGGGCCATTGTGAACTTGTCACGTTCCCTTGGCTGTCATAGAATCACTTATAACAGGAGGTGGAATAAAATGTGAGCAGCTTTCATGAAAAAATATGTTTTCCTTTCGTTCGGTGAGTTTGTTAATGAAAGCACCATAAAAGGTAACTGAGTTCAACAGTGTTGTTCATTAAATTGATCGAAGTAAAGAGAGAAATCAGTCGTAATGACAGTACTTCAACTGGTACACCATCTACTAGCAACATCAATCAAAGGCTTTCAGATAACAGTGGTATGTACATTAAATTCATACGTGAATATATTTCTGATAGGACGTACTGAAGTAAACTAGCGCTCTCAGGGGTTCGTAAATCCCAAAGAACTGATGAACGACTTTATAATGTATATAATGTCAAATACATCTCTGAGCATACGAGATGCTGATCGGGTTCTGTATGGCCTACGATTTCTTATCCCGGGCATACCGAAAAGCATCAGAGGTGTTCTGAAGACTTGTCCAAGTGTTCAACCAAAGTTCATCGGCAGTGGGGTTAATATCCACCTACAAAGGTGCGACCAACCAGATGACTATTGGGCAGTCCTGAAATGTAAAATCATTAACGAATTCGGCAATTAACAAACATAGAAACTATGATTCACTATAGATTCTCTGCAGTCGGCAAAAGATGTTTTACTTGCAATGCATATACTAGAATCTCACCGTAGAAACACTTCTTCGGATGAGAACACATTGCCATAAAGCAGTGAGAAGCCCAAGAGGTCAGTACAATAATCTTACTAACAATCCCTAGAGGTGCAACGAAGCGTAAAGAAGATTTTCTCTACAATTAAGTCGACATGGATGTGGCTGAGATGCGAAATTCCGGTTGTGCGACAAATTCGTATCGCCAATCGCCAAGTAGGTCTTATTATTATTTAGATATTCACGAATTAGTTCGACACAAATACAGACATCACCATCCATATCGGAATCTAAGCATGTCGGTAGTGCTATAGCCGATCAGTAAGTCACCTGCATCACCTAGTGAACTTTTTCAACTTTGAGAGGTTGTAAAGAATTTTACAGAACATATCCTCGGCCATTACTGACTTGAATAGTAATGTTAAGCAGTTGCTATCTAAGTCTAACGAACGCGAACAACCGCATCAATTCGACTGTGGACTCTCGAGCCAGCAGTTCCCTTTGTCATCTGAAGAAGAACTGCAGATGCTGGACACTAGTTTGCAGCATCAAGGAACCAGAGACCGATTTGTAAGTAATCAACATTAATTGATTAATTTGTTCCCATTACAGATGGCAGTGGTTACGAGGTTATCAAATGACGACCCGGAAACCTCAATGCGGTATGTTCTGTCGTACCTCTTAACACCTGAGGTTGCCAGTAACTTCACGTTACTCGGAACTTCTTCTAACGGACATAACCGTAAGTTTAGCCTAAAGTATTTGGCTGTGCCAAGACATGTCATTCAGATATTGTTGTGACTCTTTTTGTTTCTTAAACTTATTAATTGACAGGACGACTATTTCAATTCTCAATAGGCGAACGAATGTGGCTAAACGGAATAATCCATGCAATTCTTTTGATGTTCTACCTACCTTTTAATAAACATTATTTTGTCAAAGAGCTTACTTTATTACTTACATAGGAAACTATAGAAGTGCTGAGAATGTGTGTTTGAGTGTCAGTTAACTTTAGATTAGATGCAAATGCCTTATGAATAATATATCACCTGTTTCATCTTTTGTAGATCTTTTCAAATAACAATGAATTGGCAATTACAGTGGATATACAAAACGATTGATGCTCAAGCGTCTGCTCTAATGTTGTGCAATAATACGATTTTCCTCTTAAATAAAAATTTTTAAAAATACACCGGTTTTCTAGTGCATTGCAGTTTTATTTCAGTCTGTTGTTAAAAATAAAGGCGAACATAGGAGACCTTTGTGGTTTAAGTCAGTGGATCGAAAATAGGGAGTTCTATGTGTATTTAGGCGCAAAGTAGACAATTAAGCGTGTCATAGGCAATTCCGCGGAAATTTGGGCGAAAAGTAGACAATTCAGCGGATATTCAGGCGAAGGTTCCACAATTCGGCGGATATTTAGGCGAAAAGCCGGCAGTTTATTGACAAAGCGGCAAAAAAGGGGGAAATCAGCAGTATTTCTCCCGGACAGGCGAAAAAGGCAACATTCTGATGCGTTTTCCCCTTTATTTCCCCTTCTCTTCCAAAGCATTTACCCCTTTATTTCCCCTCTGTTCGTCTTTGTTTCCACTTTTTGGTTGTTTGGGTCAACTATTCCTTTTTTGCTTGTTCCCTTTTTCAGCCCCCTTAAGATATGGAACAGGTGACTTCATCCTGCACCATCCTTAAAGCCTCAGATATTCCAAAGAGATATAAGGTTGCGATTTCTAGAAGCTCCCACCTTCAATGGATCCACCCTCGACCATCAGCTGCACGTCGCAACGCCACTTTCATGAAGCACGCCAACTGTTATACTGACTACAACCATTTACATTTCATATCTTATAAATCATCAACGCAGCTGAGTAATTTACTACAGTGGATATTGTATCATTTGTGACAATTTGATCTTGCCTGTAAACTGGCATGCCTTATGTAACAAACCGTTATTTAAGAATAAATTATTTATTTATTTATTTATTTAACTAAAGATGACATATAAAATGACGGAGGAATATGAATCAGGACTTCTGCTTCATTAATCAGTTTATAGCATCTAAATGATTTTTGGTAGTTAATCACCCCTGAAAGTAATAACGTTCGGCTGCTTAGTCTCGGGTTGTTCTAGTGCTCAGTAAAATTGTACTATTCTTAAAAGTACATTTTCATGTTCCAAGTTTATATGGTATAGTCAAAGACATCACTTGGTATAGGAGATTCAAGTACAAAGACCATGTCAGAAATGTGAAGTGGATATAACAGAACCACCCCAACATCGATGGAGTAATCTTTAGATCCAGTTTTGTGTACTGAAGTTTCGAACTCAAGTACGTTGGAAGTGACAATTCTACTGAAGCTCGATTCTCAAATCTCATTGTAGATCTGGGATTACTTGAAAATGAGAACTTATCAACTCGATGGAGAAACAGTCAGACGCCAATACGCTTAGACTGTATATTTACGAGTGAAGTATCTGTAGTTGACAATCTCTGAATTCACGCCCCCTAAAAAGGTAATCACGCTATCATTGCCCTCAGATCCACAAGAAAAACGGAGTCAAAATATCCTACCATAATACGTGCTGGAATTTCAAACGATTGGTTGTGTCAGTGTTACAGGACAACCTACGAGAGGTGGAGTGGGAAGTACACCCCAAAAGTGATGCAAACACTAATTGGGATTTCTTCCTTCACGTGATCCTATGTGCCAAAACTGTCCATCCTGCCAACGGTACCCAAAACTTACAAGCAACGTCCAGTCTTCAAATGCTGAGACGCAAAAGGCACTAAAGGACAGAATTCAGATTTCCGACTCAGATTTGTGTAGTAAGGTTAAAAGGCTTATGGCCTATGTGTTTCCTTTCCTAGTATGCTTCTGTGAGTGTCTAGTCTTCTCCTGAATGAGTCAATTGAAGGTGCAGACACTACTGCTTCGGGTAACAGGTAACAAGAACTAATGACTCAGTGTGAAAAACTCTTCGTACCTCTAGGTAACCCTCGTGGTATTGATAGAAGAAACCAGACATGTAGTGAATAGGTCTTTATTTTGATCTTCGCGCAGTCACGGTGGAGCGTGGGATTATTTGTTCAGACAAACAAAGCCTCTCCACATTCAATATAAGATAGTAGGAAACATAACGCCTATACAAAATAAAGAAGTGAATGAATACTTGAACTATACTGTCTTGGAATATGCTTAGTTGTTTGAGTTTAACTCTTAACCAACCAACCAACCTAAGCTTTTACATTAGCTTCCCCCTGGAATCTACTTTCGTGGAAACGTCGGTTCGACTAACCTATCTATCGAAAGCACCTTAGTTCTGTTTTCCCAGCGCAAGGGGAAACTATCAACTCTCTCGCTGTTTGACTTCCAATCAATGACGACTACTCCGTCAGCAATCAACGATAGTCCATGGATGTCTTCATTTGCTAACTTGTCGTCTTATTTTGTAGCATGTGATTCCTTCTACAAATATCGCTGACGGTTTGCTACGTTCTCGCAAGAGTGTGAGAATGTGGAATAAGAATATCTGAGGAAGTGCCGCGAGCGGGCTACCCAACACCATGTTGGTGAAGTACGATTTTTCCATGCTCAGACCGGCTATCAGGTGTTTACTCACCTGCCCCTTGAGTCTCACTTAAGCAAAAAGTAAAGAAGAATCTACTTCAGATGTAGTGGTGAAAACCAATCAAACCTGAAAAACTGCTCCATTGCCCGCATAAAATAATAAGATACAAAATGGAAATACATAAATATAATTGATAGTTGTTCGGTTCCACGTAAGTGATTGGTCTCCAGAACAGATAGGTATTCTGGAAGGAAATAGACACAGCGTAGACATCTTGTGTGCGAAAAAGTATGAAAACAAAAAATGCTCTTTTATAATCCATATATGTAAAAGTGTGATTTTGCTAGAAGTTGGACTCTTTGTCAAACCCGATCAAATGTATGACCTTGAGCCTATGATGTCCACATTTTATAACCAGGTACGTAACCAAAGGTGCATAAGAATACTCCACAAAACGGAAAAGAATATACGGTTAAGGATGAAAAAATTATGTAGAGTAGGAGGATCAAGTGCATTTGTGTCAAATACCCTTTTCCGGTTTGATGTAGGTATGCATGATGTATTGAAGCAATATTTCGCCAATTCATCCAGGTAACTAATTGGTCTGCACCTTAGAAGTGTGTAAGTCCTATTATTCATTAGTATTATGAATGATTAATTGGTGTAAGAAAATATTATGGTCATTCCCCCACGGTCTGGTGCGGTCTATTGGCTAAGCTTGCGGTCTAGCATCCAGTAGGGCAGAGGTTCTAGTGTGCGTGGGGCCTGCGTTTTTGTTCACGAAACCCCCTTGCATATGATGTTTGTCGCCCGCAAGTTGCTCAGATATGAGGAAAAATGACAAGAGGACAGAATGATATATCAAAGTGCCATATTTGAACAGTACAAGTTTCTTTTTTTATATTAGTAATAATACTATAGAAATACCACAAGTTTGGTAGATTTCTATTTTACGTTATACTTAAGCCAACAGAGGATATCTAAGTTATTGACATGTTTTTTCATAACGCTAGTGTTAAGTTTCAGAATTTTGTATGAACCACTAATAATAATCGGTTTAACGTTGGCATAGCCATGATAGTCATATCGTCAGTTCATTGTTATGATTACTTAACAGTTACCTTAAGTTGTGTTTAAAATTAGGTACGTGGAACCAATGAAGATAACATAGTAACCTTACAGGTAACCTACTGCACTATATCTTCACGGTTATTGATTCTGGAATGTTAGAAATTAAAAAAAATCTGAATGGTGCCAATAAAACTGGGTTATGTGATCACATTGAAAAGCATGCTGCAGGAAAACTGGTTGACTTATTGCATAATTTTTCTAACATGAAAAATGATGAGAATCTTAGTAAGTACTTGACCATGGTTAGTTCAAAATGTTTTGTCTAAAAAGCACTTAATAATAGTATCGATCGTATCAACTTATTAAACATATCTTCAACCGAAAACGTTTTAGAAGTAGTTCATATGGTATATATATAAGCAGTCTAAGTGAAAAAATATATATCTGAGAAGTACTGCAAACATGATTAATTAACCAGAACAAGAAATTATAAAACTCGCCTGGGTTGCTTTTTGAGTTCGCCGTTATTGCCTGGGTTAGTTGTATGGGTTCATAGTACATGCTCACAGGGCATTTGTTCTGTTTCCCTCCAACTTCTTTTACTTGCCTACCCTTTCATTGTTTTGATTAATATCACTCTGCAAATGTTAAAGAATACCTAGCTTATGTATTCAGTATTTTAAAAAATTTAACATAACACATATATCAAAAGCAAAAGATCTGGGGAGTTATGAGTAGTATAATAACGCGAACTGCTTTTTTGGAATGTTTTTGCTAATTAAATAAAATAGGTGAGACGTTGTGAGGAAAAAAATTTATTTTTAAATAAACGCGGAACCTTATTAGATACGTGGTTAGATTTTATCCTGCAGCCAAAACTGTCACTATCGTTGACTGACTAATCGGATGTGCCCAGATAACCGTTTTAGTCACTTGTAAAGATTTATCATTTTACATGTCAATTCCGTAATTTTTTGTCAGTTAAACGTCTAACAACACGTTTGATGGTTCATGATCGAGATAAGCCAGTTTTAACCTATCAGTACTTACGGAGTCGATGTTTCCATGTCTTTCTATCATGAAATATTTAGATTTTCTCTAGACGACTTTGAAAGGACCTCCAAATGGAGGGCTAAGCAGTGCTTTTATTTCGTCCTATCTTATCCAGACGTGCGTGCGATTGCTTAGATCTTTAGGTACATATATGGCGCGCGATTGTTCACGAGTACTAATTGGCTTAAGTTTGGACATATAATCCCGTAGTTGATCTACGTAATTTTCTAAATTAAGTTTTTGACTGTTAGTATTAGGGTTAACAAATTCACCTGGTAGTCTCAGAGTTGTTCCGAAAACCAGTTCCGCAGCTGAACACTGTGCGTCAGTTTTGACAGATGTTCGTATTCCCAACATAACTAACGGTAGGAATTCTGTCCACTGATTGGGGTTTGAGTGAGATATAAGGGCGGTTTTTAGCTGACGGTGAAAACGTTCTACCATCCCATTAGCCTGAGGATGATATGCAGTGCAGCGTATCCTATTGGAGCCTAGAAGTTTAGCCAAGTTATTAAATAGTTCGGATTCGAATTGCGCTCCTCTATCCGTCGTTGTTATTATGGGTGTACCAAAAATGGTTACCCAGTTCTGCATGAAAACTTTGGCTACTGTTTCCGCTGTGATGTCCGCTATGGGGATGGCTATGGGGAATCTGGTAAATCGATCTATGCATGTAAACAGATAATTAAAACCGTTTGAACGTGGTAAAGGGCCTACCAAGTCGATATGCACATGGGCAAAACGTGCATCTGGTTGCGAGAAAACACCTATGGGTGAATTTGTGTGACGATTAATCTTTGATTATTGGCATGCTGAACACTCTCTAACCCATTTGTGTATATTCTTCTGTAAGTTCGGCCATATATATCTGGCATTGATTAGTTTTGTTGAAGCTTTTGCGCCAGGATGAGACAAAGAATGAAAGTTATCATATATAAACTTTCGCATATTTTTGGGAACGAAAGGTCGCGGCATTGCCTTGGTCGTGTCACAGTAATTTAGAATACCATCGATAGGTGATGGTAACTGTTTTAGATTAGGACTTGAACTGTATTTCTTAAGTAGGTTTTGTAATTCTAGATCCTGCTCTTGTTATAAAGTGATATAAAGTCAAGGTGTCGGACTTCTCGAGGTGAGTATTTATCGGCTCTCACTTTTAATTCATTCGTTAGTGATTTGTGACCCGTGAAAACTATCAATTACCTGCTTTCTAACATGTGTTGGAATTGTTTAGTGGTCAGGTAGATTGCAAGAAGTTCTCGGCCGAAGGTAGAATACCTTGTCTCTGCTGGAGCGAGTCTTTTTGAGAACAAAGCAATTGGTTTCCAGGCATTTTTAACCAGTTGGTTAGGGGTACCGCCTACTGCTTTATCTGAAGCATCCACCATCAAAGCAAGTGGGGAAAGAGAATTAGGATACATTAACATAGTTGCTTGAGCCAGTTTATCTTCGACGGCGTCAGAAGACAGTTTAAATTCTTTTGGTCTTCCTTTAAGTGAATCTGTCAAAGGTTGCATTAATTGTGCACAACCGGGTATGTATCTGCGATAAAAGTTGATTAGACCTAGAAAACTTTTCAGTTGTGTTACAGAGCTAGGTATGGGGTATTGTTCGATGATGTCCACTTCTTTGATCGGTGTAATTCCTTCTGGGCTTATTGTGTGACCGAGAAATTCTAGAGTCAGAACATCAAAAACATACTTTGATGTATGTCATTCCATGTTCATCCGGTCTTTTTAAAACAGTGAGTAAATACTGTTCGTGTGATTGTAAATCAAGGGTGGAAATTAACAAATCGTCCATATACCCCTGTGCAAATGGCATATCTTGAAGTAGCTTATCCATGAATCTTTGAAATGTTTGTGCCGCATTTCTCAGGCCGAATGGCATGCGTACAAACTCGAACAAGCCAAAATGCGTATTAATAGCTGTCTTGGGTTACCTTCATCAGCCACCGCGACATTGTGACATGCCCCGACTAAGTCAACTTTAGTAAATATGTTCATACTCTGTAAACCGTTGTTTAAATCTTGGATATGTGGTATCGGGTACCTATCTGATATTGTTAGACGGCTGAGTGCTCTGTAATCCCCTCACGGTCTCCAATCGCCTTCATTCTTCTTTGAGACCATATGCAAAGGGGATGCCCATTGACTATCAGAGGGGCGGATAATATCCAATTGTAGCATATAGTCAAGTACGGCTCTGGTGATTTTGGGCTTATCTGCCGCTGGTCTCCTGGGTTTTGCAAACACAGGTGCACCTTCGGTTTTGATAGTGTGACTTACTTTTAGTTTGTCTTTAGAAGGCTGTGGGTTTGGTCTAGTTAAGTCTGGAAAATCTGCGAGTATATCCTGGAATTTCGCTGTTGTCACTGGAGGAGTTTGAATCAAGTTAAGAGATGTGATGTAGCTTTCTCCGCCTTTTTCGTAATTCGAAGTAAGCGTCGTTTCTTAGTGTCAACTAGAAATTCGTATCTCTCTAGAAAGTCCATCCCCAGTATTTCCAGATCTAAATCGGCTACAGTGAAATCCCAGGGGAATTGCCTCCTGAACCCCAAATATAGTGTTGAAGTTTTCTGCCCAAATGTCGTGACTTTAGTTTTATTCGCAGCTTGAAGTTTAATTGGGGGTGTTTCTCGACTCAGCTCAGTTTTATTTTGAGGTATGATACTAAGAGCCGCGGCAGTATCCACCAAGAAGTTCAAGCCAACATTCCTGTTTCAAACGTAAAACAAGCGACTGTTTGGGGGCCCCTCTGTGGTGGGGTTACTCGTTTCCCGCTTTCTTGAAATTTCGCTTAGACCAGGCGCATGGTTGCATGCACTTGGTTGATTTGACACCAAACTTCCGGTGATACCAACAGAGCTGCCCAGATTGTCTGGACATTTGTGACCTGTTTTGTGACTTGAGTTTTGGTCTTTATGGTGACCTACTCCTGTTTCTATGACCCATTTGCATTCTGGCGACAGCCTCAGTGAGACTTTTAACACTGGCTCGTCGTCTAGAAGAGGCTGATGAGTGAAAACTGCCCTGAAATAGTTTACCATGGCCTCTACTTTTCCTTGATCATTCTCTATAATTTCAGATACACTCCCTTCCTTAATTAGGTTGGGAATCCAATACCGCGTCCTTGTTCTGTAATTTATATACGAGAATATCTTTTAGGCTACTTAATTGCAGATTGTGCCAAATGCATTTCATATTCTGTCTGAGTTTACCGGATTTTAACTATACACTTATTTCTTACTGACCTGTAGAGTTCCATATTACTTGATGTGCCAAGGCTGATGGTAACGCTCCAACATTTTTTCTTTGTCTTTGTAAATGTCGAATATCCCGGACCATCCACGAATGACCGTGCTTCTTCTTATTCTTCTTCTTTGCGACTATACAGGGTATATATGGTTGAGTTACCTGATCGGATAGCTGCCTGAGGTGAGTCCGTGCATGCTTTGGACAGTCAACGGGATAATAGCTTGCAGCACATTTTATATGCGGTCGGTGAGTTCGGCGCACACATTGTGATATCACTTATTGTAGCTGTCATATCGCTTCCATCATCGACCGAGGAATAGCATGCAGGTCTGTCACAACGATGTTTTACTTACGCCATAAAATCGTTCTGTGATCTCACAGGAAGAACGATAGCGAAAATCGATCTCTACTATAAGTTTATTTCAAGATTTGAGCACAAAAAAGAAAAGTTGTATATTACTGTACCTAACAATTAAAAAAATCCGACTTCAGTGGATCCAAAAACACTTAACATCTATACATATAAACAATACAAAAAATATACTGAGCGAGGAAAATTAAAAGATCAGTGCCTTTTCTTGTATTTGTACTCAAAAGTATAGATGATTAACTTCTCTAGAAAAGCTGTACTCTTGGAGATTACATTGACTGAATTTATTTCAGTCAAAGCAAAAACAATAGTCTTGATAAGTAAATAAACGATCAATACTATGAAATATAATCACAGGAAAACACCACTGTCCTTTTTAAATAACGCGCGGAAAGAAGAATGAATAACCAGTTTTATAACTTTAAATACATTTAAAGTTCGCTTAACGTATTTCAGAACGTCGTCTTGAATTGTAATATTCAATATCTAAATCCTCAACTGTAAGTCATCATCTATCCTTCACACAGGTTCATAACCTATAAAATCGACATTTTAAGGTCAGGGTTAATTTCACTTTATCTCAGGCTATGGAATGTCCTAGTGGGTTCCCGCAGGGCTCAGTACTAGGACCTCTTCTCTTCTTGATCTACATAAATGATCTTCCTCAACAGGTAACGTCAGACTTATTACTTTTTGCCGATGACGTGAAACTTTGGAGAGAGATACGCAACCAAGACGACATACAGGCACTCCAGGAGGATCTGACTCGACTTCAAAGTTGGACAGACGATAACGAACTTACCTTTAACACTTCAAAGTGTAAAGTAGTCTCTCTGCGACATGTCGCAGACTACAGTTATAACGTAGGTACCTCCTCTCTAGTAGTATCCCGAGTCGAAAAGATTTAGGAGTCCTGGTGCTCTACGATTTAAGTCTTACGCTAACTGTGGCAAAAATGCCTTCCGAGCAAACCTTGCACTGGTAACATTGAAGCGCATTTTGGCCAGTTTGACAGAAGAACTTTCCATATAATCTTCAATAGTTTTATCCGTCCCCATTTAGAGTACGGAAACATAGTATTTCCCCCTCACTCCAAAAGGATAAGGACACCCTGGAGCGTATCCAACGGCGAGCCACGAAATCAGTTTGAGGACTCAAATTTAAACCTTACGAAGAGCACCTCCATTCACTTAACCCTTACCCATTAGAGTATAGACGTCTTATAGGTGACCTTCTGATGGTTTATAGAATCCTTAACACTTCTGGACATCCTCTCAAACACCTACTTAAGCTTAGTTCCAACACTAACCTAAGAGGTAACACCCAAAAACTGAAGACACAACATAGCAGAACGGACTGTAGACACAACTTCTACTCCCTAAGAGTTGTCAAATGCTGGAGTTCGCTGCCAGTCGAGCTAGTCCAAGCGACTCCCAGGAGTCATTTAAGAGGCAACTTGATCTATTCATCAGGACTAAGGATAGTATCACACTATGATTTACTGATTTATTTTCCTCTTTTATTGTTAACATACCTAGGTTCCTGCCTGGAGGATTTGGTGATCCCCTGCTATTAGGTACGGAAGCCTATTAAGCGAAAGCTTCTTCTATTCCGTCCACAGCCATTTGAACCATTTGAATCAAGGTCAGTCTAGAGTCGCTCAAAGGTCGTCCATGAATTAGTCTCACTATGAACAGCCATAAAGGTCACAAGTTTGTCCCTACATGTCCTCATTTTCCTATGCAACCTTCAGTTTCGGAGTTACTTTATTCTCATTTCTTGAGTCCCTTTCTTTTACTTCGATGCTATAAATTATTATTGGTACGACTTAAATTGATTTGTAATCGAATGCTACCAAGGCCTGTGTGGATAGGCTGTTCTACTTAGGAGTTTTATATGCCAACGCTCGTAGTTTACGAAATAAGTTCTATGAACTAGAAGCACTAGTAGACAGGTTAAAGCCACTCATAGTAGCAGTGACAGAAACTTGGTTAGTCCATGACTTAGACATTACTCCAGAATTATCCGGATACCATTGCATCAGGAGTGATAGACATAGATGTAGAAAAGGAGGCGGCGTCCTGTTATATATAGCCAATAGCATAAATATCCGCTCCTCTACTAGCGAATCCCATGATAGCGGCACTTGTGAAGTCATTAGCTGTAAGTTGGCTATAGGATGTAGTACATTTATGCTAGGTGTCATCTATCGGAGCCCAATCTGCTTAGCTGATGACTTTGTTTTAGAGCACATTCATCTTTGGAGTGAAAATACCAGATGCTTGATAATAGGAGACTTTAACGCACCTGATATTAGTTGGACTGATATGACCACAGAAGGATCTATAAACTCCTTTGATAGTAGGTTCCTGATAACAATAATGGAGCATGCACTAGTGCAGCATGTATCCCAACCCACACGTTTTGGTGTTAACCAGGGTTCTTCTCTGCTGGATTTGGTAATCACTCATGAGACTGAGGATATTGTCGACTTAAATATTCTCCCACCGTTAGTGAACAGCGATCACGCTGTTTTGTCATTCGCGTTTAGAACTAGGGACATGTTATACGATCAGGTTACACCTCGCCCAAATGTATGGAAAGCTAACATATCAGCCATTCAGGAATGCGCTGCTAAGACAGATTGGTTAGTAGATACTAGCATATCAGTTGAAGAAGCATGGTCTGTATTTAAAGGTAAATTTAGACTAGTTACGTCCCCGTTCATACCATACCTGGTACCGCGAAGACCGAATAATAGTCCACCATGGATAACTAAAACGGTCAGGAAACTCCTTAGAAAAAGGAAGAATCACTGGAATATGTTCATCTCTACTGGCTTAGAACAATACAGATCCAGTTATTGTAAGATTAGGAATGCCTGTAAAGCGTTAATAAGCAAGACTAGACTATCATACGAAAAACAATTGGTTAGGGATTCTAGATATAGTCCGAAACGGTTATTCTCGTATATAAAAAGGCGAACTAAGAGAAGCGATGGAATTCCATCACTTTTGATACGAGAAAATCCGTTAATCTTAGCAGAGAATGATGCCGAAAAAGCTGAAGCTTTATCGGAATATTTTAGTAAAGTGTTTTCTATCGGTAATGAGGAACGACCAATGATTCATCGCGACCGTGACGGCTCGCTGATGGATCCTGTAGTCATTGAGAAAGATACTGTTTTAAGGCTACTTCAGCATCTCAAACCTGATAAGTCCAGTGGTCCTGATGATATTCATCCTAGGATTATGAAAGCCATATCAGATGAAATTGCTGAACCATTAGCGATACTATTCGACATGTCTCTGAGACAGTCCAGACTTCCTAGAGACTGGAAAGACGCCATAATAAGTCCGGTGTATAAGGCTGGGAGTAGGGATTTAGTTAGTAACTATAGACCCGTTAGCTTAACTAGTGCAGTTGTGAAACTGATGGAGAAAATCATTCGGATAGCTGTTATAAACTATGTTGAAGGGCAAAATCTTTTCTCCAGGGCACAACATGGTTTTCGGAAAGGCCTATCTTGCTTGACAAATCTTCTCATTGCACGAGAAGAGTGGGCTGCGGCAAAGGATCGGAATGCTCCTGTGGATGTGATTTTCATAGATCTAAGTAAAGCCTTTGATAAGGTTTCCCACTCTGGTCTTAAATTCAAACTGAAACGTTTTGGAATCCATTATACAGTCGTCGATTGGATAAGTAACTTTCTCCATGACAGGAGACAAAGGGTAAGGGTTAATGGGGCTCTCTCCTCGTGGGTACCTGTAAAAAGTGGGGTTCCCCAAGGTACAATCCTAGGTCCTCTTCTCTTTTTACTTTATGTAAATGAATTGCCAACTGTAGCAAAATCATCCGTTCTACTCTTCGCTGATGACATAAAGATTTGGAGACCCATACATAGTATGTCGGATAGAATAGTATTACAGGACGATCTTAGCTCATTGGTGGCATGGTTAGACAGGTGGTCACTAGAAGTAAATCCTAATAAGAGTGTAGTGATGCAGTTAAATAACTCTGATGAATCGTATGACTATACACTACGTGGATTCGTGCTACCCAAAGCAAGAAACTATAAAGATTTAGGAGTCATATTAAGCAATGATCTCAAAACGACTAGTCACTGTAAGGCTGCTGCTGCAAAAGGCTATAGGGTATTATGGTCAATTCGTAGGTCTTTCCAGTATTTAGATGATGAAATGTTTAGATTACTATACCCGATTTATGTGCGACCACATTTAGAATACGGGATTCAAGCAGCGTGTCCTTGTTTCAAATATGAAGCAGATATGCTAGAAAGAGTCCAACGACGAGCTACTAAGATGGTACAAGGTCTATCTGGCCTATCTTATGAAGACAGACTGAGACACCTTAACTTATTTCCGTTATCTTACCGTAGAATACGGGGTGATCTAATATTGGCCTATCGTATACTGAACGATGACCTTGGTATTAACATGTCTTATCTTTTGCTTCCGTCTAGAACCGATCATTTGAGAGGACATTCGAAGAAAGTTCAAAAACCGAGATCAAACCGTTTACGTCTGGAGTTCCGTTTCTCGCACCGAGTAGTGAATTACTGGAATTCTCTACCGGAACACGTAATATCAGCACCGTCTGTTAATATATTCAAAACGAGATTGGACCTCCACAGTATTACAAACTGCAAGGATTAATATAGGTCGACAGACCTTTTATCCTTATTACTGAAGACATATATGTAAATTGATAATTTACAAATTATCAATTCCTGATAGTCTTGTGTGATCCTTTCTAGTAGTAAACTGATTCATATGTCTCCGAACGTATAAAAGCAGGTATTTTAAAACTGCACTCGTGAAGAAATTCAGATAATTCAGGGTTCTTAACAATCGACGAGTCTCTGTAAATTAGAGTCTCACCCATTTTTCTAATTATTTTGAAATTCACGTTAAGTCACTTATCGCTAGTCAATCAGGTGTTAATACAACCAGCTTATTATTACCATAGTTGCTATTTCCTTGCTCGGTAAATACGGTTCAAATTCTTGGTTTTCTATTTGCAATTTAGATTGGTAGACAAGCAAGTGTTTTAATGTACAACATTGTTTTCAATATCTACCCAAACCTTCCTAGATTATACCTTATTTTCCTCGTTCTTACTTTAAGTATATATATATATATATATATATATATATATATATATATATATATATATATATATATATATATATATATATATATATATAATTGTTGATCTGAAAGTTTTCTTTACAGTATTCACATGATATCCCAACCTACTAGTGAATAATCATGACAATAGAAGATCCAGACCTTGAGGCTGGGAAGTAAGTTGCTACTGTGCTTTATACCGAGCTTTTAGAAATATTGATGTCGACGAACTACTAGCGTCATGTACGATTTGTTCTTTGATAAATTAACTGACTGTAGTTGCAATTGACTTACCTGATGAACACACCGATCCTGAGAAGTTACTACGCAGAGAGTTATTATCACTTAAGCAAATGGTACAGCATACACAGTTTTACCTGCCTATTTAGAGAAAAACCCTTACTGATATTGATCATGAAGTTAAGAAGTGTGAACGTAAAGAAGAGAAATCGAAAGGTTTGTTTTATTTTTCTAGTTATAGGGAAATGAAGCTATGAAACCAAGGGAAAAAGCTAAAGAAGAAGCGATGAAGCTTCTTAAGTCAGGAGCAATATCAATTGAGAACAAAAATGAGCGTCACACATTTAAACGTAAACCTAAGGTTAGTGATTCTATAATATGGATTGTTGTTACATACAGGAAAGTGAAGAAGATGAGGTGCCAGGACCCAACGTAAGTATAAGAAATTGGTACTTAATGTGCAATATTAGGTGAACTTAAAGGTAAAACAGTCACTCTACCGCAATTTTCTACCTGGTCCAATACTTAACGCGTTGGGACCTGAGGAAAAAAAACTAGACGTCTTATCTAACCATAAAGCGGCTACTTGTGAAGGTAACTGTACGGATGCTTCTGAGACCTTACAAACTAAGAGGAAACAGCAGTTCAACCTCCTACTGGATGACAAAAATTTGGATACGGACCAAGTAGTCATCTCATTTTTCTTATTTACAGATAATGGATGTTTCAGATTCATGCAGTGTCGATCATTTACATTCTCCGAACCGACCACCGCACTCTACCTTATATGTTGGATATCATAATATCACTGAATCTTTTATTCATGATGTTTTCAAGCCTCATGGTACCGTTGTAAGGATTAGGATTGGTAATCCCTCCAAGTACGTCTCTAATATCCTAAAAAGTTTCGATAATTGTTTAAAAGTTCCAGTTAGGTTTTTGAGGCGTGAATTATATTTTCCTGTTATAATTTATCTACGAAAATAAACTCATCGCCATATATCTTTGTAACCTTGGTTCGTTTGATGTAGTCGTCTGGGAAACCAAATAGAAACATAATACATCTACTTCAAAAGTGTAAACGAGCTTATGGCCAGTTATGTTTTATTATATCATTAAGCTGATGACTTGAACTAACCGAAGTGGTCGAACTACCACATTTGAAAATGGGATTATGTCCTTTTTGGTACTTCAGTCCAACTGCTTCAAGCTAAACCTCTTCATCATAGTATGCTAAGGTAAGCAGTAGTTGGAAAAATTCGAATTTCAAGTATAATCACTCTGGTCAGTTAACTTTCATCCCATACAGACAGACATCAATACAGGGCTTGGGACAGATATGTTTTGTCCCAAGTTTCCATACCGTACTAGGATGACGATGTGAAGACGAACCGCGACGCAGACTGACATAATATTGCATCAATGATAAAAAGGAAAACTGAGCTTTGGGGATATGATTCAAAATGGCAGCTCGATTGAAGTGAAAGATGAATTTTACAGAAAGCTATCTGAACTTCTTCAGAAAGCTAAACGTTCAGACATAGTACTCGTAGGAGGTGACTTTAATGCCCAGATAGGTAGTTTAAACAAAACAGAAAGGCATTTAGATGGGTATTTTTGTATCCCGGCACAGCGAACAGATAATGGTGATCGCCTGCTGCAACTGTGCTCAGACAATCGTTTATTCTAAGCAAACACAAATTGTAAGCACAAGGAGAAACATCGTCTAACATGACCCCCGACACCAAACCAACGATGGACTCAAATAAACCATATTGCCATTAGTCATCGTTGAAGAGGGTCTGTAGAAGATTGCCGCTCATTCCGGAGTACCGGTTTGGACTCCCACCATGCTCTAATACCGGCACACATCTGCTTGCGCCTCACTGGACGCAAAAAG
Organism: Schistosoma mattheei; assembly: GCA_944470405.2. Lineage (NCBI taxonomy): Eukaryota > Metazoa > Platyhelminthes > Trematoda > Strigeidida > Schistosomatidae > Schistosoma > Schistosoma mattheei. Next base: position 41,759,505 of record OX103947.1, on the reverse strand, counting down.
CTACACTAAAAAGACCCATTAGAACTGAGTTGAGTAGCGAGAAAACCAAAAGTAGGTTCCAGAAACAACTGAGGTCACACTTAGGTAGTTCTGAAGATGAGGCTGACCCAGATGTTGCTTGGAAAGATATACAAGCAGCTGCGGAAATAGCAGTGGTATTTACTAGCGATTTAAACCACAAGGTTACGAATAACCAATGGATTTCTTCAAGGTCTACTGCACTGATAGATTCTCGTAAACTCATCCCATCAGGTTCTGAACACGATGAAGAGCGTAAACAAATCAAATCTAGGTTAAGGAAAAGTCTAAGGAACGACCGTGAGCAGTGGTGGGCAACGAAAGCAAAAGAGGTGGAAAAGACGGCGGCTATAGGGAACACAAGACAGCTCTACAGACTAATAACAGAATAAGTCAAGTATAAGTCAGACTATCTCGGAAAGAGACGACACTCTCATCTGCTCCCAGTCCAGACGTTTAGAACGATGGGCGGAACATTTCAGAGAACAGTTCAGCTACTCTACAACTACCCTGCATTCTCAGACAGTGTGAATGGAACATTGGAGTAGGGCCCCAACTTCAGCTTAAGTTCAAAAGTCTATAGTTAAGCTGAAACGAGGAAGGGCAGCTAGTCCAGATAGATTGGCTCCAGAGGTCTTTAAGGGTGGTGGTCCAATTTTAGCGGTTAGGTTGATTAACATTTTAGCTAAAATCTGGGAGTTGGACGTTATCCCATCTGACTGGTCATAATCACTTATCTTCCCAATATATAAGAGAGGGTCAAAATCATCCTGTGACAACCAGTGCTGTTAGAGGTATGGGGGCAGTTATCACTTCCCAGTTGCCTACACAGTGGAAGGGTTCTTCTGAAGGTACCTGAGAAGGAAATCGGATTAGAGGTGGTCTTAGTGACCAGGGAGCGTGACCGCAGTGATTTTTGTGTTAGCCCCGTACTTGTAGAGACCTTACCATCGGAGACGGATATCCGTGGGATGAGACGAGGTGTGCGTTTTTAGGGTCGACCTTTTCTAACCACACCCCTCCTTGTGGGAATGCAGCATCGCTGTCATGCTGGTTGCCTGAAGGAAACACCTTACTGCCGCCGCACCTCTGTACAGTCAGCAGTACGACTTCGCCTTCGGACCTTTGGTTTGTTGCTTTTAGTCTTACTGCTGTTCAACCGACCTGTCTAACATGGTAGGACCTTGAGGAACTGTTGTTCCAGCCAGTATGGCTCGGTTGCTTCATCACGATGAGCAAGCTCGACTACCACGTCAAGGTGGCAGCAACGGTCGGGGTCGAGCTAAGTAGTGAATATTCACACTCGATATACGTCTTCCACCACCAAGTGACTTAGCAACATATAGACTGATCAGTATGGCATTCGGCTTAATCAGTGAGAGGAAATCTTCACCCAAGTAAATTCCTACTCGAAAAATTTAAAATAAAAGCTTGGAAGTGGGTTGTCGCCTATATTTCTGTATAGTTTTGTGTGTGGACAATGTTATCTGTGAGTGATGTCAAGTTTATTTTGTTTTTAGTTTTTTTATGTGACCGTAGTTCCCCTTTGTTTACTCTCACATGTATGATTAAGTGTTGTTAGTTTACGGTAACCCTGTCGCGTTTTAATAAGTACTTCGAAAGTTGGGTTTACAAAATTTACATTATTTCAAAGTTATTAGTAGGTACTAGTAAATCTTTTAATTGTTATGGCTGTCACATTAATTGTGTGATTTATTCGGTTTATACAAAATTAAAGAGGATTTTATGAACACTATTAGGAATGGACTCTGGGCATTGTTTTGATTTAACATCTTGCTAGGCTTTCGGCTATTGCATTGGAGTTAACGCAGTATAGTTATCTTTTATTCTATATCTTGTTTGCTTTCATTCATATCTCTGCTAGCAAACACTGTTGTTGTCTTTTCATCTGGATTTTCTGACCAAGACTTGTACAATGCAAATTTTTTTCAAGTGTTATTAAAATATGCTATATATGATACAGTACATATAGGAATTTCACATAATACACTTACGTTATTTATTTTGGCATGTGGATTCAAATGTATTACGTTTTGTTTATATCTTTTTATTCCGCTATAATGTTGACTTTTATATATTTTAGCCATGCCTACGTTACAATGGCTACGAATCAAATGGCCCAAAGTGCATTGAAGGTAAGGGAAGTAACTACCTATTCCCTTGAATTTTAGCTAGATCACCAAATGGTAAGCAATCGTCTTTTGCGTGTATCGTTTGCTCGAAGACCTTTCCACGTGAAACCTTTTTCACCTACAAAATATAGTCCATGTAAGTCGTGTTCTTTCTTGGCATATGATTTTCATTCTCATTCATTAACTTATTACTGTTTCTCCGCATAACTGATCATCTATAGATGAAAAATAGGCTTATTTAAACCTATAAATTACTATAGTTCAGAAAACATTCACTTAAGATCATATGGCACTTAGTTATGTATTTAAGCTTTTTGTTTTTAATTATTAGATTAGTGTTAAATAAAACTGAATAGAATAATTATGTCAAAAGTATCTGTCAATTAATTAAAGCACCGTCTTTACTAACAAGTATTTACAATCAGTACTCCTGATTTTTTAAGACATGTGGTAAGGAATTTATGTACTCAGTTTTGAGTAACACAACTTTAGAGGGTGGTTTGTGATGCTACCCAGACCATCAAACTATTGTAGGTAAATCGAAGTACTGTGTGTAACTGAAAAAAAGTGGTCTTATTTACAGTTTGTCACATCAAACTTTAATTAATTTATAGAAGTGCTAAAGTTAACTTTCTGTTTCCCATAATGTAGATCGGTCATTTCGAAAACCAGATTTCTGTAACTCAAACGAGGAGCCTTCAAACAGAATATCAAGCGAACTTAATCGAGATCTAATTACTTATGAGGACTTGTATTCTGATAAATGAACTGTACAATTATATTTAATAAACTGTTAAACAGAAATCGAACTCTTAATTCATTTTTTCATATGTGGATGTGTTTTTCCTGTTCTTTCGAAAATCCTTCCTAGTTCTATTGTCATTCATAACACATGTAAAGGTCCTTTTATAGATGTATATCCCTTTTACGGATCTGTAGAAAATGGGACAAGAATGTAATATGCTGCAACCTTCATCATAAATCATCAATCATTGCACTTAGAAAAACATTCGGCAGTTACAAATCGACTGGATGACTTACAGTTGAACTGGGGGATGTTTGTCAGTGTAGACTACCTGGATACGCTATGTGTGGTACTCAGTCAATGACTAAGGACTTCAAATGATGTGACTCAAAATCGCTCGCAATGGTGCAGGTTCATTCACGCTTTGTCTTACGTTGAACCCTAAGTTTGTAGACTGTCTTATACCTTTTCCGCGTTTTCTATACCTAACTTTCCTATCACTAATGATACTGTTATTACTTCTACTATGGGATTTGTCTTGATAGTTTTATCTCGCTGTGCTAATGGTGTATGGCAACTTGGTTTGATGAACACATGTGCTAGGTTCTACGTTGCACATGACTGGTGATATGAAGGCTAGTTACACTGATCAGCTACTTAGTTAATGACCGGATTGAGTTGAATAAGTGAGTGTAGGTTAGTACACTCGCTCTTAAAGCTAATCATGCTACGTGGTTGGATAGACCGGGGCAAGTGATGTGGAGTGTATGGTTGCAACTTAAATGTGTTGTAGCCAATAAACTGCATTCCAGAGTAGGGTGGGGATACAAACATATGGTGTAGTGGGCTAAAGGAATATATCAAACCGCATGGCCAAATAGATGAGTTGATTCGTTTCCGACTAAAATTCATAATAAAAGGGATGTATCTGTCAGTCAAGCCGAAGTTTGTACCAAATGAATCGCTCGTTGAGGCGGTCATATGCATACAGATTTACGCCCAATAGACCCTCCAGTTGTGTCTATCAGTCAACATGTACAAGCCAAGCCGCATACTTTGAGAGAACAGAAAGGAGGGTTGTTGTATTCATCACTGAGCACAATCAACAGAAACTTAAACTCAAGGATACCATTTCCAGTCGTGTGATTGCTAGTGATTGACAGTCGGCATGATGTTGATGTGTCAGTCTTTCGAAATAATTAATAAATTGACTTAGGACTTATTAAGTTTTGCCGAAGCAGTTTCCATGAAAAGATTTATGAATCCAGTAAGGCCCAATTAACAAATTTGCTTTACCGTGGTCCGGTTACAAATTTCTTGTTTAACTTTTTTCTCATGATATTGATTATGATTCCTTAGTCCTTATCTGATCTAGTCGATTCATTTTACTGTTATGCATCACATGACATGAAACTGACCTTTCATGTAATTTCTAGAATTTCTGGTTTTATGCTATCTCCAGTCTTTCTTCTAGAATATGCACATCGAATAACTGTTTGAACAAACCTAGTTCTTCCCCAGTCGTCGTTCTCCATTATTCGAGTGTATCAAGACTAATTTTTTATTACGTATAATATGTATCTTGTATTGCTTTCTAAGTAGTAAACAGCTAAAGAGAATCTTCAAAATACATAATATAAATCCATGTTAATCGGCTACCTTCCTACCTTAGTTCAAAACAGTATTTGACTGTTTATCAATGGAGTAGAATTACATTTCACAGTAAAAGGCATTATTAAATGTCAGTCAGTATAAAGACAATGTTTGTGGTTGTTGTTTGGATCTTATAAATAAGAAAATATAAATTTACGACTCTCTATATGTTTTCTAATTTCTGCCTGAAGAAAATAATCTATATTATTCTCCATGGTATTTAAACAGTGGCGAATCTTGTCAGTATAAATGGGCTATCATCTACAACCTTTGTTATGGTTAAAATTTTCATTTTCCCTTCGTTCTAGTACATGTTTAAATTCGATGGTGAATTCTTTACGGAATATAAAAGAATTCATATATATGAAGCAGTAAATCAACTAAAACGTCTCCGTTGTTTCGGCGCATTGTGTGCAATCAACACTATTGTTTGGAGTTTTTTTACATGTAATCCACGACAGATACAAACAACTAGTAGCAATTTTCAGCTCTTCAAAGAAACCGCCCCTAAATCTTACGAAAAAATGGTAGAGAGTTTTAGGCTGAATTCGGATACCAAACGACTTTATCCTTGGATAACAGCTGTACTTGGTAGGTGAAAACTTAGTACATAATCATACTTATTTTTTTACCCTTTGCTAAAAATATATTGGATTTTAAAAATTCGTAAAACTTACCGAAATAATGAATGCAAACTTTGCTACCAAGTGTTTCAATAGTTTTATGTAGTATACGATCAAGTTAGGTTGTTATGGTCAATGATTTGTATTACATATGTATTGAACTAACGGCAGTTACATTTACTGTTGCTTTTGGAGTTCGTATAGGAACATCAGTAATTACATCTACTTGTATCGAACTCATAGGTCAATGATATCAAGGCACATGACTAAAATATTTGGAGTCTCATCAATATCACTAAAAACTGACTCATTAAAGGTAAATGCTTCCTGAATATTTCAGTGTTATTTGAAAGTTAAACGCAGTGCAATATTTTAATTGCCTTACCAGATGGAGTGCTCAGAGGACTCATCGTGTCTAAAAACTTACTTGTTTAGTATGTTTACCTCCCAAGATATAATAGGATCTATTTCTAAGGTCTATCTATAGCTTTTAGGATGTAGTGTCTTATATGTAGACATCAGTTTTGCTTTTATGGTACGTATAGATAAGTTGCTTGCAGCTTTATGACTTTCTATTATAAGGTTCATATATATACACCACTCTGATAGGATGCAAAGGTTAGGAGTCCCTCTTTCACTTCATAAAGAATCTAATGAGATTTCTGATAATTGTCAGTGGATCAAATCCGCACTCGATGGCTTAGTTCCAGAGGAAGTAAGCTAGAAGGTTCTTAGAACATCTACTTCAGTCACATATCAATTTTATTTTCTCACACCAAAATGAAAACATTTCTGGAAATTTAAGAATAACTGCTTTTCGTAATTGTCAGTAACAGTAGCCGAACTTTAACCGATCATTGTATGGGTAGATTAAAAATTGTTTAGGTCACTGAAACAGATGTCACTTTAAAGACTATGCATATCAATTGCTTTTAGATAAATCACTGTTTGTATATATAAAACATTTCTAGCTTTATCCTCGTTTCTTGGAGGAATTCTTTTACCACGTCGTATGATTCGCAACATAATTTTAATAACCGCTGAGAATAACAATACTTCGGCACTACAAAAGTTTATTGAGGTCGATACCCATGGAGCTTTTGGTATTAAAAGTAATGGTAGAACATTCAAGAGACCTTTGAGATATATATCATTTGACTATAAATCACCACACTCTGATGTATCCAGAATAAATATTCGTGTCAAACATGTACCTTTCGGTTTCATACTTGATTTACGAAAGGCAAAACACATTGATGAAAATGAATTGTGCTGTCTAATGTACAAAGTTAATCAGAAGTGTAGTACTTAATTCTGTAATAACTGTAATATGTATTATCTTATAAATTTCATGTTACTGGATAAATAGTATGAATGCTTGTAGACAACGTTCATGTAAAATCTGGTTTTTAATCTACTGAAACTATTGTATTACCAATATCCTACTCATAATTTATACTAATGGCTTACGATGAAATAAAATAGACTCCATATTTGTTCATTGTTCTACGTCTATTTAACACTTGGAATCGAACTGATAGGGTTTTTGTGGCCCGAGGATCTGACTCCTATTTAGATCGTACGAATGTTTGTTATCGTCTATTCTCGTATATAATCGTCGACTTAAATCGTGTTAGTCAATAACGGAATTAAATAAGTCGAATAACGAGAATTGACCTGAGAATACATATATTTTGTACATGAAGCGAATGAAACAGAGCAGAGCAAAATGACACGCAGGGAAGATGGCTGGGAAGCCAACTTCATTTTAGTCAAGCGTTACTCAATATTTATAATCAGACAAAATAAAGCTACAGACATGTGATTAATGGGATGAGAAGGGCACACACATATACGCTCATATAAAAACAGTCAAGACTGATGAGCGAATAATTGACAAAGTCAAGATATGACTTAAGTAGAATGAATAGAATGGATTGTCCGAAAGCTAGAATAAGATATATGGGCTTAAAATAATGAATGACATACAGGCTAGACTAATACCCTAGAAGCCCTTGTTATTTGTAAGTTTGCATAAGAAAATTGTATTTAAGATTCCAGTAAAGTACTACAAAAGCGTCATTCACCTATTGACTCGAAAGCACATTTCATGTGAGTTTATACTACTATCCTGCGGCACTGATATTACATTCCACGCGAAACACTTGACTGGATACCTTTCAACGGTTATTTATTTGTCACTATACTAGAAAGTTATTTTAGTGTCCGAAAAGACAGTCGTACTTGATCGTTGTTATCTACACCTAGGGGCGGTAACCAAAGATGAGTTCTACTAATTTAACGGTTTCAAAGAGACGCGTACGACAGATGCTGTGGTACTAGTTGAGGGTAGTATCGTTGCTAACCACTGTCTGGCTTTCAAAAACTCCCCAGCTTTGTAATGTACATCACGGACGACCTTAGACGACCATTGGAAACAAAGGGGAACTAGACAATTGTCTCATGAGCTATTTATGATAAGACAACCCGACTGACTTTAAACGCCTTTTTTCTGACTTTAGCATTTTTGGGTCGTAACTACTTTTTGTGTAAAAGTCACCTTATTTGACGTTTCCTTAAAGCTGAAGATAGAAAACGATACCTTAAATCCAGTTTTTCTAACACATAATCGTTCTTATATTTTTTCATTCATCCTTTGCCTACATAGCAGTAACCCCAAACAGTTTTAGTTTCACTACAGCTTTACGTCTTCAAGTAAGCGGTTTACAATAACCCATTTAGATAAGGTCTTAGTGTTTTTTGTACTGTCTTTCCACTCTTATTAACCCACCGCGAAGTTAACAAAAACGCAAAGCTGTCCATGATTGTTAAGTTGATAATTACTACCTGGATGATCATTAATGATGTATACTGTAATGAGTTCTGAAATCAGCTTGTTAGGTAAATTATTCGAAATAATCCTTATTATTTAAATTACGTGTGTAACAATACTGAAGCGATATAGCTTCCATGATGGTTACTTATGATTAGATCTTGAGGAGCAAAGTGTGAAGTAATGAAATATCAGTACATTTAGCATTTTTATTGACAGTATTTGGATCTAGATAACAAACTTCGATATGGTAAACAAGATAAGATGTACAAATAGATTGAAAAATATACTTATTGGGAACAACCGTGCCGCTTTTTCTACGTCAGTACAGTATCGGCTCCCACTTCTGATAATAAGAACGATTATAAAGCATGACTTCAAATTATTACTAACGTCCGAGGTTGTTTCCCGAAACCCATCGTAATCTTGACCACTTAATGTAAAATATGGTAAACCCAAATAATATGCATGGAATGTGGGATGAAGGATTAATATTAGCTGACGGATATATGTTTATTAAGATGTGTTATAGTTTTAGCTATTTGTATCTATGCTTTGGTTTAAACTGGGGGTTTCAGGTCACGTATTTCATCATGACAATTTCAAAAAGACATCGAAATACTGTTACTACAATATTTTGTGTTCGCTAAGAATTAAATCCGTACTTAATGTAGCCAAAACAACTAAACTGTTATCAGTTCATTGTGATTCAGGAGACAACCGGATACACATTCACGAATTGTATAGAAGTGACTGCAATCCTTCTTCCAACTTACTTGTCAGCTGATACTCAAGCCAAATTAATTTGAATCATTCGCACGGATTATCCTCGTTCTTATTATTTAATCCAGTCAAGTTAAAAATCACGAAATAACTAACATTATGCATGATGTTTCTGGCTGTATACGAGGAAAATCCTTTTGGCTATGTAGCTATAAACGCATTCATCTATCTCGCGTAAAAATAAGTAAGACTTAAAACCCCATAAGCACTTTCAGTGGAAACCACCAAGCTTTTCTACAACCGTCATAACTTTGTCCTTCACCAATATTGCTACTTCAACTAGTACTTACACGGCTTCCTACGAAATGGAGAGCTGTTTAGTATAAAATGATACGTATTTCTACTATCATGGTTCACATAAAAGTACTTAGTTCATTTACATTATTGTATCTTCAAGGCTAAATGAGAAATGATCCGTATTCTCCCAGTAGTTGACTAAGATGGTTTAGTTGCATCTAAACGTGGATAACCAAACGAAAAGACCTTGACCTTCAACATAATGACTAATAGCATAATAAATTGAATAATTGTTATTCCAAAAACAATACTACTAATCCTCAACAAACGTTACGGTTGGGAAGTATTTCAACATCCTAAGACCTCAGAGACGACGTTTTAGTTCGTCTATCAATTGTGATCCGAACATGTACAAGTATGCAGACATGATTTTTTTTTAGATGTGCTTAACCTATTGAACCTTACAATAGTAGATAAAAATGGATGTGACGCCGGCATATATACGTGAAGACTTATCGGAATCACCAGTTCTGATTTGTTTCTCGGGGCTGTCTACTTTTATTTTACTTCGTCCTAGAGATAACGCTTGCATCGTCCGACTTTTTAGTGGTTGACCTCTTACCAGGGGATTCATATATTTATTTCAATACACAAATGATATAGTTCAGTGTACTTTGAGGCCATCAGCGCTGTGCTTAGACACAGAGTACTAAGTAGGTTTCACAAATCAGTCGAGGTAGTGAATCTCTACCGACCGAGATAGTTAAATAGTGTATTAGGTGTACTCAACCACCGACTAACTTGGCGGGGGATATTTACTGTAGGAGTAAGCTCGCCGTGGTCAAACCAAAACGTAGCGATTTACAGTTAGCCTGAGGGATGTTTGTCAGTGTAGACTACCTGGATACGCTATAAGTGGTACTCAGTCAATGGCTAAGGACTTCAAATGATATGACTCAAAATCGCTCGCAATGGTGCAGGTTCATTCACGCTTTGTCTTACGTTGAACCCTAAGTTTGTAGACTGTCTTATACCTTTTCCGCGTTTTCTATACCTAACTTTCCTATCACTAATGATACTGTTATTACTTCTACTATGGGATTTTTCTTGATAGTTTTATCTCGCTGTGCTAATGGTGTATGGCAACTTGGTTTGATGAACACATGTGCTAGGTTCTACGTTGCACATGACTGGGTGATATGAAGGCTAGTTACACTGATCAGCTACTTAGTTAATGACTGGATTGAGTTGAATAAGTGAGTGTAGGTTAGTACACTCGCTCTTAAAGCTAATCATGCTACGTGGTTGGATAGACCGGGGCAAGTGATGTGGAGTGTATGGTTGCAACTTAAATGTGTTGTAGCCAATAAACTGCATTCCAGAGTAGGGTGGGGATACAAACATATGGTGTAGTGGGCTAAAGGAATACATCAAACTGCTAGACTTCACCTCGCACTACGATTCGTATTTAATCATAATAAAATTACACGGAAGATGCTACTGATAGCCATGCGAATCCCGGTCGTTGATGTTCAAAACTACTTGGGAGTAGGTTTATGAGTGTTTTACGTATTTCTAACTTGTACTTTTCTACTTGAATGATTACGCACAATAGTTGTTTTGTTCGCACTGAAAATAATTATAGACGACGATTACGCGTTAAAAAACTAGCAGTCGATATGCTGAACCCTTCTTTAGACGGACTTGTTCCTTATTTTTAAATGGATTTCGAAAACAACCACGATTCGCTTTGCTATTGCAAAATGGCCGAACTTTAAAATTCGAGCATTTGTTTTGACCACTTTTGGGTATTTATCCAAGGCGTTATATGGCACACATGGACACTGTTTACGATTTGTCAACTTAGGGAACTAGCGTGCCAAATGTTGCAAAACAGGTTTGTTGTGCATATAACAAATACATAATAGCGATGTCCTTTTGTTTAGTTAGACTTTGGGATGCCGAAGAAAACTAATCAGGAATGTAAAGACGGGTGAGAGTCACAACTCGACATTAGTAAACTACAACAAGCAGTGCAAGTTTTTATCTCTCCGGCGAATCACGATTAAGACCTTGGTAGCCGAAATAAGATTTGAATTAAGCTACTCAGAACACAATGGTTGCCTTGTGAAAAAATCAGAGGACAATTATTTTACAAACGTTACCAAAAGTATGAAATACAAAGTCCCGAAAGTTTTCAATCGCGTCTCAGTGGATAAGAGACTTCACTCAACCCATCTTTTGTGATTGTGTAGATGATAACACTGTCACCACACTGTATGTCTCTTTCTGCAGCGCTGATAAATATATCATGAGTAAGTTTAACAGCCATTTCCTTGTCTAAACGTGACACGTGATATTTCGAGGTCTTATTCCCAACCTTTAAGAAATAAGTAAATCTAACAGAGCAAACCTACCGTGCTATCCAGAAATGGTTGCAGAATTGCCGAAGAACTGCCAGAGGCGCGGTACCCCTCAGATTCATATGATCCTACAGGATCATAACTGTATAGCACACCACGGCCTTCAGCTAGACCAACTAGCACATTGCTCACATAAAATGGGAAGAACCGTCTGTTATAAAGAGTTACAGACAAGAGGCCAGCTAGTGCATTTGTCGAGATGTTCTTTCCATGGTCATAACGAAACGTCTACATTTGTAAAATATTACTCATACGAAAATATGACTGACTTTCACTTTATTTTCTAGTAATTTGGTCAATGTTAAAACATCTCCGTGAAATCCAGCGCACCCTAGGATATTACCAGGACCTCTGATACATGTCAATAATAAAGAGTTACTAACAATTTGAACAATCGAGGAGAGTTCCTAGAGAGAATAACAAAATCACCATCGCATAGACGAGTGTCAGAAGCTATGAGGGAGAAGTCACTTCCGGCAATTCCATAACAGTCCTAAAGTAACTCAAAATAAGTATACTTGAGCTCCTACCCTCCATTAGACGAATAAGGATTAAACATGAGTAAGCGAACTGCTGACAACGCGCAAGCTCCGAAATTTCCGCCACTAGATTTCTGAAAAGTATGCAATACTCAATGATTAACGCAAATGGTTCAAATGGCTGTGGACGGAATAGAAGAAGCTTTCGCTTGATAGGCTTCCGTGCCTAGTAGCAGGGGATCACCAAATCCTCCAGGCAGGAACCTAGGTATGTTAACAATAAAAGAGGAAAATAAATCAGTAAATCATAGTGTGATACTATCCTTAGTCCTGATGAATAGATCAAGTTGCCTCTTAAATGACTCCTGGGAGTCGCTTAGACTAGCTCGACTGGCAGCGAACTCCAGCATTTGACAACTCTTAGGGAGTAGAAGTTGTGTCTACAGTCCGTTCTGCTATGTTGTGTCTTCAGTTTTTGGGTGTTACCTCTTAGGTTAGTCGAGTTGGGGGTGAACATCCCAAACCACCTGTTGTAGATAGTCGTGTAGAGCTGGCACATTCAACCGTTTAAAATTCCAACGCAAGTTATTGTTGGGGTATCTTAGCTTAGTTTTGCTGAAAAAACTGAAGGCTATGACGGCATGATCGCTTTTTCCCAGGGGAGCCAGGATTGAGAGGTTGTCAACTAGGAATTCTTCGTTAGTGAATACACAGTCTAAGCGCGATGGTGTCTGACTGTTTCTCCAACGAGTTGCCGACCTCACATTTTCGTATAATCCCAAGTCATCGGTGAGGTTGAAGAACCGAGCTTCGATTGAGTTGTCGCCCCCAGTGTACGTGTGTTCCGCGAAGTTGACTCTAGGGAGATTAAAGTCCCCTAGAATCAGGATGTGTGTGAAACCGAGACGAGTAGAGCGGGATAGTCCTTCCAGCATACGACTATCGTACCCGATGTCGGCGGTCGGCTTCCTGTAAATGACTCCGACTAGACACCTCGAAGTACTGGACAAGTTTACAGAACACCATATAGATTCCTCAAGATTGTTAAACTCGAGATTATGAACTTGATGCACCTCCAAGCAAGAACGTATGTAAACAGCTACTCCGCCCCCAAATCCTGATTTTCTGTCGTTGCGGAACAAGGGCATCCCAGGTAATGCTAACTCATGGTCCGAGAACTGAGAAGATATCCAGGTTTCAAATATTACTAAGTTCACGTAGGTCATCCAATTTGTTTGGTAGACTCGCGGCGTTCATATATAAGCAGTTTATGCTTTCAATTTGAAACGCGTGAGCTTCTTCCTGTTTGTCTGTATGAGCCTTACGTGAACGGACAGGTAGCCCACCTATATGAGGTTTGCCGAGGTGGTAGGCCCTGTCCTTTACACGTTTCTTTTATCGTCGAGACAGCCAACAAGTGCAATGGTCAGCTCGAACTTGCCTATGTGTTTGGTCCTAGCTTCGTATGGCTTCTCCGGGTGCATGTGGATTCCAGGTGGCAGTCGACGTTTGTTGGAACAAATACTTCCAGAGTTGCTGCCGCCATATGGGAAGATGGGAAGATTATCTTCATTAGACGGGGTCTAGAATCACCATCCTTCTTGGCTAGTCTCGTCACATGCTCAGTCAGCATGTGTTTGAGCCTCAAGGACCGTTTGATGAATTTCCATTCCCTGATGTCAGAATTTGATTGAGTAGGGTCTGCATTTTTCGGTATACCTTGCACAATTATGTTTCTTCCGCGGAAAAACTTCTCGCGAGTTTCTTTGGGGATGCTCCAGATGAGATTGCGCTCAGAATACGGTATGTCAGGCAGTATTCTTACATTCCCATCTGATTTCAGTAAATGACTGGCTAGCAAGACGTCCTCTACGTCGGTAGCATTCTTAAGTGTTACTCGAAGAAGCCTCGGGTGATTTTGATGCTTAGAATTCTTTCCCCGTGTGAGCTGGGTGACCGTCAAAGGCTCTATTCCTGGAAGTTCGAGCTTCTTGTTCAATTCATCCCGGAGCATCCTATCATTTTTGTCCTGCAGACTGAGAGGAAGGTCAGGATTGTCAATGAGGTTCATGATTATGAGAGAATCCTCACGAACTGTTGTTAATTTGCCAGGTTTCACGGTGGGTTCAGGTTTAATACCTTGTTGTTTGGAGATCAAGGCACGTTTTGGAATTTCGGGCTCTTTGATGACCGGACGAACACTCTTGGGGGTAGACTGTGCGACCAAATCACCAGTTATTTTCCGTGCAGCAACACTTGGGTTGCTCGGCTTAGGCGGTGATGCCTGGTTCTTATGGGCTCTCTTAACGTGGGTCGAATCACCTACAGGGTTTTTGGGAACCACTGTTGTGTTCAGAGACCCTGAGCTGGGAGACCCGAGTTTACTTAGGGAGTCTTATACCGTCGACGTGATGATGGTGCTGAGCTCCAACACGTCATCATTAGTGTTAATGGATGCTCCATCAATGGTATAGCTGTCGGCATCCCTAATCTTGTGTTCATTGCGCCCTCTTGTTTGTTTACCCGTTTTTTATTGTCGTTATCCAAGTTTGCTGACAACTTTTTCCGCAGACCTGTCAGTAGGACAATGATGCTACTTAGCAAGACTACAGTGTCCGTGCTGCACGTGACACATACCCACTTTTGTTCCGGCTTGCTGAGTCTATTGTAAGCAGTTGCCGTCAGATCTGTGCAAGCTTCGTGGAACCAACCTTTGCAGTTGTCGCACTGCATGCCATATGTAACAGCAAAACGGCATCCCGGACGTCTGCATGAGTTTTTCATGACTATGTTGAAGCAAACTATGTTATAGATGCTTGCAAAAGCCTAAGACCGTAAAAATACACTAAAAAGCACGTTGAAGACGGACAAAAATGGATAAAAACGAGTGAGATAAACTGAACTAGTCTTTATGTGAAAAACAAAAAAAAGAATGGTAAGCTGGGGCAAAACCATAGTTAACTATTAAATTGAGTGAAACTAAAAAAGTAATCTACCGAAGGTATAGCTCAAGATAGATTCTTTTGGACAGAAATGGTACTTTTGTTGCGTAAGAACACAGCAAAATTTTGATAAATGCAAATCACGTCAGGACTAAACTTCCCGTTCGAAAAGCGCGCG
Source organism: Schistosoma mattheei (assembly GCA_944470405.2). Lineage (NCBI taxonomy): Eukaryota > Metazoa > Platyhelminthes > Trematoda > Strigeidida > Schistosomatidae > Schistosoma > Schistosoma mattheei. The sequence continues at coordinate 41,744,438 of OX103947.1, read as the reverse complement.
TCGTTTGGTGGAATGTCATGGCTTGGCCTTGCAGGCGTGGTTCCTGTCGAATGTTACCTTATATCTTTTATTCATATTAAATATCTTGTCCTATCTCCAGCTTAAGCTTGCTCTCCATCATGCATTGGCAATTGTTACGATGTAGTGAGTTGATGTAGACGATTATGTGACTTCCACGTAAGATCTTATAGATTAGGCAGTTATATCATGAAAAATCTACAATTATAGGATAAGGTCTATTATTAGAGCAGTACTAATATCATAGTAGACCATAATCCTACAACCTCACGGACGGGGTTTTCTGTAAACTTGACACAGTGTTTTCGGAAGACATGTTTATAAAAAAATTTAGATAGCACACGAATATAATGTAACTGTCATAAACAAAAATGGATGAACAAAGACAATGATAATAACAAATGGTACAATTTATAACATAGAACGGACTTTCTAAATTGCAGCAATATATCAGTTGTTTGTGAATAATCGTTATTTATTATGATTATTATCGTCACGTCCAATAATGTATGTGAAATAATGTACGTGTAGGCGAAAAAGTAATATAATAAACCCACGGTTATGATTATAGTCCATGGGATAATCCAAACTGACACGTGCGTCTAATTTTCAGAATTTGATTATATCGTCAAAAGTCGTTTCCTGTCCTCACGTAGGGGTTACCAGTTCTGTAGTACCTGTGCTTCGTTGGCCAATCACCTTCGTAACTGTTATCATATAGTCCTCAACGGTGTTTGAAATTAGTAGGCAAAGAGAAGCAGCAACCACAGTTTTATTAACAGATAATTCAGACCACAAAGCAATCAGGCGAATGAGTGAGTAAGCGAACCGAAGGTGTAGAGTGTAAATGTATATATACAGGGAAATGAAAGGATCATTGAATCAATTAAGCAGCTAACAATAAAGCTAGTAGAATGAATATATGCGTAGGCGGCAAGCAATGTTCAAGCATACACATTTCATACAATCACAACAATAATACAGGTACAATAAGTTGTTATAGTACTGATGACTTTGTCCGCTAAATAAGTTAACAAAAGGAATTAACCGAATTAAATGAGAACAAAATCAATTGCACGTGAGTTGCTATAAGCTTATTGATAATATATTTATATATATGTTCGACCCTATCAAAAGCTTATGCGAAGTCGATGATGGTTTTCAATCTGTATAAAGTATCCAGCAGGTTCGTCATACCAGTGTGATCGTATGTGAAACCATGCTGTTGGCGTGAAAATAAGTTCATGGCTGATAAATGGTCATGGTTTCTCACTCCACACCCTGTCTACATTCCCCAGGATCACAACTGTAATTACTCTCAGGAAGAAAACTTTTCACACCCTTTAGAACCAATCCATCAGATAAAGACGGCTCTCGGGTATAATAACGGTCGCAACTCCTTCCAGTTACGCGCAGCAGACCCTTCCACGTTAACGTAAATAGCTATAACAGAGACTACTAGTCTAACCACCAAGACTATTTAGCAAATACACGCACATTTCACAGCAGGCCTGTACAAGATTTTTTGCAATATGACCCCTAGTGACACCTCTGTTGAAGCATATAGCCCAAGTTATTTCAAGCCACATACAAAACATAAACTTGTTTCCTTCGTACAGTTTCCATCAAAGGGTACTCCCGCCTTTTCCTCCTGGGTAAACTCCCCAATCAACTTCACTAGCTCATTTGATACATCTCCCACTAAATCTAGCTATCAAAATACCGAGCTATTGCAGAACATTCAATCCCTCACTTCAAACTCATCTCACACAAGTGAAGGTTACGACGACTTTATCCGAGATACTCTCGTCCATTTTAACTTAGTAGAACATTTGTTTAATATATGTTTTATCAACGCCAGATCGATCTGCAATAAAAAGAAGGGTTTAGCCCTGCTTGTATCCATACATCAACCATCACTTATAATGACATCTGAAGCATGGACTGACAGTAATATTTCCGACCTCAGTATATCTCTTGATACCTATTTACTATATAGAAGTGATGGATTGGAAAAATAAGGCGGAGGATGCATTATTTACTCTCAATCTAGAATAAAATAACTACTATGTGATTTGCCTGAACTAAACAAACTGAAGGATTCGGTGTGGATTGTATTAAGCCGTCGAATTCCGTTACCTTATTGCTCGGTTGTGTTTGTCGTCAACCTGATGCATCAATAGATGAAATAGCAGTATTATCGAAGGTACTCACATTAGCATCATCCCTTCCATTCACAGGCAAGCTTATTTGTGGTGACTTCAACATGCCCGAAATTTCTTGGCTCCCAGTCAAAACGCCGAGACGTTATGATTCATTTAATGAATGTCTGGAGCTTGGACTTAGTCTTTACCAGTGGCTTCATCTCCAATACTTTGTATATTGAAAAAAAGTTTCCAGGTAATGATCATAACATTGTCATATGCAGCCTTATTATAAAAACCATAATCGGTAGACGTAAAATCCGTAATACTTCGTAGAAACTATCGCAAGGTTGATTGGAATAACTTCCACAATTACCTAAGAAGCACTGATTGGAGAACTTTCTTTACTTCAAACAATACCGACACTAACCAATATATTTTATCACAAAATCAAAAGTATCATCAACAACATCGCACCTTTAGAATACTGTAAACCTACGTTCTCCAAAGATCTCTATATACCAGTCAGTACAAGAAGACGTCTTCAAAGACATTGTACTCGATTCCACAACTTAAATGACTTTTCCTCTTTAGTAACGATGACAGGAATACTTGTCCGAACAGAGGCAATAAGTACACAAAAGCAGTCACACAGGAAAAACGTGCAGTTGAACTTAATAATAACTCCTCTGCACTCACCATACTACTCCAAAATAAACTTAAACGCTCTAAATCGAGAGGGAGTATATTCATTAAATGCAAACAAGTATACGAAGATCTCAAACTTGTCACAGAATTATTCAGTGAACACTTTGTTTCTCACTAACTAACGAAAAACCATTTGGTGATTCAGAACCAATCGCAGTGTCTCCCTGTGAAATTACTAATGTAGAATTCAATGTACAAAATATCTCCAAGGCAATCAGTACATTGAAACACTCCTACACTGATGGACCAGATGGTATTCCATCTAGCATGCTAAAACGTGGAGGTGGTGATATGTGTGATTTGCTTCTCAATCTATTCGTGATATCACTCTCTTCAGCGTGTTACCCTACTGTCTAGAAAACTACACCTATCATTCCCAAAATTAAAACAGGACCTGAAGCAAACGCTGAAAATTACTGGCCGATAAACATAACTTCAGTGGGATCCAGAGTGATGGAAAAAAGTAGTTAAGCCGGCTGTAGTCCAACATCTACTTATTAATAATCTCATCTCGACCTCCCAGCATAGATTTCTTAGGTCCAGATCATGCGATACATGCCTAGTAGACTACTTGAATGATATAACTCTGAAACGAAACAGCGGACTCCTTGTATCAGTCCTATTCTTAGACTTTAAGAAAGCCTTTGATAAGGTCCCACACAAAAGGCTACTCGTCAAATAAAGTCCTTTGGAATAAACAACCCACTGTGCCCGTTATTGACAGAACGTGAACAGATGGTAAGGTACAACGGCTGTCTCTCGACACCTCGACCAATCACCAGTGGAGTGATCCAGGTAAGCGTATTAGGTCCACTTTTGTTCCTTATGTATACAAACGATAAATGTAACACCATAGAATTTGTTAAGCCACAATTATATGATGATGATCTCAAAACAGTATACAGCTATGAGCCTGAGACACTAAGCGAAAATGTATCCCAGATCCAAAAATACCTCACTAACTGAATTATCTGGAGTGAAAAATGGCAATTAACATTTAACCTCAACAAGTGCGAGATCATGCACTCGGAAAACATCGCTATAAACTTCAACTTCACTTAAATAAAAGCAGAGTCCAAACACTCAAATCAGTACACGATCTAAGAATTAATTACACAGGAAGCCTGAACTCTGAAGAACATGCCTCCTCTATTATTTCTAAATTTAAACGACTAATTGCTTTCATAACGAGAAATTTCTTCACAACAGAGGCTAAGCTTACTCTCTACAAAATATGTGTACGACCTTCCCTTGATTACTGCCCTTTTGTCTTCTCTAATATGAATATCACAGACAAGATAAGAATAGAAGACGTTCAAAGACGCTTCACACGCTAACTGCTGGGATGTAACTCGAATCTCGATTACGCAGATAGATGTGAGCACCTCTCTTTAGAAACTTTATGGCGAAGTAGGCTAAGGTACAACCTAATACTTCTCTACAAATCGATATATGGACTCTCATTTCTAACCTCCTGCCCGACTATGATCCACGACCCAGCCTATAGACTAAGAAACAACGCGTATACACTACTTACCGTAAAACACCAAAAACAAATGCGCTGTAAGTTTTTTACAGTACGGTATAGTTTATTGTGGAACAGGTTGCCAATGCCTATCCGTAACTGTGATACGTTTACCAGATTCAAAAAGCTAATAACCCTGTTTCTAGACTCTAAAGAGCTTCAACATTTCCTTGAACTCCCGCCCACCAGTGAGGCACTTTACTACGGACCGCTTAGTATCTAGACAGGACAAGAATATAACGAGCCCGACTGTTATTAATATGAATATAACCAAATCACAGAATATATGGCTTATCCTTCCCTATCATTCATTGTTTATTAATCATGGCCTTATGCTCCTAACTCTCACTTTCAGTTCCCAAATCTCTCTACAGGTTAAATGTACATCAGTCTTCCTAAAAGTCATGCTTTTCTTCTATTGCAAGTAAACAGATAACTCACTAATCTTGTGGATGCTGATCTACTAAGGCCGATCATACAAAGGTCAAAATCTGGCCACAAAGTCTTGTGAGTTTCTCAATGTTTTATCTTTCTTACCCTAAAATCCCTTTTCTTTTCTACAATTTTATATCCTCTTATATCCTTTGATTTGCTATTAGTCCTTACTTCTTTAAACCATTAGTTATCTTCATAGCAGTGTGATATACTATGTTGACATCTAACCCATAATACAAATGCTTTAACTATCTGATTTGCTTGTAACATGGAACTAGTAGAGACAGTGTATTCCAACCATGAACTTTGATTAAAGCGGTATTCATACTTGCTACAAACGTAAGAGAGCCTAACATCACAAAATGAGGGAGGGTGGCGTTACCGACCAGCAAACATGATGGTGGGGAGATAACTTCAATCCACCCACGTCTGTAGGGCAGAACATTTTGTTTAATTATAGCTCCTTATGGTCTAGTGGAATGTCACGAACTAATTGTGTTGGTGCTGATTTATCATGCAAAATATCTCATTAAATCGTGTTTAGAACGTTGAATTGGTTTCAATCCCTACTCAGTAATCATAATACAAGCACACTAGACAATTCGCTAAAAACGAAGCCTACTCAATACCCCATAAAATCTAAAAAAGGCTCAAATAGCTTCGACAAAAAGACAGCCATCTGTGTATCATAATACTGTTTTTAGCGCCATATTTTATAACTGCACATAATCCCATACTATCAGCTCCTTTCTGGACCACCTCCGTTTGCCAGCTGTTTATTCACTCATACACTGCTCACACTTATCTTTTTTAACCTATTAGAATGCTCTCGCTTGGTAAATACTCCAATAAAATAGAATTAGACTGGGTAGTCATATCTTAAATTTTCTTTCATGAATATTGGCTGCTCTGCCTCTCACCCTTTCTTTTAATTGCTCCCTTTTTCACCCCCTTGAGATATGGAACAGGTGACTTCATCCTGCACCATCCTTAAAGCCTCAGATATTCCAAAGGGATATAAGGTTGCGATTTCTAGAAGCTCCCACCTTCAATGGATCCACCCTCGACCATCAGTTGCACGTCGCAACGCCACTTTCATGAAGCGCGCCAACTGTTATACTGACTACAACCATTTACATTTCATATCTTATAAATCATCAACCCAGCTGAGTAATTTACTACAGTGGATATTTATTTAAGAATAAATTATTATTATCAATAAATCTTTGAATGACCTTCTCAACCAAGGTCATGTTACCAATGCCTGTATCTAAAGGTCTCGATGCCCGATTATAGAACGCTACATTTTATTTGGTGGCTATAGAGTGATATCGAAAATGAACCGGTGGAGTATCAGATGACATCAGACTCTTTAGGGGGAATATCCTCACCCTCCTGTGCGAATTTCTCATTGGCTAAGACGGCTCGAAAATTCTCTAATGACTATGATAGCAGGGTAGAGGAGTCGGTAATAATAATAATAATAATAATACTGTCAAATAACAGTCTGTTACATGAGGCATGCCAGTTTACAGGCAAGATCAAATTGTCACAAATGATACAATATCCACTGTAGTAAATTACTCAGCTGGGTTGATGATTTATAAGATATGAAATGTAAATGGTTGTAGTCAGTATAACAGTTGGCGCGCTTCATGAAAGTGGCGTTGCGACGTGCAACTGATGGTCGAGGGTGGATCCATTGAAGGTGGGAGCTTCTAGAAATCGCAACCTTATATCCCTTTGGAATATCTGAGGCTTTAAGGATGGTGCAGGATGAAGTCACCTGTTCCATATCTCAAGGGGGGTGAAAAAGGGAGCAATTAAAAGAAAGGGTGAGAGGCAGAGCAGCCAATATTCATGAAAGAAAATTTAAGATATGACTACCCAGTCTAATTCTATTTTATTGGAGTATTTACCAAGCGAGAGCATTCTAATAGGTTAAAAAAGATAAGTGTGAGCAGTGTATGAGTGAATAAACAGCTGGCAAACGGAGGTGGTCCAGAAAGGAGCTGATAGTATGGGATTATGTGCAGTTATAAAATATGGCGCTAAAAACAGTATTATGATACACAGATGGCTGTCTTTTTGTCGAAGCTATTTGAGCCTTTTTAGATTTTATGGGGTATTGAGTAGGCTTCGTTTTTAGCGAATTGTCTAGTGTGCTTGTATTATGATTACTGAGTAGGGATTGAAACCAATTCAACGTTCTAAACACGATTTAATGAGATATTTTGCATGATAAATCAGCACCAACACAATTAGTTCGTGACATTCCACTAGACCATAAGGAGCTATAATTAAACAAAATGTTCTGCCCTACAGACGTGGGTGGATTGAAGTTATCTCCCCACCATCATGTTTGCTGGTCGGTAACGCCACCCTCCCTCATTTTGTGATGTTAGGCTCTCTTACGTTTGTAGCAAGTATGAATACCGCTTTAATCAAAGTTCATGGTTGGAATACACTGTCTCTACTAGTTCCATGTTACAAGCAAATCAGATAGTTAAAGCATTTGTATTATGGGTTAGATGTCAACATAGTATATCACACTGCTATGAAGATAACTAATGGTTTAAAGAAGTAAGGACTAATAGCAAATCAAAGGATATAAGAGGATATAAAATTGTAGAAAAGAAAAGGGATTTTAGGGTAAGAAAGATAAAACATTGAGAAACTCACAAGACTTTGTGGCCAGATTTTGACCTTTGTATGATCGGCCTTAGTAGATCAGCATCCACAAGATTAGTGAGTTATCTGTTTACTTGCAATAGAAGAAAAGCATGACTTTTAGGAAGACTGATGTACATTTAACCTGTAGAGAGATTTGGGAACTGAAAGTGAGAGTTAGGAGCATAAGGCCATGATTAATAAACAATGAATGATAGGGAAGGATAAGCCATATATTCTGTGATTTGGTTATATTCATATTAGTAACAGTCGGGCTCGTTATATTCTTGTCCTGTCTAGATACTAGGCGGTCCGTAATAAAGTGCCTCATTGGTGGGCGGGAGTTCAAGGAAATGTTGAAGCTCTTTAGAGTCTAGAAACAGGGTTATTAGCTTTTTGAATCTGGTAAACGTATCACAGTTACGGATAGGCATTGGCAGCCTGTTCCACAATAAACTATACCGTACTGTAAAAAACTTACAACGCATTTGTTTTTGGTGTTTTACGGTAAGTAGTGTATACGCGTTGTTTCTAAGTCTATAGGCTGGGTCGTGGATCATAGTCGGGCAGGAGGTTAGAAATGAGAGTCCATATATCGATTTGTAGAGAAGTATTAGGTTGTACCTTAGCCTACTTCGCCATAAAGTTTCTAAAGAGAGGTGCTCACATCTATCTGCGTAATCGAGATTCGAGTTACATCCCAGCAGTTAGCGTGTGAAGCGTCTTTGAACGTCTTCTATTCTTATCTTGTCTGTGATATTCATATTAGAGAAGACAAAAGGGCAGTATTCAAGGGAAGGTCGTACACATATTTTGTAGAGAGTAAGCTTAGCCTCTGTTGTGAAGAAATTTCTCATTATGAAAGCAATTAGCCGTTTAAATTTAGAAATAATAGAGGAGGCATGTTCTTCAGAGTTCAGGCTTCCTGTGTAATTAATTCTTAGATCGTGTACTGATTTGAGTGTTTGGACTCTGCTTTTATTTAAGTGAAGTTGAAGTTTATAGCGATGTTTTCCGAGTGCATGATCTCGCACTTGTTGAGGTTAAATGTTAATTGCCATTTTTCACTCCAGATAATTCAGTTAGTGAGGTATTTTTGGATCTGGGATACATTTTCGCTTAGTGTCTCGGGCTCATAGCTGTATACTGTTTTGAGATCATCATCATATAATTGTGGCTTAACAAATTCTATGGTGTTACATTTATCGTTTGTATACATAAGAAACAAAAGTGGACCTAATACGCTTACCTGGATCACTCCACTGGTGATTGGTCGAGGTGTCGAGAGACAGCCGTTGTACCTTACCATCTGTTCACGTTCTGTCAATAACGGGCACAGTGGGTTGTTTATTCCAAAGGACTTTATTTGACGAGTAGCCTTTTGTGTGGGACCTTATCAAAGGCTTTCTTAAAGTCTAAGAATAGGACTGATACAAGGAGTCCGCTGTCTCGTTTCAGAGTTATATCATTCAGGTAGTCTACTAGGCATGTATCGCATGATCTGGACCTAAGAAATCCATGCTGGGAGGTCGAGATGAGATTATTAGTAAGTAGATGTTGGACTACAGCCGCCTTAACTACTTTTTCCATCACTCTGGATACCACTGAAGTTATGTTTATAGGCCGGTAATTTTCAACGTTTGCTTCAGGTCCTGTTTTAATTTTGGGAATGATATGTGTAGTTTTCCAGGCAGTAGGGTAACACGCTGAAGAGAGTGATATCGCGAATAGTTTGAGAAGCAAAACACACATATCATCACCTCCACGTTTTAGCATGCTAGATGGAATACCATCTGGTCCATCAGTGTAGGAGTGTTTCAATGTACTGATTGCCTTGGAGATATTTTGTACACTGAATTCTACATTAGTAATTTCACAGGGAGTTACTGGGATTGGTTCTGAATCATTAAATGGTTTTTCGTTAGTTAGTGAGAAACAAAATGTTCACTGAATAATTCTGTGATAAGTTTGGGATCTTCGTATACTTGTTTGCCTTTAATGAATATACTCCCTCTCGATTTAGAGCGTTTAAGTTTATTTTGAAGTAGTATGGTGAGTGCAGAGGAGTTATTATTAAGTTCAACTGCACGTTTTTCCTGTGCTACTGCTTTTGTTTACTTATTGCCTCTGTTCGGACAAGTATTTCTGTCATCGTTACTAAAGAGGAAAAGTCATTTAAGTTGTGGAATCGAGTACAATGTCTTTGAAGACGTCTTCTTGTACTGACCGGTATATAGAGATCTTTGGAGAACGTAGGTTTACAGTATTCTAAAGGTGCGATGTTGTTGATGATACTTTTGATTTTGAGATAAAATATATTGGTTAGTGTCGGTATTGTTTGAAGTAAAGAAAGTTCTCCAATCAGTGCTTCTTAGGTAATTGTGGAAGTTATTCCAATCAACCTTGCGATAGTTTCTACGAAGTATTACGGATTTTACGTCTACCGATATGGTTTTTATAATAAGGCTGCATATGACAATGTTATGATCATTACCTGGAAACTTTTTTTCAATATACAAAGTATTGGAGATGAAGCCACTGGTAAAGACTAAGTCCAAGCTCCAGACATTCATTAAATGAATCATAACGTCTCGGCGTTTTGACTGGGAGCCAAGAAATTTCGGGCATGTTGAAGTCACCACAAATAAGCTTGCCTGTGAATGGAAGGGATGATGCTAATGTGAGTACCTTCAATAATACTGCTATTTCATCTATTGATGCATCAGGTTGACGACAAACACAACCGAGCAATAAGGTAACGGAATTCGACGGCCTTAATACAATCCACACCGAATCCTTCAGTTTGTTTAGTTCAGGCAAATCACATAGTAGTTATTTTATTCTAGATTGAGAGTAAATAATGCATCCTCCGCCTTATTTTTCCAATCCATCACTTCTATATAGTAAATAGGTATCAAGAGATATACTGAGGTCGGAAATATTACTGTCAGTCCATGCTTCAGATGTCATTATAAGTGATGGTTGATGTATGGATACAAGCAGGGCTAAACCCTTCTTTTTATTGCAGATCGATCTGGCGTTGATAAAACATATATTAAACAAATGTTCTACTAAGTTAAAATGGACGAGAGTATCTCGGATAAAGTCGTCGTAACCTTCACTTGTGTGAGATGAGTTTGAAGTGAGGGATTGAATGTTCTGCAATAGCTCGGTATTTTGATAGCTAGATTTAGTGGGAGATGTATCAAATGAGCTAGTGAAGTTGATTGGGGAGTTTACCCAGGAGGAAAAGGCGGGAGTACCCTTTGATGGAAACTGTACGAAGGAAACAAGTTTATGTTTTGTATGTGGCTTGAAATAACTTGGGCTATATGCTTCAACAGAGGTGTCACTAGGGGTCATATTGCAAAAAATCTTGTACAGGCCTGCTGTGAAATGTGCGTGTATTTGCTAAATAGTCTTGGTGGTTAGACTAGTAGTCTCTGTTATAGCTATTTACGTTAACGTGGAAGGGTCTGCTGCGCGTAACTGGAAGGAGTTGCGACCGTTATTATACCCGAGAGCCGTCTTTATCTGATGGATTGGTTCTAAAGGGTGTGAAAAGTTTTCTTCCTGAGAGTAATTACAGTTGTGATCCTGGGGAGTGTAGACAGGGTGTGGAATGAGAAACCTATTATTACCATTCTTGTTAATGGTTTTAGGCATCGCCAGGGGGTGATTGGGTTGGCCATTTCTCTATTAGTTTTTGTTAGTCTGTGTGTAAAAAGGCTTGTTACTCTGGAGTCCACCGCCCGCCTTGCAGCTTAGAGGTGTTGGTGACAAGTTATATGGTAGTAGCGGGGAGAACCTGTTCACTGTTTTTGGATACCTATAGAGCAGTCGGCTTCAATCTTACGTGTTTCCCTATTCGATATCATGAGTCTTGTCTTCCCACCCTTTATTGTCAGAGCTGGAGTCTTTCGTTGTCTCTGTCAGATGAATTTAGGTTCATTCAAGTCAACTAGTGGTGTATCTTTAGGAGGACTAATTTTCAAGTGTATAGGTTTAGTTGCATGTGTGTTGTTACACGACTCACATCTTAGTACATTACTGAGCGAACGGGATTAGACAGTTGAAGTCCGTATCTTATCTAAAGGTTTCTGATCTGCAGACTCATCTAGATCAACAGAGTGATGTCATGCTTGTTGTTCATGTGATTCAATCCATTTACTGTGTTGCAAACTGTCTCTGGCTGGTTATTTACTGTAACACTCCCATTCAATTCTATCGCTTCACGTTTTCTTACACGACGTTGACAGGGCGTAAGGTCTGGAATGACTTTTATATTTTTGTATGGAATTAGTGAGCTAATATTTTTGCTCGAATCAGTAAACTGTTTAGCATCGTTACAACAGCCAAACATAAAACAGGAGAGGGCAAGTTGACTTGTCTGACTTTTTTCTAAGGCAAATGACTTTGCAGTTAACGTTCAGCATGCCGCATGCTCTAAGGCCAATACCCCTTAGATGGGTATGTGCGGTCGGGGAGGTTGTACGCAACTGCGTTGAAGGAGGACATCACTCTTTTCGTCACTTCTTCAGACACAAACTCCGAAATGCACTCAGCTTTAGTGAGTTGCTCAAGATTTCTATCAGTGTCAAGGCCAATATATGTGTGAGGAGTGCTAGTTGCTCAAGTCTCCCGTTGATTTCGGATAGAGAGTTTTGTAGCTGATGGATGTCAGTAATATATCTATCAGTATTTTCGTGAGAATGAGATGTACTATTGGGCTCTTTAGTTTTTGAACTTTAGATTTAGGCCTTGGTAGAACATACTGTCTGGTAGGCTGTGCTGACGTTTCGATGCACGTCGGTATATTGTCTTGTATGTCAAACAGTCTTACCATTGGCACACTGCACGCAGAGATAGAGGGTTGTAACATGGAGAATCAGGTGATGATAGTGACATTTGTGTACAATACGCATATTGTTCAGTAGTTCAAGGTTCGACATTGTCAGGTACTGAGTCGTCAGTAATAAAGGTTACAGATTTGGACCTTTTATTTGGCTTCAGAAGTTGGTGAAATTTCTCTTTTACTGGAGTTATAGGCCACGATTTGAGACTGGGTGAGTACGGAACTCGTTAAATTAAATATAATATCTGAGTATTAGTTGTTACTAAGTATTAACCTGATCAATACTAAGACCAGAGACTATGAGTATATGATTAATTTCAGATCTATTCAAGACTTAAGTCCGTGTTAGGAATAATATTAACTGGTACGTGTTCGTCGAAAAACAACTTTTTTCAGGGTAAAATATATCCCATGAACAAGATCGGATGTTAGTCTCTGTATAATACACCCTACAAATGAACTAGTCTAACAAGTCCTAAACCACGTGTAAAACAGTTACCACTTTCAAATTTCGCGCCTGATTTATCAGCCACCTTAGCAACACAATCCATTAACACCCTCACTTTCTTTGGTTTATTGGGGTTAATCATGGCATCATGGGGGAAGTACCATTTTGGATTATAAACCGGGTCGAGTCGCATACCTGGAACTACAACCACATACCCTTTGTCAATCGTCTGCTGCATGGTATGGGTGTAGCTTTCCCGAAAGTACTTATCGCATATAAGTCTGCGTTCCAGACTTTTTAATCTTCGTCTAGCTAAAGCATAACTACTGGAGACCACATTTCTCTCCATCTTCCAAGGTAAAGGGACAACCCAATGACCTTCGTCAAAACAAGTGCTAACTGCTTTTGAGTCGTTTAAAGATAATCCTTTATCGGAGAAATGGACGTCAGATAATTCATAGTTATATATAGCCTTAAGTTGCTCTACAGAGTCGTCAGTTTGAGAAATATAGTTTATCATCCTTTTGCTGTTTTTGTTATAGCCTACTGGTCCAAACAGGGACCCATATTGGCGGTGTCCTAATAGCATAGGGGTTCTTTCTTCCACCTAACCTTTGATTCAGGACCCAATGAGATTTGGCCACATTACAACCACTAAGGAATATAACTTCTCCACCCAATTCTGTCCAAGTTAAATCCATAAGATGGGACCATTTCTTAGCACTGTCCTTCACAGGTATTCTTGGTCTACGCACCGGTAAGTCATCCACTATAAAAGCCTGTTCAATACGCACACATTCGTTTCCGTTTAATGAGTAGGCTTCAAAGGATATGATTGTCGATCTGACCAATTTATTTCGTTTACTGTTTTGATGGTAATGGACGCACTATCTGACGATAAACCTAAAAGTCGTACCGTACTTGATTTTGTTAGGGTTATGTCTGAGCGATTGTCTAGAAAGGCATATACAAAAACTTCCTTGTCCCTAGCTCTAGGGCGTACAGGAATTAGATCAAGAAACACATCCTTTTTTTAACGACTCTGCGTATCCACGGTAACTTTCCTCTAATCGCTCACTCGAAGCGCCCTGAACGGTAATGGGTTCATGCAGCAGTGGGTGACGCCGATCCCGGCGATCTTCGATAGTACACACAACACAATCCAATCAACTGATCTGTGGCCCCTTCTAAGGCAACAAAAACACAGGCCCTTTGCTCTAGCTTTCATCCACCTATCCTTGACTGCTAAAGTGGAAGATGGGAACAATTATCGATCATGTGACCTTCTCCGCATATAACACAAAATGATTTGCTAACAATTTTACCGAACGAGAATTCTTGTGTGGAACAGGCTGCTTAGCTCACAACTCGTTTACTAGATGTTACGATCTTCCCAAACCTGCCGAGTAATATTTCTGCTCTAGATGATACAAATTCAGTTAATTCGGCAAATGAAGGCTCCCACCCATTCGCTGTTACCTTTCCGACTATTTGGCCCATTTCATCTGCAACGCCGTGGGCAACTTCTTGACTATGCTTTCTGTAGATCCTAGGGAATCGAGATCTGATTAGTAATCCATTTGCTCTAAAGCTATAGAACATTTTTCTATTTTTATTGCTAACCCAGACAGACCCTCTCCTTCATTACGTACGATATTGGAACCTTCAGTCAGATCTTTCAGCAAGCCCGACTTCGAATGTTCTACCAAACAGCCGTTTCAGTATATCGCATGCTCTACGATAACCCAACCATAGTGGAAACATTATTCTACGGCCTCTCGAGCCTTTCCTTTACAATAATGTAGCAAGAATAAGAGCCGTTGATCATCATCTTCGACCTTGGATACCACATATAACTCGAAATATCTGACAAATGTCTAGTATTTAGCTGGTTGCCCATCAAAAATACTTAGTTCTACCTCTTGGAGCTCAAGACCTACACTAAGGGATGAAAACTTCACTTCTCTCTATTTTGTTTCCGGATAGTCTGGCAGTTTTGACTTTTCTGGGGACTTGATTCTAAGGTCATGGGAACGGCTTACGAGACTGTGAACATACTCCAGTCCTCTATCATCACAATTGGAGGTAGAAGATACTTTACCACACATATTCTCTTTCAGCCTTAACGACCCGAGCTCTCTCTGAAGGCATATTAGTTTTTCCCTTGTTTATCTTTCAAGTCTCTGATTTCTAATAATTACCTTTCCCTTAACTGTCTTTCTTTTAACTCTGCTAAGGTGATCCCAGAGCTGATTTTGCTATGTTGAATAACTAAACTAACATTAGAGCCTTGGCATGAGAATGCATCTAAAGGGGCTTGCCGTATATCTGGAGGCGCATCTGATTGCATTACTTCTTGGCCCAACACCAGGGTTTCGTTGGTCTTATTGCGCTTGCCAGACATTCTAGTGTTCTTCAATTGTGATTACTGTTCGTTTGACAACTGTAACGACCGAACTGCCAATATTCGGTTTGAACGCAGAGCTAATGAAGCAAAATTCATTCTTCTGTATAGCATGCAAAGCGTTTTTGAGTTACTCGTAATAAATTATATCAAAACACAAACTTTGTGCTCAATTTAAACGGTTCTAGTTTAAAAAATAGAACAAATTATATCAAAACACAAAATAACTCAAACGGTACGGACTGTGCTATACAGTCAAAAGTTTTTCCAACACAATTTAGCGTGCTAAACAACAAAATAAACAGTGAATACAAAAGAGTTCAATATCTGAGAATCAATAAAAATATTCCCAACAAGATGGGATCAGATACCTATCTACAGGGATTCCAGCAATCTTCCCAAGCAGATAGTCAAGGGTTAACAGCCACACACTGAGCCATGCCGTGACTTTGGGCCTAGTCACACACGACCTTGCTGTCAATTAGGTAACAAAAGGTAAGTCTTTGACCAAAATCACACAATAAAAGCTCAGATGAAGAAGACTAAAGAACAAAATATGTGGTTAGAATAGATCTGAACAAAGGGTGAAGAAACAAATAAGTGACACTATTGTCCAACAAAATGCTGTGAAGGGATTTTCAGCGTTCTCTTTCCGTTTCACTTAGATTTAAATTTAATTCAGCTTCTTGTTTTTTATGCGATTTGCAAGCTGAAAGTCTTTACGGACAAAAACTCTTAGTCCCTTTAATATATGTCCATTTTGTAGTGTTAAGTCACCCTAATTAGTAGACTTTAGCACGGCTTTTAGTGTTCTGGTTTGGTTTTTTCAATTCCGTTTGACTACCCAACGTATAAATCTTTATCAAGGTGACCCTGGAGATGACCTTACGCATTAGACTTTTTGTTAACCCACCGTCATGCTCAAAGCGTGTTCTAGGTTCTAGGTTTTCATTCTTTTTGACCATATAAAAACAAATGACCTGTCACTACAATCAGGATTAGACTTTTCAAATGCTTTTTGGGAGACTTTTTTGTTTAGGGACATTAGGTCTTCTCTTATTTTTTGACTTGTTAACACTCATCATCTTTCACTGAATTAGCAATTACAGTCACGGTACACACACTGTGAGATCCTGGACGACTGTCAATGACTTGGGTGGTCACGGTGTTTCCTCTTCCTGTAAAAACTTAGACGTTTGGGAGTACGGTCTGAATAGATATTAGCACTAATACTATCTGCCTTATCCCAGAATTGTTGATTCGTTATGATATGAGTATTTGATCTGGTCTACGCTGACTTGTCCTATCGTGATAATCAGCAATATAACGTCTAACGCTTTTGAAGAATATATTTAGGCTGGGTAGAGTGTCATATATTCGACAGAAAGTAAAATAGGTTACACGTATAGAGACCACCCCTACATAACTGATCTATGTTATTTTGGTTCTCCCCCCCGCGCTCACCAATGTTGAACTGCTCTGAGTGCTACATGTTGAATGCAAATTACCCCAGCCTCGAAGATTGTGTGGTTAGGAACAAATGCCACTGCAGACTTCCGATTAGGTTTTTTGGGTGTTTCCTGTCTGCTGAAGTGTATAGGAGAAATCTTTTTTATTTTCCGTTTCTCACAGGCTTCCTTGAAATTGATGCGCTTACCTTTGGCCTGTGTCAGTCAACTCTGAGCTTATTTGGGAAGCTTTGTCACTGAGCTATATGTTAACAAAGCTAGTATTGTTAGATCCATTTCCATTACACTTCCTAATATGCCTTGCGGCAGCGTTCACCAATGCAGTGGCCTCGAGTAACAGGCTTTTCACATTCCAGTAGGATTGCTGAAACATCCATTTTAATTTAATCGATTGAACGCCGCAGGCGTCAGATTTATCCGAACTTTGTAATACCATACTTTGCACTAATCACATGTCATGCCATTTTTTACAGGGCATCGACAGCCTAGAAGTTGGCAGTTGCTTGTTTATCACCGTCCAGTCACTAATCAGAAGCTTTCAAATGATTCGGACATAAAATCACGTGACGACAAAACCGATGATAAAAAAGTTGAACTGTTAAATCCAAAAGTTTGGCGAACAAAAAACCAATTTTCTCAATAACAGTACTTATTGAAAAATGTTTTTAAAATAACCATATTATTCATTTTACTTTAACTAAATGAAAACTGTAGTCTTGGTCCGTAATGGTCGATCAAAACTATTAATTTAACTCAGTAAGGAAAATAACATTGTTCCTTTAAACAGCGTGCAATCGCGTTTTGTACAGTTCGGAATACTTTTTGTGTATCGGCTGGAAGTACTTATCACTGGTTATAACCTACCAGAAAGTGGAAATGTGCAAATAAAAAATGTAGTTTTCTGTTTAATTGGGTCGTTAAGTGTTTCATGTTTTGTAGCAGATCTATGGAAGTCATCGGCATTGACTCTTTTGCAACAACGAATATCAAGCGAACGGGATCAGTAAATTGATCAATATTCAGCGACCGGCTGCTGGATGTTTTAGCTAGGGCCCAGTGACATTTCACTGGCTCTAAAATACTCACCCACCAGAATCGATGGCCGTTTGAATCAATACCAAACACGATGAAAGTAGTTGCGCGCTTGAGGTCACCAAATGATCATTAAGGATCGTCTGGATATTGTTGGTCTGTAAGACAAATTAAAAGGAGGTGGCAGCAAATAATCGAGAAATAGCTGTCAATAATAAATTACTAAAACATTGGTTGAGTGTAAAACGATTAACAACAGAAATAATGAAGAACAAAATGACGTTTTAAAGTTCTATCAAGTCGTATCGGAACTGTTATCTTTGACAGGTGATCGAGTCCCCCAAACAAGCGACATTCAGTTTGCCACAAGAGTAGTGTCACAATAATTATTAACAGTTCCATTTTAAAGTTAAATAATCATTCAAGTTAACTAATTACTAGGTCTTGTACGGTTGTAAGACTTTTCTTTCGAGTAAAGATGATAACTTAATCTGAGCAACGACGTCATTTCTATCTTTCGCGTTTGCTAATGATGATTTTCGGTAATATTGTATTACAGAACATATTCATTACTCTTACTTAATTTGTACTTAAAAGGTTTGTAATTATCAAGTGTTACATTTCAATTATCGTGGTTTATGCAATATAACGACCAAAAATATAAACTTGATAATCGGGACTAAATTTCAAAGCTGGTGATTGACCCGCAAAAGCGAAGTTCGATAATTACATATGTTTCAAATGAATATTATTTATGCTTACTTTTTAAAAATATTTTCTAGATACTTAATAATTGAATTCATGAGTCACTTAAAGCTAGACCACCATAAAAAATCTGGAAGCAATGGACGGCCGTTTCCTTAAAGAACAGAACTCCTAAGCGATGCACATCCACCATCCCGCACGCGGGATTCGAACCCAGAACCTCCAGAATCGCGTACGATCACTTAATCTCGAAACTACTGAGCTGGAATCCAACGGTGCTGATATCTAACTTCAACCAAACCACAATATGCTACAATTTATCATATAAAACGCATTATTTTCACTCGTAAGGCATATTGTCTTCTGACACTTATTTGCTATAGGTTATCCGCATGGATAATCTGGATTTGTGAAAAATTACCTGTAGGCCACAACATTCACATTAATCCAAACGGTCAATCGATAGCGGTCAATTAGAATCACACCAACTTTCTACATCGCAATCATGTGTAACAACTTTTTAATTCATTATATTTTACGATTCACTAGATATATTAGCTATGAATTCTAAGAAGACGAAAGAACTTTCCTCTGGAATTTCAAGAAATAAAGGAAACAGATAATTTATTATAAGGCTATATTTAACAGAAAATAATTAAAAGTACTTCAACGTGGATTTACAAGCAGATTATATAAAGTACATGACCAAGATTATATTCGTGAAGATAAAAGGTATAATCAGTATATCATCTTGTAATCACTAAAATTAGTGAAATTTCACACTACAATCTGTATTGACCGGCATAGAAACCATTCATTTAGAGATGCTAATACTCAATAACGAAGAATCAAATATATTTATTATTCAGAAAGCTCCCATTATAATTAGCATTTATGAATGTAGAAATTTGTATTTATTAGACAGTTCCATGCTCTGAATACAAGTAGAAAAGATCATGATCATATAGGTGTACGATTCCATTCTCAATGTAGCATAAGGTTGACAAATCAAATGAAGTCACTTTTCAGATGAATCCTTATAAATAAACCGTAATAACTGTATGAGGGAGAAAGAAGGCTGTTGTATTATAAACTGAGAAACTACAAGAGAGATTAATGATGATCAAAACTTCAATCAAATATAACAATTAACAATCCCCATAAAGAAAGGAAATGTTCATGTATTCTGTAAACCAGTTCGAATTTACTGCCATAATTAACCATCGGTAAATACAATTACATGTAGTCAAAGGTTGTCAGGATTTGACGAGATACTGTATTCGGGAATAATACAATGTACCATGAACATATCCACAAATTTCTACTTCACCATTATTAAGCAATATCGTTCGTTGTTCTAGATGTCTATTCATTATGAAAGAAAAATGATAGTCGATCACTGAATAACAGTTTTATTTGAAACTATCTTACACTATTATGAATACTTTATAAATCTGCCCACTAAAGACGTAAACCACTGGTAACAGTGATTTGTAATTTGGAAATTCGCATCACTCTAAAATACTATGTCAACATCTATTTTGATTTCCAAGTGAATTAAAAGACTAATTTAATTTAGAAAAGCATGAATAACTTTATTTGTTGTTTAATTTTTTGATTACATTGTGTTGACAAGCTGTCGAAACTGTACTCCTACTCGTTGATTCCTTGATCCACATCCATATAAGTGTGTTTGGTTATTTGGATCCTGAACATTTGTCGCCACATTTACAATTGCCAGAGGTGCAGCCACAGGTCGATCCGCAATCACATTTTCCTTCACAGCAGTCTTCAATGAATAAAATATTCAACCAATCATTTAGTGCAAGAATTTCGATAAAAGGAATTACAAAACTTCATGAAACATAAATGTTATAACTATTTCGAAATAGTCTTATCCCTCAGTCAGCATGGAACATGGTCAAACGCTCCAGTAAATAAGTTGAGACATCGCTTTCTCTACTCAATATTGAACCTCAAATAAATAGCTAATGTTAAACACTCTAATTATACATATATAGTGTGTTGAGTTGGTTGTAATCATAATAATATTGGTAGTAACAACGATAGGTTTTTTATAGGTTGATATGGAAATTGCTGATCAATAAGCGAGTGAACACAATCAAAATGTTGACCTTCAGTGCTTCGTTCCCATTTGGCAACTATCCACATTTCCTCCGATCTACTACTAGTGCTCTAGATGGTATGAGAAGATTTTCATGAAAATCATCATAAGTGGTAGGAACTAATTAGGAGCATTTCCATATGCGAGGCTCCATCATCTACTATACACTGCATTTGGAATACAGAGAAGAGTACAAACTATCTACTATTGCTAACATTGTCATTGCTAACAAGTTCAAATCCTGAAGGAAATCTAGGATTAGCAGTCCCGTTCTCATCGTCATCACCATTAAACATATTACAATATAGAATATTGTGTTGACTTACCAGACATTGTATTAGCTCAAATGTATAAATTGTACAACATTTATGACACGTTTATTTTCATTTATATACAATTCATTCAGTGTTTCACATAAAACCAGTGCATTTTCACATTTTTAGAATTTATGTTTTAGTCAATCAATATTTGTTAGGTGAACATGGTATACTCGTATAGTTTGTGAATAATCGACGAAAAAAAAAAAATTTCGATTGTATGTGAAATGTTTGGCTGATCATATTGTTGGTACACACTGGTGAGAGAATAATGGAGTTAATCAATTTTTCTCTGTTCGGCATGGAGTCATAACTATACCAAAGTGCATTATTTACCAAACAAATATTGATTGACTAAAACATAAATTCTAAAAATGTGAAAATGCACTGGTTTTATGTGAAACACTGAATGAATTGTATATAAATGAAAATAAACGTGTCATAAATGTTGTACAATTTATACATTTGAGCTAATACAATGTCTGGTAAGTCAACACAATATTCTATATTGTAATATGTTTAATGGTGATGACGATGAGAACGGGACTGCTAATCCTAGATTTCCTACAGGATTTGAACTTGTTAGCAATGACAATGTTAGCAATAGTAGATAGTTTGTACTCTTCTCTGTATTCCAAATGCAGTGTATAGTAGATGATGGAGCCTCGCATATGGAAATGCTCCTAATTAGTTCCTACCACTTATGATGATTTTCATGAAAATCTTCTCATACCATCTAGAGCACTAGTAGTAGATCGGAGGAAATGTGGATAGTTGCCAGATGGGAACGAAGCACTGAAGGTCAACATTTTGATTGTGTTCACTCGCTTATTGATCAGCAATTTCCATATCAACCTATAAAAAACCTATCGTTGTTACTACCAATATTATTATGATTACAACCAACTCAACACACTATATATGTATAATTAGAGTGTTTAACATTAGCTATTTATTTGAGGTTCAATATTGAGTAGAGAAAGCGATGTCTCAACTTATTTACTGGAGCGTTTGACCATGTTCCATGCTGACTGAGGGATAAGACTATTTCGAAATAGTTATAACATTTATGTTTCATGAAGTTTTGTAATTCCTTTTATCGAAATTCTTGCACTAAATGATTGGTTGAATATTTTATTCATTGAAGACTGCTGTGAAGGAAAATGTGATTGCGGATCGACCTGTGGCTGCACCTCTGGCAATTGTAAATGTGGCGACAAATGTTCAGGATCCAAATAACCAAACACACTTATATGGATGTGGATCAAGGAATCAACGAGTAGGAGTACAGTTTCGACAGCTTGTCAACACAATGTAATCAAAAAATTAAACAACAAATAAAGTTATTCATGCTTTTCTAAATTAAATTAGTCTTTTAATTCACTTGGAAATCAAAATAGATGTTGACATAGTATTTTAGAGTGATGCGAATTTCCAAATTACAAATCACTGTTACCAGTGGTTTACGTCTTTAGTGGGCAGATTTATAAAGTATTCATAATAGTGTAAGATAGTTTCAAATAAAACTGTTATTCAGTGATCGACTATCATTTTTCTTTCATAATGAATAGACATCTAGAACAACGAACGATATTGCTTAATAATGGTGAAGTAGAAATTTGTGGATATGTTCATGGTACATTGTATTATTCCCGAATACAGTATCTCGTCAAATCCTGACAACCTTTGACTACATGTAATTGTATTTACCGATGGTTAATTATGGCAGTAAATTCGAACTGGTTTACAGAATACATGAACATTTCCTTTCTTTATGGGGATTGTTAATTGTTATATTTGATTGAAGTTTTGATCATCATTAATCTCTCTTGTAGTTTCTCAGTTTATAATACAACAGCCTTCTTTCTCCCTCATACAGTTATTACGGTTTATTTATAAGGATTCATCTGAAAAGTGACTTCATTTGATTGTCAACCTTATGCTACATTGAGAATGGAATCGTACACCTATATGATCTTGATCTTTTCTACTTGTATTCAGAGCATGGAACTGTCTAATAAATACAAATTTCTACATTCATAAATGCTAATTATAATGGGAGCTTTCTGAATAATAAATATATTTGATTCTTCGTTATTGAGTATTAGCATCTCTAAATGAATGGTTTCTATGCCGGTCAATACAGATTGTAGTGTGAAATTTCACTAATTTTAGTGATTACAAGATGATATACTGATTATACCTTTTATGGTTGCCAACATATTAGTCTCATAGTTTATAGGAATTTTATTTAGATAACAGTTGTTTGTCAATTTTCAATTGAC
The DNA here is from genome assembly GCA_944470405.2 of Schistosoma mattheei. NCBI lineage: Eukaryota > Metazoa > Platyhelminthes > Trematoda > Strigeidida > Schistosomatidae > Schistosoma > Schistosoma mattheei. The sequence continues at coordinate 41,721,298 of OX103947.1, read as the reverse complement.
CATATACTCGTCTAATACCTTATTATTCTCCATATACTTAACCGTTGACAACTAATTGAATCTGGTTGTTTTACCTGATCATGATTGTTGTTTCGATGAAATGTGTGGTGTTTTCTTTTGTGTAAATCGTTCAACAACTGCAGGTATGAATTTTTCATCAGTGAATGCTTAGATGCATCTTGTTTGTACTTTGATGTAATACATATTGCCAGCTGAATAATTATTATTATTTATTGAATAACTACTAAATGTTTAGATTGTTTTTCAAAATACAAATCTTGAATGAATCAACATTTTATTTCATTATAATAAATACACAACATCTTCAATTGAATTTATGCAGAAAATCCACTAATATATTTTGTTATTTTTCATAAAAAAGAAAGAACTAATGAACAATTTCTGATTTGATTTTCATTTATTATTTATTTCTGTTTGTGCTTATCGACCATATGGTCGAGTGAATCGTCTGCGATGGACGTAAAACACCTTGTTCTTATCTAAATTTTCTAGATCATTTGGATACCATTTTTGTTTAGTTCCTTGAATATTCAATCATTGGACGCAGAAACATTGAATATTCATTGAACATGTAAATGAAAAGAAAAGAGGTGAAAATATTTAACAAAAATAACAATAGGGGTGTTTTATTACATGACATTTATGTGTATATATAGTGGCTTATTTTGGACATATAATTTACACAAAAAGACTTAATAATCCAGTAGATTTGGGCAGTTTACAGATTAAATCAGCTATAGAAGTAAATGCTATTTTCATTAATCACCAAATTGATGTTAGAAGCATCAAAATAATCCAAAAAGGTTTTTCCAAAGAGGCGAGTAGTAGGAGCGTTTCATATAATGCCAAATCCCTATGCCCTCATTAGAAAAGGTCTAAAGATTCATTCAACCTGGACTGTTTATTCAAACAACAACATTTGACTATTTATTTTCCACATAAGCTACACACACGTACATAATTTCAACCCCACTACTTCATATCACAACTATATACATTTTTCATACTCACATTCTAACTTACAAATTAATAGTAACAGGTCATACAAATTCACGTTAACTAAGGATAACTTGACACTGACATATTCTAACCTATTGTGGTTTTGATTGTACTAAAAATATTCTGTATTGTTTCCTTCTTACTATTTAAACTTGTGTTAAGTTAGTTCGGTTATTTATTTGCTCTGTAGAAGTGGCTTACATTAAGTTATGAAACGTAAGAACTACAATTTTCTACTTATTAGGATATAACAAAAAAAATATATTTATTATTAGCTTTCTATCCAATGCTCAATTTATTTGAAACTATCAAGTTCAACCTTGATATTAATATCTATAAAGATAATATTTAGCGGATTGTTATTAAGTTAACAGATTACATTTTCAGTAAGTTAGTTGAACACATTTGGTCAAAAGACAAATAGAAACAATAGATAACTAAAAGCAAATAGATGTATATTGACAATAAACATGTAAGAATGAGTTGATTTTAACTGTAGTTGGTTTGATAGTGAAGCTAGCGAAATCAATCGGATTGAGTTACTGCGAACACGGAGATTCGGTTTACCGAGAAGGATGTTGTTGGTTTCAACCTTTCTATGAATTAGATATAATGAAACGAATATGAAGAACTCATATAAACGATCAATGTCGCTTTCAATTGGATTTTAATCAGACTTTCATTTACAATAATATTTATGTGCAAAAACCCAGCAAGGCAATTTGTGAATCAGTGAGGACTATGAAGATGGACTGCGTAACTAATCATAATAAATAAATAATACATAGTGATATTAAAGTGAAAGATAATGATAAGTAACCTGGCAATGTATCTAAATATACTGAAATAGGAAGTAGGTCAAAGCATGAAGAACAAACTAAAATAATAGGTATTAAAAATTAAGTAGTGAGAAATATGTGTATAATCAGTCAAAGAATGCAAAGATACAAACGGATGGTAGAAAGAATTAGTAATATCTTCGGTTATGTTTTCTCTCTTCAAGGAATAGACAGAGATACTATAGACTTTTTTTAAATAGAAGGGCTAGGTGAGTTAGCTCGAATCCCCATAACTTTCGCCTTACGCAAGAGACCTGAAAATTTGAAGGCATTCGATAACTTATTATAAATGTTGTAGTTTTATCTACTACATGACCCCCATCGATCAATTTCGACAAAGTTGAGATGTTGAATAAATTCATTCCAAAAATTAAAATCACAATTTTGTCTAAAGACAAAATGGCCTAACTATACTATCGTTAAACCTATGGAACATAAAGTGTTCAAATCGAAAGTCAGCGAAATTGTTTAATAACCTATTTTTAAAATTAATATAAGTGAACAATCTGCACCATATTCAAGATTTCTATCAGTACCTATAACAAAAGATTTTGATGTTAATTTTGTGCCCCGTCTCAATTATGTGTTTTGCTATCGATGAACTTGGTTTTCTACCTCCTACATTAATCGGATCATTTGACACACATTGATTTTGAAGCCATCTAGGCACATGTTCATTGACCCTTGATTGCATTGTTCGATTACTCCTCCCTATGTACGTGTGTCCACACAAACATGTAAATTGGTAAATACAATGGGATGTGGCAGAGATTGAAAGCAGCCATCGAGAATACGTATTATGCTGCTCAGTTGGTAGTGATTGAAAAGTCTAAGGCCATGATTCCTAATAGACCCAAACAATGAACTAATGATTACGTCACATCCCATTGTATTTACCAATTTACATGTTTGTGTGGACACACATACATAGGGAGGGGTAATCGAATAATGCAATCAAGGGTCAATGAACATGTGCCTAGATGGCTTCAAAATCAATGTGTGTCAAATAATCCGATCAATGTAGGAGGTAGAAAACCAAGTTCGTCGATAGTGAAACATATGATTGAGACGGGGCACAAAATTGACATTAATACAGCATTTAGAACGTTGTGTAGAAATTGTCAAGGACGAATTCTTAGGTTTATTGAAGCCTTGGTTATTCGTAGATTTAAATCCCCCTTATGTATACAAAAACAATTTGTCGTAACCTTGAATTTACCTTGGTAATCCTTAAGTCATTCTATGGCCTAGGATAACGCGACAGTTTCTTATTCTTTCTCCCCCTTAGTTATTTTAATTGTACTTTTATTTGTTTGACTTTTATTAATTTTCATATAAAAATGCCTTGACAAGTATATGTGTGACCAGATTCTTCGAAATGTATAGCGCAAATACATCACATTTTTCAGATCAACTCCGTCTTCTCATTGTTCTATCGAAATTTATAAAAGGGACTAATTGCTTTAAATTATTGAAAAGAAGACTCCATTCGTCTTGCACTAAAGGGTTAGATGAACTTGCTAATCTGAAGTGCAAAATTGCATCGGAAAAGGTAAAACTGGAGTTTTACAAAACTTGCATTAGTACACACATATTTCCAAGACATTTCTATAAATTCTTACAAAAGATTTTGAAATGATTTATTTATTCGAACGTAAAAAATTACTACATTCCATAATCAAATTGGAACTTACCAAACGCAGAGTGTTTTGCTTTACTATCCAGAATATCTATCATATGATCATCCGACATGTAAGGATATGTAAGATAGAGCCCATTTTCTGACTGATAAATATCATCATCCATATGTCCAGTAGATAATACAAACAGATATAAAACTACGAATAAAATGTAATAAATTTTCATTCTTCTAGTTTTATTTCCTTTATTGAATTATTGCTTTCCAAAGGTTTGTTGTCTTTTGAAAAAAAAAGAGAAAATAGGAAATTTGATTATTATAAGTTTTAGGATTGTGGAGTATCGGATACTGCCTGCCTCATTCCTACATAAAGGGAGAGGATTGGGTTTAGGACTAACAATTCCATCTCGTAACAAGGAATCACGCAACGACAAAAAAACGTTAACTAGCGATAAATAGTTTAACCTATTGAACTTCATCCTGAAAATCGAGAGATATTCATTTGGAAAAGTTATGATGCCTGATGGCGAAAGCTGGGAATTACCGAAAGACGCGGGTCTGACACCCTTTCTGAAAATCAGAACAATAACGAGTAAATGTAAACGGAACGTTCAGACATTATAGGGAACCATGAGGGTCATTCAGACAGTCGTAAGAATGAGAAGATACAACCTCTTTGCGTTTGTATAACGTGAAACTCATTGAATACAATCCAGACAGAAAAGAATAACTTCAGGAGAGCTGATATTATATCATGGTAAAGAAGAAGTGCAAGGAGTTGCACTGATGATCCCCAAAAAGGAACGTTAAAAGCGCTTAAAAGGTGGATAACTCATGGTTTCGAGGTTATCAGGACATCACTCAAAGCAAAGGAAAAGAGTACACTGGATGTCATCCAGTGCAACTCACTCACCAATGGTAGCAGTAAAGTCGATAAAGAAAAGCTTTATGAAAGGCTGCAACCCATTGCATAGAGCAGTCTAGGAAAAGGCTTGACTATTCTGATGGGGTAGTTGAACGCCCTTGTCAGTATGAACAACAGTTTGTTCTAACGCAGTGTGTGACAAAATGGGCTGGGAGAAATGAAGGAGAATAGTGAGAGGATGATAAATCCATGTGCTCTCAAAAAGCATAGTTACAAGCTTTGAGATGGTGGAGAAGATTTGTAGCTCAGGTGGATGATTTTGATGGAGTTTTGTTCTCTGAGCTGGATGGTTCGGTCGAGGAGCTTCTATCTGAAGTTTTTCCTGAGGATGTCGTTCGGAAGAACGATGAAAACGTTACGACCAAACCATCCAGCTCAGTGAACAAAACTCCATCAAAATAGTTATAAGCAGCACCATTTCCCCTCACAAACGCATGGACTAAACTATACGGGTTTCATTAGAGAATAAGATTGACCACAAATGTATGAATAAAATATTCAGAAAATCTATGGAAGATGTAAGAACAAAGAGAGGAACTGATACAGCTCCATAGTTACCCCAGACAAAATTCAAGAAGGGAAAGTCAAGAAGATAATAATCATCAACAACAGACGAACATGAAAAAAGAAAGTCTGGGAACTGAGTGACTGAAAAAGGAATTTGAAGCCAACAGATGAAAATATGTAGAAGACCCGGGAGCAACAATAACAGAAAAAGCTGCAAGAGAAGGAAATATGACAGGAATATATTTTACAACTAAAAAGCTATCAGGGAAATATTATAAATAAGAGCGACCAGTTAGGAAAAGAAAGGAGATCTAATTATTGTGTGTCAAGAATGACGGAAATGATATGTTGAAGATTGTAAAGAGTTCTTGAATTGACCAACCCCAGTGAACCTACGGGATACTAAAGTGACGCACGTAAACCTTCCTCCACCAACAATAGAAGAAATTAATAGGGCAATCGGACAAACAACAGCCTTCCAGCAGAAACATTAAGGTTAGATATAGAGGTAACAGTGAAGATGTTTTAAATTATCTCCAGAAAGATTTGGGAGTATGATTAAGTATCAACGCACCTGAAAGTGAGATGTATCATCAAGATAACGGAGAAAAGCAGATCTCAGTAAGATTAAGAATTTCAGAGGATAAGAGTGAACTACTTGGAATTCTTAGATGGCTAAGCTCTTATATCTCATATACAGAAGGAAATTCAGCTGAAAACAGCCAGTGTAGCTGCAGTGTCTGCAGAAGTAAGTATCAACATTCGCACGGGAAATAGCAGGGTCATGAAGTGTAAAAGAACGAGCATCGGCCAACTCACAAGACACTGAAGCTCTGAAAGACGTGAAAGCCTTCATATATCTGGACAGTATCATTGATAAACAAGGAGAGCGTGGTGGAGATGCAAACCAAAGGCAGGATCCCTACAATTGAAGAGTATCTAGAACCCAAAACAACTGTCAACAAACAACACAGTGAGAATTTTCGATACCAACGTTCAGTTATTTTTATTGTACAGAGCAGGAACTAGGATAACCAATACAACCATCGTCAAAAACGTGTAGGTATCTATAAACAATTGTCTACTCAAGATACTCCAGATCCATTGATTAAACATCTTTTATAATGATCAACTGTGGTAGAGAACTAACCATCTTTCACTTGACTAAAAATTATAAAACCAGTAAAGTGCGTTGCAAAGCAAGTCTTAACTTGCAATTCTTAAGGCAAAGGGAAAAGTCATGTCAAAGAATACATGGCTCCGAGAACTGAAGGCATCCATCCAGAGCATAAACAGCATCTGGTATTAGTGGAAAAGGAGAGTTGCAGAAAAAGTAGGTTGGAAATCCATGGTCGGCCGCCTATATCTTAAGAAGGGTAACAAGCTTTTGTAAAATTAATGTATAAAATCTTCTGAAATTATGTTTTTTCAGTCAAACATAAACATACCGAAAGTCAGTTTAATCGAATTATAATATTCCTAATGATCTTATTAAATGTAATCATAGTTATGTTTGCTGGCTTGATGAATTTCTTTTTATGCAGAAAATATAAGGTTTATGCATTGACACTTCGTTTCACTTTCTGCTAAATAGAGAAATGTTTTACTGTTAACTTTAAGTGCTTATTGGCAATTGTTATTATTCCTATATGGAATGAAACTTTTCGTTTTACTCTTCAACTTCACTATAATTAAGACATTTTGATGATATAAAACTCAATGATACATTAAAGTTTATTTCTTAACGGTAAGAAAATTGTGTAGATGAAAGGAAAAATGTATTTTTATTATTAATCTGTGTTAACTATTGTAATCTTTGTTTTTATGCTGCAGAAATGCTTCTATTCAATTCGTTGTTCCTCTATAAATAAATATCTCAACATTATAATGAATATTTTGTTTGTTTGTTTGTATCTTCCCATTGATGTTTAGGACTGTAATTGATCAGTCTCTTATTGACATATATGCATCCTGTGCGGATTGCTTCAATATTGCATTGAGTCACAGGTATCATAAGTAGAGATTGATGGTGGCTAGCAGTGGAATCCAAGACGGGATGGCGTTTGAAGCGAACGGTACTGGGGTTGAGTTCCGAAATAAACATCAACTCTGTAATGCAGGTACATCTAGCTGACGATTATCAAATAGGACGAAACGCGCGTCCTGGATTCCACTGTTAGCCACCAACCACTTTTGTTTATAACAAATGCTATATTTTTCGATTTCAATACTAAATAGAAGTTTATTTTATCAAAAAATTGATTTGGGTTTTGAAGGTTACAAATGGATATATCTGATACATTCAATAGTGACCACAGTTTAAATGAACCTAAAATAAGCTAGGAATAATTTCTTCTTATTGCCAATTAGTAATTAACTGATCGTTTATTAGCTATGACTGTAAAACGTAATGAAATTGTAGGTTGAATCATATCAGTTCACTAAAGATTCCAAGTATCCTTTTGTTGAGATATTCAGGAAAATATCCCAAAAATTATTCTGTTAAGTCTAACGCTATCCTTGGACTTGAGATGGTGTCATTTTCTTATTGGTCAATATTTATGTCACGTGTCATTTTCCTACTGGTCAATATTGTACAATGTTATTTCTATTTTATGGTACGATGTGGTTTGTTTGGTTGCTATATAAACAGAGCATGTTTGAAATATAACGATTCATATCTCCGAGGCTGAGACTTGTGTTCTGGACTCAACTGGCTGGGCTAGACAGGGAAGCGGGACCAGTCAGGACCCTAGGCCGTTCTTACGTGTTTGCGCGCCTTCGGTCCGATCGATAATTCGTTACCCTCTAGTCTGACGTTCAGTTATAGCACCTTTACTAATAAATACTGATTGGCAAGAAATCTATATTCAAAGTAACATTCCAATTGTTTCTAATGTCTTAACTTCAGAGAATTGGAATTATTTATTTTAGTAAAAAAACGTACTTGTTAATAATTATGTTATTCTGTAACTAAACGCATAATTTTGTAGAAACATAATTTCTCATAATTAATATTTAATTAACTCCTTGTTTTCAGTGTTATTATAAAGTTTTTATTCTCACACCTAAAAACGGTACCGTTTACATAGTTTTTTTCTTTAACAGTTTAAAGTAATGGATAAACTAACCTATTCCTTTATATTCTTTAAACTCTAACCAAAAAAGCAATATCTAGAACTAGTATATATATATATATATATATATATATATATATAGAGAGAGAGAGAGAGAGAGAGAGAGAGAATGTACAGCAGTAACCACAGCAACTAATAAATTTCATTAGTTATAAGTAGTTTCTCTGTAATGTATACAACATTGGTTGGTACTATGAGAAACATTTGAAAAAACCTATCATCATAATAATTAGGCATTTAGAAAAAAAAGTGATTACTTATATTTATGAATATTTACAGGATTTTTCTCTAATATTTAACAGTATTGAGTAAGAATTAAAATATTTGATAGGAGGTTAAGAAGATGATTAAAAAAATTGAAGATGTTATCGGTTTTTTAACATTTTTACAAATGAAGTTTTTCATTATTTTTATCATAGAGGTTTATTATTATTGTTTTTTAAAAAATCTTAACTCGATATCAACATTCACTAGGATGGATGTGATAAAACTGAATGATCACGATATATACAACAAATGTTTTAGCTCCAGAATCTAACTATTATGATGATCAGATATGTAGTATTATTTTAATTCTAACCGGTAATAACACAGTAAAAAGGTAGGTATTGTTTGAAACGCAAATCGTGTATTTGCACATCAACTATTGAGACTAACTCCAAATTGTGCTGATTTTAAGCGGTAAGTACCAACTTCATTTTAAACATAGGATATACATTATAATTGTGTAAAGGCGAAGTGCAATAATTTTTATAAAAAACGAATATCATTATTGACTAGCCACTCTCCAAATGAATAACGTTGGTTACAATACGATCTAATCCATGAACAAAAAACATTGATAGATTTAAAAACTGTGAATTTTCTCACTGTTTTATAAAGAGAAGCAGACTACACTGCAAAGTGGTGCTTGGAGGACAGCTGGAAAACACATAAGTGAGGAACGAAGTCGGATAAGACTGCTTAAGCTCCGTTTTTCTCCAAGTGTTTGACTGGATTATAAAGATCTCGGCATCTGAGGGGAAGCATGCAATAAAATGGGCAGCTTGGATGCAACTAAACGAACTGGACTTTGAAGATGACCTAGCTCTTCTATTCCTTATACACCAAAATATTCAGGTCATGACAACAAGTGTAGCAGAAGCCTCTGCATCAGTAGGCCTCAACATACACAAGGGAAAAAGCATGATCCTCAATTACAACACAGAGATCACGAGAAAATGTGAAAACCTTCACGCATCTGGTCAGCATAATCGATGAATAAGGAGGATATGATGTGGACGTAAAGAAAAAGGCAGAATTTTTACAGTTGAAGAACATTTGAAACTCAAAACAACTGTTAAACAAAATCAGACGAACGTCAAGGCAGTTCTACTTTATAGAGCTGAAACTTGAAGAACTACCACAATCATCAAGTGAGTACAAGTATTTATAAACGATTGTTTACACAAGAGACTGTATGTCCATTGGTTGGATACCATCGGCAACAAACCAATGTGGTAGAGTACCAGTCGAATTCCATCTGAAGAGGAAGCTAGGAAAGGATGTTGAAGATGGATAGGAAACACATAGAGGAAATCGTCAAAGTACATCATGAACCAAACCCTAACTCCGAATCCAGAAAGCAAAAGAAAGAGGAGAGGTTCAGAGAACATATTTTGTCGAGAATTGGAAGCAGACATGAAAATGATGAATAGCAACTTGAAGCAACTGGAAAGGGTTCTAAAGGACAGATTTGGATGGAAAATGCTGGTAGGTAGGTTTATGCTCCTTCATGAGGGGTAACAAGCGTAAGTAAATAACTTTACAGAAATGATAGGATTGCTTCTAAGGTTATCTACTAATTTCGAGAGCTTCAACCTTATCTTCTTGTATAAGTCATTGCTCTGTGACTAAAAATTTATCTACTAAAATGTCCAGTTCATTGATCAATAGCTTAAATGAGTTATTAGTTTATTATCAGAGCACGTTTTGGAGCTAAGTCAAATTTAAATGGTAGTGAAACTGAAATAGCAAATATTTAGTTTAATTCTTTTAAATATTTTAATTAATTGTTGAGTAAAGTACATAAAAAGTCCTTTGGAACTTCAACTTGTGATAATGATGAAAACTGTGGGAGGTTTGTTATTTTAAATTTATATTAGACTTTTAGGGTCGCTCTGTAAAATTTTATTTTTCTTTTTCTTATCCTTATATTCATTTCATTCATACTCATAAATACTGGTTTAAATCAAATACGCTGAATTTCCAGATTAATTAACTAAAAATACTCTAATGATCGCTTCAGGAAATGAGCTGTATTTCATTGAACATAAATATACACTCATTTAGACCTTTCTTATTTACAACTAATTTTCCAGATGATGCCATTTTTCGCATAGAAAAAATATTTTTCAAATGTAAATAAATCGACACAAAACATTGAATTACTTCATCAAAATAACTTCATATAAGTCTACATTATAAGGACAGTTATAAAACTTGGCTTCCCATTAATTAAAACATTGATTTACGAAGTATTAATTATTTTAATGGTTGAGATCATTAGTCAGTTGAAGCTAGACTACCATGAGGAACCTGGAAGCACTGGACGGCCGTTTCGTCCTATTGTGGGTATCCTCAACAGTGCGCATCCATGATCCCGCCTCGCGAGATCCGAACCCAGGACCTGTCAGTCTTGCGCGCGAATGCTTAACCACTAGACCACTGAGTTGGCATCCAACTGTGTTAATGTCTAACTTCAACGTCGTGGATCAGTTGAAGTTAGACACGCGCTCACGTGAGAGATCGATAGGTCCTGGGTTCGAAACTCGCGAGGCGAGGTTGTGTATGAGCACTGCCAAGGAGTCCCATAATAGGATGAAACTGTCGTCCAGTGCTTCCAGGTTTTCCATGGTGGTCTAGCTTCAAGTGACGCATGAATCCAACCATTGAAATTACTATAATATCCACGAAACCCTTCTGATATTAATTAAATAATTAACTAATTTAACTTAATAATATGCTCAGAATTAGTCATACAAAGTGAATTTCAGATGTATTGGAATTGATAATACTAATAATTTGAAATATGCATTAATATACCACAATAATGACAGATTATTATAATGTAGCACAAACACAAATAACTATTACATAAAAACAACAGTTATTCTATGAGTTAGTCAATCAGCTACAACTTAGTACCAGGCACATATATACATCGATCCAACTTTCCACACCTCATGAGCACAACAAGATGAACACTAAATTCATAGAAGCAGTTAATTCAATAGTAGTAATATATAAAAAGAAAGGTTGTGTATAAGAAGAAAGAATATATTCTATGATCACATAGACATCAAATTACACTTGATCACCAATCTTTGACTTATATTACCACACTTTTCGAGATGGTGGAGAAGATTTGTAGTTCAGGTGGATGATTTTGGTGGTGTTTTATTCTCTGATAAATTTAAAGTCAATACGAACCAATGAACATCGAGGTGCACAGAACAAGCTGTGAAACACATATGGTGAAATTCGAACACTTCACTTCTATCTGAAGTTTGTGCTGATGATGTCATTCAGAAGAACGATGAAAGCTCCACGACCAAACCATCCAGCTCAGAGAATAAAACACCACCAAAAACACACTTTTCAAATTGTCATACATAATTTACATTAGAAATGATTTTTATAAATGTCATAATTATTATAAAGAATATTATAGTTTGCAATAGAATTATATTCATTTTATAAATACTCTCTTTAATTCACTTCATCGAACCTGTTTATTAGATAATAAGAAAGGTAACTAATAATAGAAGAGAAGATAAACATTCATAGTAACAACAACAATAATCAACTGGGAATTATTAATAAATTCTATTTTAACGATTAAATAAATACGTGAAACAATCTTCCAAACAATCAGACTAATATACATTTAAAAGATATTCGACTAATTTGATTGGAATTAGAAAAATAAATAAATAAACGGCAAATAATTAAATTGTTTTATTCTTTTTTTTGTTGTTGTTGTTTAGTAAATTGTCAATTAGTTAATAAACGAAATAAAATTTCTTTTTTTCCTCTAAAATAAATTTTGTTTTTGTCTGTTTTCTTTTTTTTCTTCTCGTTTTTTTTTCATTTTTTTAATCACATTTTAATCTGTTCTTTTCTTAGTTATTTTATTCTCATGTGATTTGTTTAGTAAATTTTTAAATTGATGAATAAACCATAATTGAGTTTTGTTATATTTTTATTTGTTTAATGAAAAACAACAACAATAATATTTATTTGATTGAACAAGTATTTAATGTTTTACAAGGGGAAATCAGTTGAACTGTAGGAAAGATATCGTTTGTTTGTTTGTTTGTTGTTTTTCATTATTACCTTGTTTCTTTCATTAGTCTTTTGTAAAATAATTTCTATCTTGAAAGTACTACAGATAAAGATAAACGTCTTGATAACTATGGCTAGTATATGATGTTTATGATAGTGTTTCTTATATGTTGTAGTAAATACTTGATTGTATTTCTATAGAGTAAATTGCATCAAGAACTGACATTATTTGGTAAACTTTTGTTTGGAGAGTTTTAAACATTGCACACATTAAATTCCTTTTTAGTTTAGTATTAAAAAACTTAGATCTTTTGACAAATACAAAAATGATCCATTTATTCAATGGGATTAACCAATCAACATGCTTCATTTTGTGATAGAGAGGATTCTAAATTAATTATCTGATGCTACCTGGTTATTTAGTGGTTTTCTAGATGATATCAGATTTTAATTAAAAAGGTTACCTTCATAATGTAGCGTATATCCATAACTCTAGTTTTTCGATGTTTATACATAATTCTGAACAATATGATTTCTGTAAAGCTTGTGTCATACATAAATAAATCTTCAATGAATCTTTATTTCTGAGTGTATTGATCTATTGGTGGTATACTCCAACATTTTGAAATTAGAATGTTTTTGAAAGAATGCCTGGAAGTACTATGTAAAACCTTGAGTTCGTGTGTCTTTTTGTCGCAAAGCAAATCGTATGAGAATTTTAATAAGTTTGTACGCTAATTTTCCAAGTATGTATTTGAGAGATACATTATGAAAAGTAGTTCATCGTTATGAGTTTAGTGAACTAAAATTTTGATGGCCGCATTTAGTTTTAATGACTCCCCCAATATGCTTAAGGACAGTTATTGAAACCACCTATGTCAAAGAAATATTGTTTTTGAAATTGAAACAAAAATTCCAATAGCCTTAAATGACAGTTCTATTTAGCCAGTGAAGCGTCCCTACAACAAAATCGCTCCTATTTTCTATAAGTAACTTAATAATAATGTGTTAGATATAGTATTAGTAGACAATTTGAAGTTTCTGTCTTATCTGATTAACTACAAGAATAAAAACCATGAAATAGTTTATCAAAAGAGTGTATAGTCAGTTTTCTGTTCTTAAAGCAAAACATTGTGCAAATAAATACTCTTTCAAATGAGTACCCATATATGGCATGTACATATCACTGTTTTTGTGAACTTTTTCGAAATATGTTACTAGTTCTATAATCTGTCCTACACAGACTTAACGTTTACTGACCGCAGATATCTAAGCCTAAGAAATGGAATTACATTACCATGTTCAGTGGGTAATATATTCATCTGTCTGTGCATCCGTATTTTGTAAAGGCGTCTGTTATCATGCATATAATTAATAACATATTCACTTTGAAAAATGAAAAAACGGGGAAGTCATCATTGGTTTAATTTTTTTTAAGGAAATGTGCATAAAAATGGTGCATCGGATATTTTTCTCACAAACTGAGAACATTTTAAGTACTATTTAAAAATGTCTTACACAAACTTTCACCGTAAGTCGTTGTAAATTGTCAATCTTTCTAAAATTCTCTATTACAACATTGAAATCACTATCACAAATTTATTCAGTAACAAAATTTAATCTTTTTACTTTAATTAATCTTTCAAACATTTCAGTTCCATTTTACTATATCTGATATGTGATTCACAATGAAATCTAGGACAATCATTCCATTTTGTATGAGATTGAAAAGATTAAGAATATTATCAACATTTAACATGTTACAAACTATAAAAGATGATTATCTGATCAAAACTGATTGATCCTTAAACTTTAATAAATTTCCTCATGGTTACTATCAACCAAACTCATTTATAAATCAATTTGAATTTATAAATTATTCTAGTTTCTAACTGTCAATAATATGAAGTGAATTTTTTTTTAAAAAATGGTTAATTATAAGCTAATTAATTTACTGTCAACTATAGTGGTTTCTCGTGATTTATTATATTAAACGATTTTTAGTGTGAATAGTATATAAGAATAGATCATGTTTTCAATTTGTGATAATTTTATGTTTTCTATGTATATAGTGAAACAAGGTTTTTGGAAAAAATTCCTTGTTTATTCTATTGGGATGGTAGAGAGAGGGGAGTATAAAACGGAAATGATTATTTTGTTAACAAAATTTTATGATTTGAGGTAATACACACAAAAAAAACGTTTTCTTGAAATGAAATGTTTTGTTTACTTTCGGTTGAATTATTAACTTTGTTTCTGATTGAGATCATGAACCGAATGATGTTAGACCACCGTTGGAAACCTGGAAGCACTGGACGGCCATTTCGTCCTATTGTGTGACTTCTCAGCAGTACGCATCCACGATCGCACTCGCAGGATTCGAACCCAGGGCCTTCAGTGTCGCGCGCGAACGCTTAACTTAATGGGATCGTGGATGCACACTGTTGACGAGTTTCACAATAGGACGAAAAGGCCGTCTGTGCTTTCAGGCTTCCAATGGTGGTCTAACATCAGTCGGTTCATGATCTCAATCAAAAGCTTAATAACCTCCACAACCCCTATAATGATAATTAACTTCTGTTTTTTTAGTTTTATTCTTCTTGTTTGAAATGTCGTTGGTAAGTGTACTTAGTTATCTAATCTGATAACCGAGTCTTACTTTTTATAAAATGATTTTTCAATTTAATGTAAGAGTTTAAAATTTACTTTTATGAATTTATACAATAATATGTTGTTGACATATGTAATTCCTGAGCAGATTATACTTGGATTATAGTTATCAGTAGAACTCCGCCTGGAGCCCCTTTAGAAGTACTGTCAGTCCCAAGCCTCGATAAAGGAGGGTATTGGGTTAGCGACTCCATCCTGCAGAAAACTAATTCTCTAAAAAAATAATGACCAGAAAATAATTCAAATTATCAGTAAAATCAAACATAAACGTTTTATACTATTTGAGGCTTGTCAGCTGGATGAATGTACTTCCAAATGTAAAGCTTTAAAGATGTTTGTAGATAGATGATTTCTTGGATAAACACAGAATTTATGAATGTAATTTTCAATAGTGTTTTTCATTTACTAGTGATCTCAGTTTTATATTTGGTTAATGTAGTTTACCTTCAGTTTGTACTTCTCATTTGGAAGAAATTTAAGTGTCATTGGTTCGTTTCCTCTTCTAGTATGTTATTTTGTGACATTCCCTAAGAACATTTTTTACTGTTTACGTACGCATGAGTTATGTGCTTATCCGTTCGTGTGGAATATACATCTCCCGGTTGCATCTGATCTTATCCCTCTAGTTATCAGGGCTAAGGCACAGGTCTGATATGTTTAATGCTTAATGTCATACTTGTTGATATATTAAAAATCATTGTTTTGTTCTATTCAGCTATTGAATTATTTTTTTCCCTTTTAATTAAATTATAGTTTATAATTTCTTTAAAACACCAATATAGTTCTAAAACCGAAATTTTAATAGTAACTACAGTTGAAGTGAAATAAAAATACATAGGAAGCCAGTTAACATTAGTTCTTCATAGATGATGACGATCAGTGTATTCAATTTTAGTATTGTATGATATATATATATATATATATATATATATATATATATATTTAGAAATCCAATAGCAAGTTTGCTACATCAAAATATTCAAAATAAATTGTTCTTCATTACAACGTATAAATTAGGAATATCATAAAAATCTAATTTCCATCAGATTCATCAACTTTGGAGAGATTTAAAAAGTGAGAATTCAGATTATTTATAGAACAATAAGGTTTTTCTGTGAGCTCATATCCTTTCTTTGCACTATTATTTATCAGTATCAGAAGGGGTTTAGTGGAGATTGTAGTTGAGATCATGAGTCAATTGAAGCTAGACCACCATAGAAATCCTGGAAGCACTGGACGGCCGTTTCGTCCTATTGTGGGACTGTTATTATTGAATTTTGACTTTTTTTAAAAACTGCGATATTTAAAACATTGAAACTAAACAAATAAGTCTTTTAAAGAATCTTCAATTTTGGTCTTGGTCACCATTAATGGTAAATGAAATATATCTACATGTCACAAGGCTATTCATATAGTTATGTGGGTGACGATTCATTGTTCAATTGCAAAGATATTTGGCTGGTTTTTTAAGTATGAATATATTTTTAAAAACTCAAAACTGATTATCACAAAATCATTATTCCTAAAGCATTTCAATGTCAAGAGAGAGTCAAATCATAAATAACTAGTTACAAGTTGTAATTACGTAATCATTGTTCTAGAGTTATTATAACCGTCTATCGTTATTAAAGGTTCACTGACATCCTTTTTAATGAATGAGAGCATAATTTTCAGACTAATCTCTTAAATTACTATCTTAATGAATATAAAACTTGTTGGAGATGTTCGATCCCCAGAACACACTTGGGTAAGGACTCAATTTTGTAATTTTATTTAGAAAATTTGAATTTCTGTTTTCGCGCCAAAGGCGCTCTTGTCACCTTAATGTCGTATTTCCCACTGGGAAATATCTTAAATGCTATTGGTCCGTTGCGTCTTTTAGTATGCTATTTGGTAACTCTTCCCAAGGACGGTTTTGCACTGTATGTATACGTTTCGAATTGTGTTTGTTGTTATCGCTCGTTTGCGGCTGTTTTGTAGAATATACTTCCAATTCCACGCTTGGACTTCTCCCTCTAGTTAGCGGGACTGGGACGCATCAATAGCTAGCTTACTGGTCTTTGGTCACCGAGTCTTTTTCTCGTTCGCAGATTAAGTGAACTCGTGATAGCTTCAAACCTAGCAAAACTCTGAATATATTTTGATAAATCTAATATTAGGATCCATTAATTTACCTTGGAAAACACTTTTCTACTCAGTATCAATATTTAGTTAAACAGATAAATTGATGTCCCAGTGTACATAACTAAAAAAACTCTCAAAAGAATGGACTGAATGGATTATCATTTTACTGTTTCGAAATAGAATACTGTTATATGATGAAACTTTTCAATTAAAAAAAAGTCAAACTAAGAATGACAACCATAATGTCCGCTGTTATTACAATATTCAATGAATGTTTTTAATATTCTCAAAAAAGCAAACAACAACATTGAATGAAATTAAATTCACAGTAACTATTGAAAAAAAACTAGTTTTTATATTTCCCTCTATTAAACAAAAAAGAATAATTTGTTATTAAATAATTTCATTCAATCAATAAAGTACAGTACATTTGTGAACTAAATTGATTTGATATCAATCGATGAACCATTCACAATTATGTAATTATTACTTAATTATGAGCATTCGACATTTACCGTAGTACATGGTTTATTTTTTAAATTTTTACATTGAAATTAAGATCATTAAAACAATTAATTGACAACTTTTGTTTATTAATAAACATTCTCAGTGAAGACAAGTTTAGCATTGATTTCTTTACATACGATGGAAATCATTTTCGTCAAATACTTTATTTATCGTTTTCTATATCAGATAATTAGTTAGGTGAGTGGCTGACTTGCTAAGTATATAAAATTACATCAGTTATTTGTATATTCGAACTACTCTTCATCTGTATAATCTCAGATTATGAAGTTGGACAGTGTTAAACTTAATCTCCAGCTTTTTCAAGAATACAGATATGAGTTGTTGAGGTGTATCAAACATTTCGAAGCCCAAGTTCAAGGTATCTTGTCGCCTACCTTCAAGTATATAAAACATTCAGCTTAGAATTTACTGATTAGAAGTGTACTCTGTTGTTTTTAAATTATCCAGTAATGTGAAACTTTCTTAGTTACGCACTTATATGATGTTTTATGATATGTGAATATAAATTATTAAACAAACTATTCACCATAAGAAACAATAATAAATTCATGTCTAATTTTGGGAATATTTTCAGAATATGAACAAAGTAATTCAAGATTACATTTAGTTTCTGTCTTGCTAAGAATCTTCATAATGTAGCTTCAAATAAATTAAAATTTTGAACGGATACATTTACTGAATAGAGCTATATGTTCTTTATTTGAATGCTAATGGTCTACGAGACAACAAATAACCTATATATTGAAAACTTGATAACAGAGATGTATTTAGTGTATTTTAGGAAAAAAACATACAGATGTTTACCCGTAGTATATCAACGTTAAAATTGACATTTATCCTCGCTTAAGTCAAGGATCAGAAAATTGAAAAAGCGAACCATTGGTCTTGAACTAAGTGGGTGAATTGTGTGATGTTCGTCTCAAGATAGGAAACTTTTGAGTTTAACTCTCTGTAAGAACGTAATTAGTGTCATATGGTTTAAATAGACTAGGCTTTAAAATTATAACTTGGTTCATGATATTATTTAATTTTACTCAGTTAATATCTACTAGTTTATGATAGTTACTGAAATTCTTGTCCTTTCTCGATTTACAGTGGTTTTTCAGGAGTTTATGGTTATACCAAAGTCAAATTATTGGTTAACCCAAGTGTGAAGAATTCTAACATAATCAATCATTATTATTAATGAATTGACAAATTACTCTAACTATGTCTGAAATCTTTTTTAACACGACTAAAATAGGAGAAGTATTTTGACTGTTTAGTGAAATGATACATAAATATTTTTATATAGCTTGGTTCAATCCATTCATTAGTGAAAGTATTATGAAACGCTTCGCTCAAACAGATATTTTAAATTTGGGGTTATTTTATTCATGCTTACAACAGAAATTATCAAAAGCACACCATTTCAGTCAAACAAAATTAACGTAGCTGCTGTTCAACAAAGTTTATTAACATTTCTTGCATTCTTTACTTGTAAAACTATATCATAAACAATTCATCATGTCAATAGTTAGGATCATGACTCAATTGAAGCTAGACCACCATGGAAAACCTGGAAGTACTGGACAGCCGTTCCGTCCGGCCCTGTGGTCTAGTGGTTAAGTGCTCGCTCGAGAGATTGATAGGTCCTGGGTTCGAATCTCACGAGGCGAGGTTGTGGATGAGCACTTCTGAGTATCCCCACAATAGAATGAAAAGGCCGTCCAGTGCTTCCAGGTTTTCCATGGTGGTCTAGTTTCAATCGACTCATAAATTCAACCATTGAAATTACTATAATATCCATAAAACCCTTCTGCTATGAATAAGAAGTTTGATTACTAGTCATAATAAATACAATATTATCTAAAAAGTAGTCATTTTGCACCGTATTATTACGTGATAACTAGATAGAATTCATTTGTTAGTGAAAGTGAATGAAATACGTTTATAAATTAATACAATTATAAAAACCTATTCGGCAATGCTTGAAAACTGCATGATGTATAGATAACTCCCTTTATCATGTTGAAGAGACTGAGAACAGAGATAATACACTGTACTGATAAGCATTCATAACAACTTACAATTCAAGTGCTTTATGTGAATAATCGTAATGCATTGTGCAATTGTGGTTATTAAAAATCACAGGTTGTAGACAGTCAACGGTAACCGAGCGAAATATATTACCTTTCATATCATTCTACTCAAATCTTTGATCTTGCAGTCCTCAGGATAACAGAATGAACCGATGCCATAAATTTTACTACAATAGTGGATTCTTGGCACAAAATTCAATATTGCAACAGATCTCTCTCCAACAAACATACTACTTATAATTTCTTAAGAAGTTGAAGCGCGAGTTGAAACAGTAAGCAGTTATACTTATTGTCTGAAAAAAAACCTAAGAAATGTCAGTTCATTACAATATACATTTAGTTAGAAAATGGGTGCCCGAAATATTTACCCAGGCAGCTTTCATAATCATCAGTGACTAGCTTCAAGATGTCATTTTTAAGATTCTGTTGAGAAGTTGTGACTTGTTTAGTCAGGAACGTTTGCTAACAATGATAAATCTTAATCAGCTTAGATAAAAATCAAGACAGTCAATGTCTAAGTGGTCCAAAGTAAATGCATTGTAGCTGTCAACCATGAACGTTTTGAAGTCTAATAAACTACGGTGAAACAGATATCAAATTTCTTCCTGGTTTTCCAAAATTTCATATGTGTTTCTTACCAACATAACTTACAGTATAAAACAGATTGTTATTTTTATTACCAACACGATTAATTACAATCTAGATTAGTGTTATAGGACATTATATGGAATAATTATTTACAGTTGAATATTAAAGACTTGGAACAGCTTTCTGTGGGAGAGAACAAACCAGCCTCTAGCTGAAGAGGAAATTAGAAGCAGACGATGGAAGTAAATAGGAAATGCATTATGGAAATCACCAAACTACATCACGAGGCAAGCCTTGACTTGGAATCCTGAAGGGAAGCGGAAAAGAGGAAGACCAAAGAACACAATGCGTCGGGAATTAGAAGCAAACATGAAAAGGGTGAATAGCAACTGGAAAGAACTGAAAATAATTGACCTGGATAGGGTTGGATGGAGAGTTTCGGTGGGCGGCCTATGCTCCTCCACGAGGATTAACAGGGGTAAGTAAGTAACTTAAGACTTATAAATTTTCTTTTTAAGAGTAAAATAGTCTACTTCACAACTGCTGTTCATAAATGAAGTAAAATCTACTGATATTAGCTTTACTCTTTTTTTGTATTTTGTTTATATTAGTGTTAATGAAGTAATTCATTCAGATTGTTGTTATTTCGCAATGCCAAGTTGACTGATTTTGAATTTCTATAGTGGTCTAGCTTCATTTATGGTCTTATTATATATAAGACGAAAAAATATAATAATGAATGAAAACGTTACAAACTTTAACTACCATAACTATCATAGAAGATGTTGAACCTAGAAAGAAATTTATATAAATTCAAGTTGTCACAAATGGAATTACCACAGTGAAACAATAAGCCGACAAGATTTATGATTTCAAACAGTCAATAAAGTAAATTATTGAAGTGTAGGAAATGATATTCAGTTCAGCAATTAGAGAAGGAAAACAAAGGAATACAATTGTGACATTGTGATCTGTTTTGTGTCATATCGTTTAGCAGTTAAATAAAAGGAATTTTATAAATTTATAATTAATCTATGATTTTCTGTTTGAGAAATGTGTTCACAGCCTTTGTCTTTATTATATCAAATAAAACTGATGTGAAATGAAGTATGATAATATTTATGAAAATTTAATAAAATATAAAGAAAGAATAAATGAAGATGTATTACTTCAGCTAATTTTAAGACGTGTCACTTAACATCTTCACCCATGGATTACATTGTTGCCATCACTAATAATGGTAATTCAATAAGGATGGCTTGTAACATATTTTTTTCATGCCCTGGTACGGCCAAGAGTGGAGAGAGTCAGCTTTAACCAGGTTGGTGGATACGAAGTATCTACTTAGAGGAGTTGAAAAACCCTGATTACAAACCAATGGTACACATGGGCTCTAATATCGTGAAGGAAAAAATGGCGTATGAACCAATTTTCAGTCACCTACTACCATGGGACTGCACCTCTTTACGTTGCTCCAATACTTTGTGGATTAGACCTGCAGGTCAAAGGGTCTGTGAGTGGCCTCCTAAGAAAACAATCTGCTTCGATTTGGGCATTCGGACAGTATCTCAAATCTCACACAAATCGAGTGATTTATGTGATGCATACCTGTTTGATGCCTTCTTATACTAAGGTTTATTTGTTTAAATAAATAATAATAATATTTCAACTTACTACAGTAATAATTCTATAGAATGATGAATATTTAGTGGAATTTCAAAACTTTTAAATAACTACAGCTTAATGCTCATGCGGGAATTTATTTTTTCTCAACTGACTAATTACAATAATTTACATATTTTAAACATAAATTGCTAAAATTACTACAAGTTTCAAACTATGATATACCATATATCATCCAAATTCTTATGCTTATGAACCTTACATGAAAATGCAATTGGTTGAATTTATCATTATTTTTAAATGTCATCGTAGTTACAGGGTTTGTTTTACAACAGAAATCTAACAATCTGATCGAAAATCAATAAATCGATAAATAACTCATTACCGTGAAATGATAGACAATCTTTTAATTTCTTATCATATACATTTTTTTCCATAAGCTCACTTGTTTCAATAGCTTATTGAAAATTTTCCAAAATATCTTATATAGTTTTAATGTCACTTGAATAGAATTTATTTAAAACACCATCCCTTCATTTAATCATTATTCATATCCATATAATGTACAAATTAGTCCATGTTAAACAGTCAGTTTTTAAGCATATTTCAATGACTTTATTCATAGAAACTATGTATTCAATGTATCCAACTGAATACCAGATACATCATTTCTTTTCTTTTTTTTCTTCAGATTTCTTTAATAATGCAACTTATTTCATGTAACAATGGTTCTCGTATTTTGAAAAACAAAAGAGACTTATTCACATACATATTGAACCATGAAAAACATTTAAAGATATAAAATAAACAATAAAGAAATACTTTTAAAGTAAATTGTAACTTTTGAAATTATTAATCCATTCAAGTTGATTATTTTATTTGTAACACTTTGTAAATAAACAAATGAATCAATAAAAGTATATCACTTAGTTATCTTCTGCACGAATGATAACATAAGATTGAAATTTAGAGAAGAAAAAAGATATAGGTTGTTCACTTAAAAATTCGTAATTTTTTTTATGGTATCATCAATGGAAAGTTTAAAACTATAGGTGGTAACATCATTTAGCTTACTACTCATTAACGCTTTAGCTATTTGTTTATCACGGATATACTACCATACATATGGGAAAAATGTAACTTCATACAATCTACATAATAGAAAATAGATAGCCTACTTTTAAGTTATACTGAAGTATGATAAAAGAGTCGTTGGAACTTAAATATGTTAGTTTATAAATTTTAGATACTCAACAATATAAGACGGAATAGTTGCATTACCAAACATCGTAAGTGACATGGTTTCAATAACAGTTTCACCAAACAACGTTCAGTAGTAAATAGCCGCGTTTTATCCTACTAGTAACTTAAGTTACACAATTAATCATATCAAGTACAAAAGTGTTCAAGTCATATGCACAATCTGGACAGAGATAATATGATATGGCTAAGGAAAAATGTAAATTCAGTAGTAAATATTTTTGAGTAATTTCACATAAATAATCAACTTATAAAAATATATGATGATTTGGATATTAATCTTACTATTACGTAATCTACTGTAAACAACTTTAAAGAGACAACTTACTACTAAATTACGAAGTACCTAATCTACTACTAAATACATTTTATTAAGTAATATACTTCGACTACTTAATATTTATTTAGTATAAAGCTGATTTTCTATTGTTACTACAATGAAAAGAATGATTTGACAAATGTGTTTCATTAAGATTTACCATTTATATCTGTTCAAATAAAAAGTAAATTGAAAGAAGACGGAAATATGAAATGGTCATTATATTTTATCTGACTAAATAAAAGATTACTTTGAGTAAACTACAATATTAAATAAGCTGTCACAGTTTATTTCATACGAAGAGACAAATTGAAATTCTTAGGGATATTTATTGCGTTTCATCTGAATGATGAGAAGCCTACGTTAACAACTACTAAAAATACTGGCTACCGAAATAGGAAATATTCCAGAATGTTTCAGCAAAACATCTCTTTTTAATGAATTTAGTTTTAAAACTGTCTGATGCTACCTACTTATTAATATGTACCTATTCAAAAGTATAAGTTCTACAAATATTTTTTCCCTAGCACTCTTTTGAACTTTTAAACTAAACTGATTTATTCTGCTTTCCATTTAACTATACAGCTTTAAGAATAGAATTACCCAAAATCCAGCCCTTGGTTCAAATCCTGTGAGAAGGATCGTGAATGAGCACTACCGAGGAGTTCCACAATAGGAAGAAACGGCCATCCAATGCTTCCAGGTTTTCAATGGTGGTCTAACATCATTCGGTTCATGGTCTCAATCAAAAACTGATATGTACTACTGATAGTTTACAAATATTTACTGTAAAATGAACACTACAGAAATAAGGAGCTATTATTACTATTATTATTATTATTAATACTTGGAAATAATTCTAAAACATTTGTATGCCTATTTAAACAATATTTATTTATTCAATTATTTTTACTGGATTTTAAATGTTTCACTCTCACATAATTTACTTAATTTCAAATATGAAAACAATTTATCATAATGTAGACATTATTCTGATATTATAATATTTACGCTGTTAATCCTATTGTAAGCTATAGTTTGACAATATCAAGGTATCCATACATAAAGGTTACTATGTCAGTAGAAAATGATGAGTTTAGTTTTAAAAACAATTAATTGTTAAGTACAATATAAGGTAACAAGATAAATGTATTTTGCTACATAAATTTTTCTTATATACATACCATCTCTGTGTGCGTTGAAGTTCAGTTCACTGAAAAAGTAACATTTTACTTACCAGTTGTGATATTCAATATCACAAAATGGCTACCAATCTGACTCCAGTTATATCATGTGTTTTATTGTTATTGAAATATACATATCGTCTAAGCTTGTATAAAATCACTGACTTAAATCGCATTAGTGTATAATGGAATTAAATAAGTTAAATACGAGAATGAAGTTTTGTATACGTATATTTTGTACATATTGATCTGGACAGGAAGTGAGAACGATGAAGCGAATAGAAGAGAGCGAAGCAAAATGACGCATGGTGGAGAAGGCGTGTGAGCCAAGTCCATTTAGTTGGACAGACATTTTGTCTAATAGTTGAATTTATGAGTCAATTAAAGTTAGGCCATCATAGAAACCCTTGAACGACCGTTTCGTCCTAGTATGAGACGACTCAGCAAAGTGCATCCACGATCCCGCCCCCCCCCGCGAGATTCTAACCCAGGACCTATCAGTCTCGTGTGCGTACGCTTAGCCTCTAGATCACTGAACCGGCATCCAATGATGTTAATGTTTAACTCCAACCAATTTACAAAACTGACAATAGACATTTTGTTTTTATGTATCTAAGTATGTTTTCTATTTAACCATATATGATAACTAATAAATTTACATTTGTTTTATCTATGAGAACAAAATATTTTCTATCATACAACGTAATTATTATTAAAAATGAATAAAACAGAAATACTATAACGTCGAAATAATTTTAATATTAAAAATGGACGGACAGATATTAACGATTAACCAAATATTTCTACTTGTTCTCATCAAATTAAACTTTAATAAGTTCAATCTCTGATTACAACCATATTTTATTATTACTCTGTATATTATTCCTTTTTCAATATTGTACAAATGATTATTCAAACTTTACGCATATTATCATCATTGAATCTATACTGTTTATTGAATATATTCAATATTTAACATCGTTTACACCAATTAATGAATAACAATATAAAATATTCATTATATTCATAATTGTTACTTTATTCAGATCTGATTAATGATTGAGAGACAAAAAAGCGAAACAACAATCTCTATCTGATTACTTTGATCTATTAAAAACATACATACATTACATGAGCAAATAATAATAAGATGAATTGTCAACTAACACTAGCAGTGACCAGTGGAGTTCAAACAAGTCTGTTGTGAGATAGTAACTCAGTGAAGACAATGATGGATGTGTCGTTCAATTTTGTGGATTAGTTGGATGCCGGCTCAATGGTCTAGAGATTTGAATCTCGCGAAGCAGAATCGTAGATGCGCACTGCTGAGGAGTCCCGCAATAGGAAGAAACGGCTGTTCAGTTCTTCCAAGTTTTCCATAATGGTCTAGCTTCAATTAACTCATGATCTCAATTATTAAAATTACTATAATATCCACAAAAACCCCTTCTGATATTAATATAATATTTATACAAAATTACAATAAAATTAGTATAAATAACTCACGTATATTAAAAATTGTATTTCGAATAAAAACAAACTTAAATAAATCTGTACCAGTGATATTTTAGAGGAAATATTTCTTCTGTAATTGTAAATTATTTTGTCAATGAACTATTTATCTATTTAATGTTGTAATGTTTTTTTTTAATGCTTTATTTCTATTCCTTGTCAAAATTATAATTTCAAACAATAACCAATCGGAAGATAATCACCTACGCATAAAGATTCTCATTATGATGTGTTATTTGTTTGATGTAACTCAAGTGTTAAATTTGGCAAGTCAAAATTGTTCGTTTGTTTTTCTAAATTAAGGAGCATTTTGTTTTTTTCTGTCTTTGAACTAGGGGGTGATGAAGAACTTTCTTCGTGATTTATTTAAACTATTGAGCATTTGAACAGCTCCCTTATATATGTGTTATGATATAATTTCTTAAGGATTATCATCACTTTCGATGTTAGTTTCATCTAGTATTGATAGATTTTGCCAAGCTGCAGAATAAACTGTAACATAAAAGATATAAGACTCTTTTGTATGAACAACACTTGAAATGATAGTTGAATAACTACTGAACGTACATAAATGATCAGTTTACTGTATTTGGTGAAATATAGTGGCATAAGAGTAATTGTCATTACAAATCGATTTTCCATGATAAGCGAAGCTAACCACAAACCAGTAGGCAGATGGATAGGTTCAAACTAAAGGGGGGAAAAAATTCAGTGAAATCGGTAGATCTTATATATATATATATATATATATATATATATATATATATATATATATATATACATAGTATTTTAAAAGTAGGGTGAGTATTAGGATTAAGTATCAATTACGAAACATTTCTACACATTAATAGCAAATGGTTATCCACTCAAGTTAATGCCAAGACCTCTAATTTATTCAGTGCCAAAGAAGTTTATATCAATCTACCATATAGAGGCGAATCTAACAGTATAGTTTTAAGGCAGAGATTGAAAGCAGCCATTGAGAATACGTATTATGCTGCTCAGTTGGTAGTGATTGAAAAGTCTAAGGCTATGATTCCTAATAGACCCAAACAATGCACTAATGATTACGTCACATCCCATTGTATTTACCAATTTACATGTTTGTGTGGACACATACATAGGGAGGAGTAATCGAATAATGCAATCAAGGGTCAATGAACATGTGCCTAGATGGCTTCAAAATCAATGTGTGTCAAATGATCCGATCAATGTAGGAGGTAGAAAACCAAGTTCGTCGATAGTGAAACATATAATTGAGACGGGGCACAAAATTGACATTAATACAGCATTTAGAACGTTGTGTAGAAATTGTCAAGGTCGAATTCTTAGGTTTATTGAAGCCTTGGTTATTCGTAAATTTAAACCCCCCTTATGTGTACAAAAACAATTTGTCGTAACCTTGAATTTACCTTGGTAATCCTTAAGTCATTCTATGGCCTAGGATAACGCGACAATCTCTTATTCTTTCTCTCCCCTTTGTTATTTTAATTGAACTTTTATTTAATTGACCTTTATTAATTTTCATATAAAAATGCCTTGACAAGTATATGTGTGATCAGATTCTTCGAAATGTATAGCGCAAATACATCACATTTTTCAGATTAACTCCGTCTTCTCATTGTTCTATCGAAATTTATAATTGCTTTAAATTTCTACATCACAATAATGTTGAGGTGTGAGAGGTCAAAATGATAAGTGTTGTAGTTCGTTATTTTTGTTTGGGTTAATTCGAAAATTACTACACTTCATCATAAAGCCGTTCTTATATGATAATCGTAGAAAGAAAGACGAAATGACTTCTGAAAAATTAAAACTCAATTTGACGTTTTCATACGGATAATCATTGTACTGTACTTTTGTATTGTACTTTTAAGGGCGTTTAGTTTATCCATATAATAACAAATCTTTCGAAGGCTAAGGAACCTTAGCTGGTTGAAAAAACAATTTAGTAGATAAATAATATATTTGTAATATCCCAATGAATATAAAAATCAGATTTCCTACTAATTGGGATATTACGAATGTATTTATTTATAACAATTTACCCAATGCTCAACTTATTCGAAATTATCAAGTCAAACCTTGGTAATGATACCTATTAACTCAGTAGGTATTCATAAGAATAAGAGCACTTTTCTGACAATGTGAAATGCCAATCAAATCTATAGTCAATAAATTGCTGATAGCTCGTAAACGAATATTTAAAACATTCAACTGATGATCATTCAATTAATTAATGTAAACATGACCTATACAATTTTCACATACGATTCCGAATATCAGAGTACATGAGCAATTAGTTTAACACTTTAATCTCAAATAATTAATAATAACTATACTGTTGTTTGAACAGTACACATTATTTCTGTTACAGACACTTTGTATATGGTCTATACTTTGTACATGAGACATAATGATTTTTGATTTACATTGAAATCCAATCTAATAGTAATAATATCATTGATATGATGAGCTTATATTCTCATCAGATTGTACGAAGTGTATTGCGCGAATACATCACATAGTCTTAATAAACTCCGTCTTCTCACTAGATTATAGAAACAATAATACTCGTTCTGCTCATAAAAAATTGAGTTATTCAAAATGTAATAAAATTACTAAACAACAAGGTTTCGTGTTTATGAAAAATTAACATTAGATAATGAACCACTCAAAATTAATACGAACTGAACAAATGTCATATTTTGGTTCAGGCCATTTCTCGCCCATAAATTCATTGATATTTACGTGTAAAGATGTTGCCAATATTTTATTTTTCGCATCTATCTTGCTTTAAACTTTATACTCAATAAAACTGTAGTATTTTTATCACAATTAACTAGCTGACTTTCGCTAAAATTTGTCTATCACATTAGGAAAAAAACATGAATTTAAGTCGGAAGTCATTATAGTCTAGTTATCATGAAAATTCACTTGCACATGTCAATAAATTACATTCAGGATGAGATACTATGCCAATCAACCTTGGAACAAAAAGGTAACTTAATTTATAGCAAACGATATTACAGTTTCGACAGTACAACAACTTATTGAAATATTATTATAAAATCATTTACGGACACGCAAATGAAATAAGCAATCTCTTATTCATTGTTTAATTTTCTTAGATGCAAGTGATTTCATAAATACTTTCTTCACAATCTTTTGAAATCATGTTTTGTAAATCAAAGAAATAATATATCTGTTCTAGAAAACCTGGACACTTTCCTACTTATTCAAGACGTAAATCTGATTACTGAAGAAATAGATTTTCTCAGATTTAAATCTTTGTATTGCGGTTAACGATACTACAATGTAACCGTTTTGGAAAAACTTTCTCTTCTACTTTATGTAAAGTCGTTACAACCATATCAGCCTGTGGATCAATGATTTTAACAGATCTAATTAAACGACGACCACTTAATGCATGATCTATCGGTTAAGATTCGGACAACGTTTAAACTTATAGCACAGTGTAACCTGATCCACAGAAGTATGATCTCAAGTGTGTAGAGAGTCACCTCTCTCTGTCTCTCGAAATGCTGTCACATGGCCACGCGTATACACCACTATCAGGGAATTCCTATTCACTACCTTCCAAGAACAGGGGTGTTGTTTACGTAATTGAAAGGACAAAAAGCGAATGCATGACGCCCTAACCGGGTTGGTGGGTACGAAGGATCCACTTAGGGGAATTGGAAAACCCTGGTTACAAACCAATGGTACATATGGGCTCCAGAATCCTAAGGAAACGAATGGCGTATGAACCGATTTTTGTTCACCGACTACCATGGGACCTCATCTCTTTACGTTGTCCACTGTCTTGTGAATCGAATCTTTAAGCCAAAGCCTCGGTGAGTGACCCTCTAGGAAAACAATAATAATAATAATACTTTTGGACTTCAGCTTAACAAAATAAAGTGTTATTTAAGGATTAAATCCATTTATAATTAGAACCATTTTAGATATTTTAGCAGACTTATTGTACTTACATTTAGTTGTATGAGTAAGTGACAGAATTCAAATCAATGGCTTGAGGAATAGTGGTATGGCTACTTACGAGATGAAACATAGATTCTTACGGTTGATCAAGTCCCAGCATAATAAATCTCACTCTACATTTATAAATATTAATTTAATTAGTAATACAGGGTTAATTATCACTAGAATTCGTTTATTGGTTAACCAGTATGAAATTCAAGTTTGTAGTTTAAAAGGCTTATTCTTACGAACAGTTATTTTTTCTTGTCGGGTCAAGGACTATATTTGACTTAAAAAAATTGTTATAATACCAAAGAAAATAGATATTTTTGGAGCTTGTTCCAAACTTTAGTTATAATCAGAAAATGCGGAAAAACGATCAGTAAAGTGAATTGTAGAGATAATTCAAGTGCGGAATAGTATTCGAATCAGCTGACATCATATGAAAAAGCGTTGAAGAGCATGGAAGATTAAAAGCGATTTCGTTCTTCTTTCCTCCTCTTCAGTAGTTAGACGACACAAACCTTCATGGAATTAGATCTTTTGTATATTCATTCCACTAACTCAAAATGTAGTGATACATATCTCAAACTTCATCCACTTTACAATATGGAGCTGTTAAGGATACGGAACTGAAAGAGAAATAGGAATGGTCAGTTAGATCATTTTCATTTTTATTTTATTAGAACTATTTCAAGATATTTATAGTTGACCTGTATAACAAATTTTATTTGCGCTTCCAGGTTTACAATGGTGGTCTAGCTTTAATCAACTCATCAACTCAACTATTAAATTACTACAATCTCCATAAAACCCTTCTTCCGATAATGAAATAATGCTCCAAATCTAATGAATATATTCCACTTTATTCAAAAATTTTTCCAGTTTTAGTAATAAATAATAGTGAACACCTAGTGAACAAATCATTATAATTAATCCTTAAGCATAATATTTATTCAGTTAAGTAATTTGACATAAATAGTGAGATAAATGTTTATTCAGTTCTAGACTCAATATTTTGATGACAGTGATTATAAATCTGATTATTTCATCACAAACTGATTTGAAGTCCGTCATCAACTTAATCCATTTTTATTCAGAAAGCTATACAATGAATAAACAGCTCAATCCAATTATCTTGCTTACAATGGGTTTATGACTTGAATATTCGTGGATTTACAGAAATGATAGTTCTAAATTTAAATTCGATTTAATCATTTGAAAGATCACTATCAATAAAAAACTATTGGATAATCGTTTCTTTATTACTCCTCAATTATTAGCCTCCTTCATTAATAATCAAGTATTCAATCACATTAAGGATCTTTTCGTTGCAAAAAGAATAAAATATTATAATTAGAGGGGTTTTGTGAAGATTGCAGTAACTTAATAATTGAATTCATCAGTCAATTGAAGGTAAACCACCACGAAAAACCTGGAAACACTAAACGGTCATTTCATCATAGTATGGGACTTCTCAGCAGTGTGCATTTATGATCCCGCTTCGCGAAATTTTAACCCAGGAGTCATATAACAGAATGAAATGGTCGTCCAGTATTTCCAGATTTTCCATGATGATCTAGCTTCAATTAACTCATGAATTCAATTATTAAATTAGCACAATGTTATTTAAACCTTTACACAAACAATCATTAGTCTACATTTTTATAACTCTGGCATATCATAAACTTTAAAATATTTTGAAAATTATCAAATTTTCTATGACCTATAATTAAATTTATTTTATTTCAATAAAACGCATTAAATTAAGCTACATACAGATATTCATAAACGTTTTTTCTGTTTTTTTGAAGAAGTCCTATATCAATTTTATTGATTCTCAAAACAAATGAGTTCACCTTAGATACTCTGATGAGGTTAGAAATTTAATAAATAAATTATAAAGAGAAACATATGAATATGACGAAAATTGTTTTAACCCTTATTCCCATTTCTTTTTTTTTCTTTTTAATTCATATCATTGAAATACATACAATGCACATCTTGTGAAATTGTAGTGAACAAGAACACGAGTGGGGACAATCGAGTGTATTTGACACGAAATTACAGAATATGTCAATAAAATCTGAGAACCATATAGTATATAGTTAATTTGCAAAATATTAATCCATCGTCTCAAATTTGACTGTTCCTTCTGCAAATATCATTCCGTTGTCTCAGATTTCATTGTTCATTCATTTTTCAGTTTCCTTTCTTTCCTTACCGATCTTTTACTGATTTACATTCTATGTCTGACTATCGTTATATACTACTTATCTGGATATAAGTAATCCACACCACAAAAAAGATAATTGAATAAACTAAATTTAGATTATTGTTTGAATTGATAAATGTTTATTAAGAATGTTTGTTTATACGGAATTTCAGGGACAAAAGAACAATTGAGAAATATGCAGTATTAAAACTAGCCCTTATAATAGGGATTTGCGCTAATGTGAATATATAAGCTCATAATTTGTACATAATTAATATTTAATGTGAGCTAATTGTTTAGTGATCTCCTGAAAGCTACATCCTGTAATCATTTCTGTTCTACTTTGATATAAAACTATTATCAGAAAAGAGTGTTTCGACTGAATAAATATTGTTAAATAAATGTCTATTGCATTAGTTATGATCATGAGTCGGTTGTAGATAGACCATCATGGAAAACTTGGAAGCACTGGACGGCCATTTCGTCCCCTTGTAGGATTCCCCAGTGGTGCGCATCCAGGATCTATCGGCCTCGCAGGCCCGTGCTTAATCTCTAGACCATTGAACCGGCATCCAACGGTGTCAATGTCTATTGACTAATTGAGTTAACAATAGTGAAAGTAGTATTTCATTTAAAGAAACTGAGTCAAGGAATAAAATATTTGATCATTCGGAGTTGAATTTTACAAATTTTTCACACTAATTTACAAGTTATCTTTGCTTCAGTTAGTCACTGTTACATCTTACTTACAATACAAAAACCACCCTACTATTGTTCATCTAACTAGATCAAGCTTATATTTCTTTTATCTGAAGTTTTGTAATCGAAATGTCTTAGAATTAATTCATCGTAATAGTGATTCAAAATACCAGTGATTTACAAATTAATTTCAGAAAGCAATTCAAAATACTAAAATTATATTCGATTGTTAAAAGCTTAACAAACAAATTGAAGAATTAAATAGATTAAGGAAGGAGAATACACTGTTAAAATCTCAGAGAATGAATATGAATTGAATCCAACGTTTTGCCTGGCAATCTGGTGTAAGCTTTT
This sequence comes from Schistosoma mattheei, assembly GCA_944470405.2. Taxonomy (NCBI): domain Eukaryota; kingdom Metazoa; phylum Platyhelminthes; class Trematoda; order Strigeidida; family Schistosomatidae; genus Schistosoma; species Schistosoma mattheei. The sequence goes on along the minus strand of OX103947.1, from coordinate 41,687,764 downwards.
TTTAAGGAAATGTAATCAAACATCAAAATTATCGAATGTATATATATTCTCATATCAATTCGGCGCCCAAATACTGCGAAACCATTCGATCGAATTTAAACGAAAATTCTTATATAGGAAATAGATTATTGCAAATGGTGACACATTTGAATTCCTTTCATTTTCATGTAACTACGTGAAATCAAACTATAAATGTGAGAAATAAATTACAGGAATTCACAGTTTATTTTTTAAGATTCATAATAAAAATATCTATTTTTGAGTATCTGTACTTGCATAAATCATTAAATAATCGTCTCTTTTTCGAAATCATTCTATCGTAAAAATTAGTGGCCTAAGATCTGACTCCAGTTAGACCGTTTCTAATTGTTATTGGAATATACATCTCTACCATCCTCTTATATAATCATCCACCTAAATCGCGCTAGTGAATAACGGGATTAAATAAGTCAAATACGAGAATGAATTTTTGAATACTTATATTTCGTACAATCGCTGATCTGAGCAGACAACCAGAGAATCTTAACGAAGGAAGCCAAACGGACTGGAGAAGGTATGTTAGCCAACTCCGTTTAATTAAGCCTTACTCAATATCTATGGTCAAAGAAAAATAAGTTACAAACATGTGGTGAATAATATAAGAAATGCACACACATACGCTCACATAAAAGCAGTCAAGGTTGATAAGCGAATAATTAACAAGGTCAAAATGTGACTCAATTAGAGTGAATAAATTGGTTTACCTGAAAGCTAGAATAAGTTATGTGGGTTTGACATGGCAACCGAAACTACACTATAAATTACAACTGTCCTTTTTTTACTTGACATAAGATGATTTTTAAAATGGTTTATTAATGATATGGGAAGATTTAGTGTAGAGGAGTTTGAATCTACTGATTTTTTAAAATATTCACTGTTCATAAATATTTGTACCTTTTTGATGATGGTTGTGGTAGTTCTCGAAGTTTCAGCTCCCTCCATACAGCAGAAATGTCTTAACGTTCGTCTTAAAGATTCTGACCATGATATTGGTTTACAGTTGTTTTGAGTTCCATATGTTCTTCAGCCGTAAAAATGCTATTGTTGCTTTACCGATCCTCGCCTTTACGTCCTCATCCGACCTTCCTTTTTCATCGAAGATGCTTGCCAGGTACGTGAAAGATTCCACATCTTCCAGAGTTTCTCCACCAAGTATGATTGGCTTAGTGTTCTCCGTGTTGTATTTGAGGATTTCGCTTTTTCCTTTGTGTATGTTAAGGTCCACTGATGCATGTAAAAATATAATATGTAGTAAATATGCTGATTAATTACATCAAATTTACCAAATTATTATTCTCAATAGTATTTGTAATTTACTGAAACCAAATTAGACATGTAATGTGGCTTCAGCTTCCCGAGTAATATAGACGGGTGTTTTTTCCGGGTTAGAAAAAGTAAAAAACTACTTATTTTGAACTTTTATGTATTTGTTCTTGATGAACTGATATCACTTAAAATGAGATTGAAAAGCATATAGCAGTCAGTAATTGATTTGTCCAAGTTTAAAATAATAAGAATCTCTACAAAAATAAATGATGACATGGAAATCAGTCGCTTGCTAGTGTTTACCTCTGGGATGAACTTTTCGATGTTCTAGTCAAAGCCATGAATTAAAATCTACCAATTCGGTTATCTATCGTTAATACCGATATCATAAAAAGCTGACTCTAATTGAACATTTGAACTAGTGATTTAGTAGTCTAAAGGTACTATGCGCATCTGCACAGTTTCAAGATAGTGCTCAACAGCTAATCAATGTTTTTTTGCTTGGTGTGTACTACAACTGGCTTGAATATCAAACGTTATATTTTCCTCATAATATTAAGAATGGTTAGTACAAACTCAATTTCATTTACTGCCTTTAACTATTCTACATTTATATCATTATCTATTTCAACTGATACTATCCTGTCATTATGTGAAACTTTTATTTATTATTCTTTCTTTTGCTAAACAATCAATACAGTTGATTTCCGTTGTTAATATCTGAATAGCATTTATGTTATTCTTCTACTGTTATTATTCCTTCTATACTAGAATTTTTAAAGTGTAGAATAGATAAATCTTCACCAAAGTAAAATTCAAAATTTCTCATTTATCATTTGAGATATAGATTTTGTATTCAACTTGGAAATATCTGAATTATCTCTACTTACTGAAACATATAAGCCAAAGTAATCTAGTTCAAGTATTATTCTTTAGTGAATAAATCATTTTAGATTATTTATAAATTCAATTGAATCTGTCAGCTTAGCTTATTTCACAAACTTATCATCATGTGTATAGTCATAAGTTGTTCATTTGATTATTGATAAAGTGACAAATACAACTTTTTTATAATTTCTCTTAAGAATTGCAAGTTATAATTCTTGATTAAAAGAGTGTTTTCCTAATTTCAAATGAAATGCACCATGTAAAATTTTGATTTCGGCTTTACAGTCAATTACTTAATCATCTCAGTTAGTAAAATAAAAGAGATATTGAATAATAGTAAAAAGACATAAGAATCAACTTGAAAGTTTGTTAGCAGATCAAAGGAAAAACTTATTGAATAAACGATTATCTGTAATGTACTGTTTTCTAGCCTGAAGAAAATATGGCTAATGATTTTACTGATCAAAAATCTCTCTTCCTAATACTTAGTTTACTTTGAATAAAGATGGTAGTGTGCTGGTCGGTATTCGATATAATCCTTAAACTGCGTATACACTTCGTCTTGATAACCGTCCTATATAATGGCCCAACGGTATATTAATCAGAAGGCGAATACGAAGCGTTGATTACATTTATTACGGGACCACACACATATATCCAAAATTACAAATACGTTAAACAAGAATAGAAGAATTGTGCCGAAAAGCAAGCAAGCGACCGAGAGAGTCAGCGAATATGAATACGAGTACGCGAGTACAATTAAGCGAGCGAGAGCGAATGCGAGAGCAATGAATATGAATAACATGGACATATATATACATAGTGAAATGAATGAGTCATCAAATCAAATAAGTGGTTAGTAGTAAGGTTAGCATAGTGAATAAATGCGAGGGCCGTAAGCAATATTCAGGCATACGTGTCCATACATTCGTAAGAGTAATAAAGATACAATGATATAGATAAGTTGTTGTTAGGATGAATCAGTTCGTTAATAAGTTAATAAAATGACTTTATTGAATTAATTGTGAACAAACTCAACTTCACGTGATCTGTTATAGTAGATTAATTAAATAACTATAATGGATACCTGTAATATTTATTTTAGTGATACAATAACATCAGATAATCTATTTTCCGGGTTATCAAACGTTACAATTATTTTCAGTTTGTAAGCAAAGATGGATAGTGGCCAACAGTGGAATCTAGGACGTGCATCTCCTTCAGCTAGATATACCTATATCTCAGATTCGATGCCTACCCTGGGACTCGAACGCAGTACCATTCGCTTCAAACGCCATTCCGTTATCCACTTAGTTATTGAATCCTGATAGTTACTTGCTTGTGCAATGGGGTGTAGTTTAAATTCACTTGGTATCGTTTACTTGAATCTTCCCATTGATGCTTAGGATTGCAACTGATCAGTCTCTTATTAGCATATGTGCATACTGTGCGGATTGCCTTGATATTGCCTTAATTCACAAGCATTATAAGCAAACATGGATTAACGCAATATCGAGAAAATTCGCACAAGTGAAAATTAATAACCAATAAGTCAAAAATTCTATAATTAGAAACGTTATATTTAAGTTTCCCAATATCTAAGACATTAAGTTTAAAAGTCATGATAAAACAAAATTGTTAGCTTCTCAAGTTGTACTATTTCCCGAGACTACTTACTTTTCGACAAAGCTAAGACCAGTTTGCCACTAAAACTAACAAACTCGTTTTAAAAATTCCTATTCAAAATTGTTATTCATTCGACAGAATGAGATTACAATGATCGATCATTGAGAAGCAATACAAGTCATGTTTGTCAACCCACTGGCTCTAACCATAATTCTATCAACTTAATTCCAGTGTGACTGTCAGTCAAGGTGATTTGAAATAGTGTACAAAATCTTGTTGATGTTAAATGGTTTTTCGATAAAACCTGATAAACCCTAAAAAAACATTTAACCGGTTATCTTTTAACAATCAGTTTGTCTAATATCTCATTTTCATAAGAGTTTATTGACGGTCCGTATAATCTAGTGTTGAAAAATTTTAGTTGTGATATTAAGTCATATGAAAAAAGTAGTCCCCTCGAGATCGCAAATACTTCTTTCAGAAGAATGTCGATAAGCATGAAAGTAGTGTTACCTCATTAATGCCTCCAACCAACTGACACTAAAGAAAAAAAAATTATTTCGAGTAATCAACCATCTTTTATCACCTTAACATAGTACAAGTCCAACCAAACTCACCTAACCCAAGGACATGTTTACAACTACGCAAAATACAACAACAGTATAGAATAAGTTAGTAATTTTATGAATTAAGAAGGTGAAAGATAAGTTGACAATTAAAGTTTTTTCAGTGATTGAGATCATGAGTCGATTGAAGCTAGATCGCCATGGAAAGCTTGCAAGCACTGAAAGGCCGTTTCATCATATTGTGGGATTCCTCAACATGATTCCGCCTCGCGAGATTCCAACCCAGGACGTATCAGTCTCGCGCGCGAGCGCTTAACCACTAAACCACTGAGCTAGCGTCCAACGGTGTTAATATCTAACTTCAACTAATCCACGAAATCGATCGACACATCCAACACTATCATCAGTGAGTTACTATCTCACAACAGACCTGCTCTAGCTTCAACTGACTCATGATCTCAACCATTAAAATCACTATAATTTCCACAAAATCCCTTCTGAAATAAAAGTTTTCTTTATCAATTCAACATCACTTACATAAAATAAACATGACAAATCATTTATTCTATGTATTCTTGAAAGTTTATTATCATTAACTAATCAAATTACATTTTATATTAGTTCAATCATCTTGATAAAAATCATTTACGATAATAACAATATCTAAACAAATAATAATAACATTACGTTCCACTTGAAACAGTTCAATTTTTCAGTTATTATTTAGTTAAGTTACAAGTGTATTTGATATTTTCTCTCTACTTCATGTTTATTCTCTAGTAATAATAATAATGATAATAATAATAATATAAAACAGATATTATTTCTTCCTCTTCATAGAAATAATTAGTTTACATGTAATTGAATCTTTTATATTGGTATATTGAATGAGCTTTAACAAGTTATTAAGGCTTATAGCCTACGTTATATATATATATATATATATATATATATATATATATTCTCTGTAATATAATTTACCAGATATAACATGGAATAAAACAAAACTAATTTATAATTTATTTACAGGTCAACTTATTATATTAAACCAAAACTTTATGTTTATTGAATCTATAATCGACTACTTTTTTATATTAAAGAAAATATGATTTAGAATACATAAGTGAAGAAGTGGATGAACAAACGAGAGATAAGATGAGAGGATATAAATCTCTGTTTATAATCACTTATATTGTTAAAAGATAATTATTGCTTTAGGGGTTTATCAACAAATAATGACAAGTTTTCAATAATATTTCATCAGTCATTCAGCTTTAAGGCATAGAAATTGATAAAATGTTAACATTATCAATTGGAATATATATATATATACTGTGTGAAATAGATTTTTAATACTTGCTCTACTTTCAGTTTTAACTAATAAGTCAATAGGATAACGTAAATAGCTATGATTTTCAGTATTGTTTAATTGGAATATCATACTTACTGAATACATTTCTTTGACTTTGTCTTTAATGTATAGAGTAATGAAGAGATTTCAATTAGGTTTCCTAATGATGGAAGGGATACGTTGATCTGTTAATTATTTCACCAATATTTACTATTATTATTGATCTTTTAGTAACCTTTAGACGGATTTATAGAAAAATCACTAAAAAGTGGATCATTCATTTATCACCGATCGCTTGAGTTTTGTTTAGAAAATACCTTATTTGGAAACAGATAATTATTAGAGATATACTAATTGATAAATGACAAATAACCACCGTCTTGTTTACCACATGTCTAGATTTCACAGCATGCATCAGTTATCTCAATATTTCAGATATACCATATGAAATTCAAACTAGAAAAGAATATCCATTCATGGTTTTCTAACAAATACCTAATTTCCATAGGGTTGGTAGTATGTGGATCTGCTCCTTTTAGCGAAGTAACTAAACAGATATACTGAAAGAGAAACACCTTGTTTCAGATTCATTATTTATTACTCATTCATATTATTGAAACTTCCTATTATGTGAACTGGATTTCATTTTTTTTGGTGAGTTTCGCCGAGATTTTTCAGTGAATTTTCTGCATCAAAATGCGAAAATAAAAGGGGAACCCAATAAACGGATCATCGTATCATACATACAGGACATGTGAGAAATTACAACAAGCTTATCGGAGCTGTTCGGAATAAGTGTAGAGCATAAGGTAACAAAATCACTTCAACCAACGATACATAAACCAAAGGATGAAGTGCTGACAGAAGAATCTCCAGACATCTACGAAATAAAACGTTTCAGCTGTAAGAAACACTACATCGGTCAAGGTAGTGGCCCTCTACTTTGTATCCCTCGACACCGACTAGCTATCGAAATTCCGTGATATATCTTCTCTTATATCAATACACATGAACAGTTGAGGAGACATTCGATTGGGAAAATGCTGAGATTTTCTATAGAAAAAGTTAGAAGCTTGGCACTCAGGCCAATCAACAGTCACTTAATACATTGAGATTGACCTAATTTTTCAACCAATTAAGGAAATTATGAACAGATATAAGATCAAGAATCAGGTCAAAGGGAGAAATAATCAAAATGAATATTCAGACAAGGACAGGTTAAGCGTCGACAATAGCCAATCAAGATTAGCATCAACAGGACAAGCTTTCAATCGTATGTGGAGAAATCTAAATACTTCGGTTCTATTTGAAGTTTGTGCCGATTTTTTTTATTCAGAACAAAGGATGCTTCGCAAATAATCCACTCAGTTCACAGGATATGACAACACTTATTTTCAAAGTCATTTTGAAAGATGAAATCTTACATTATAGTTATTATTAATATCAACTGATTCGTTTAATTTACAGTGATTAACACATATGTAGCTAAAACAACTAGACTAATATTTCTGTTTGAATTTTTTAGCTATTTTTCAATGGTATCTACAATTTTAATTTTTACTTTCTCCTTATTTATGTGTTGGCAGTTTGTATTTTCACTTAATTAGTCCTGTTGACAAAGTATACACATAGTGTTCTGATTAACTCATTGTATATATTCAAACTGTGTAAAGAGTCATTATCATATTAAATAATATAATATCCGTTCCCTGATTAAACATGGTAAATGCTAAAACACAACTTTACCACACCTAACTTCATGTAAATATTTTAATTATATTTTTAAGGAAACAACTGAAATACTCGATATTTTAGATCATTATATATTAGGGATGATCACTAATTGATCGAACATAATAATGAGTAGGATAGAAAAATAGGTTAGAACTGCTTCTTGAGAACTGAAAGCCCAGGAACATGTTTTAATCCATATGAATTATATTGTTTATACTGTTTGAAGAATTCAAAGACTAAACGCTTTAAGTAGATTATTATTTTTAATAATAGTAGGTATCACAGTTTTTTTTAACTAGATGTACTGAGATAATATTATTTGTAGTCGTAGATAAACACTTATTTAGGCACTCTATAAGGTATTGATGAATGTAAAGCATTGAAAGATGAAGAACTTTCAATAAAAATTATTCCAAATGAATGGTTAAATTGATAAGTACGAAAATAAGTATCTGATCTAGATAGATGTTCTATATATTTTTGTGTCAGAGACACTAGTGACTGGATAGGAATCATTAGTTATTTGCTTTTGTTGAACATTTTTTCAAACGTGTTGGATAATATTTAAAATTAATACCTTAATAGATGCGATCTTCAAGATCGTATGCTAGTAAACTGTAACTTACCATTTACCGCTCAAATATTTTTTTGGTTTCTATGGCTTTGTAACTGTTTATAAACGTCCCAGAGTATTCGTCTTCCTTGAGAGTATCTAATAACAATGTTCAGTTCCTTTCTAATCACATTCACAGGATATATAGTCATTAGTAATATATTCCTCAGTACACTTATTCTACTAGACAAATACAAAGGAAAGTATATCTTCTAATCTAAAAACCTCTAGTTCAAATTCTACCATTTCAGTTAATTTTTGTAGTTTTTTAATAACCATTTATCGAAATGGAAACCAATAGATTTTGTTTCACCAATATTTCTGCATTGAATTTCTTATGTTCATGTTTATTCTATGAATAATCAAAACTGCCAAGATTATTTCACTGGGCTGTCTGTCTAGCTCATGAATATCACAAGTATATAAGAAAAATTCAAAATCCAGTTTAACGCTATCTTCAACCAAGAAACTGTCTGCAATTTATCATCACATTATAAAACATTTATTGGACAAAATAAGTACATTACAGTGTCATTAAATAGTGACATTAATTTAATTGAAAGAATAAATACCATTTAAAGAATTCGTTAAATTCATGATTAGATACTTCGAATCTTTAGGCAAATATAACATATGAGAGGATCATTGACAAAATTCTGAAAAAATATGGTCAACTCAAAATCACAGTATATCAAATTGGAAATGGTAAAGTACGTTGATATTTGTTTATCCTGTCGTTTATCAATAAAAGATTTTAAAGTCTTTTCATAATGTACTTTGCAGGATAAATGGAGATTTCTTTTTTCTAAATGGATTTAGTAAATACGGAACTAGTGTCTAAAAGTATGTTCCGATTTTACTGCTGATTTTATACTATATCGAAATGAAACTGCATTTTTACATTACGTTATTATATTTAACGCAATATATCCGCGCTACTAACAAAATTTTAGTATTAAGATTTTTATGCCAAATATTTACGGACTCAATGTTTGATATATCGATAACTTTACATACACAATTCTTATTTCACTTTACATTCGGTGTTGCCTCATCCTTGACTTCTGGGTTAATTTTTTTAGTTGAAGACATCTGACATTTGTTAACTTTTTAGAGTATAATAACAATATATTTCTTAAATTTAAGTAATTTCATTAACCATTCTTCTTAATTGACTATTTCGTACCACAACCACTGCATACTAATCGTAAAAAAATATGAATTTTAGACTGGGTCACAACATAATTATTAATCCATTCCCGTAGAATATCCACACAAACAAGTTTTGGAAAAAAATAACACTGAATTTTTATTCCTATAGGTGTTTTAAAGACCTCACTTTTTAAACGGAAACTCTAAGAAAGAATTATACAACTTCTTCAAAATTCTTTTCTTGTTATCCCTTTCTATATACTTTACTGATTATTGAATATGAGCCGTCATTTTAAATGGTTCAGGGACAGTGACTATTTTTGGGTATCGTCTATATACCATGTCTATTTAAAATATTTTTAAAATGCTTTTTAGTTATTTTAGTAAAACTTCTGTTGACAATATATTTTAATCATACAATCAACGATTCTTTAATAATACATGTGCCGATTAACTACATATATGATGAATTAGTGAGATTTATTACTCGAATAGTTGTACTGAAAGTTGTCGAATACAAGAGAACTACAAACTCTATCAGAGATCAAATGTAATTTCTGACAAAAATGAATAATCATGTATGTCATTTCAGTTACATGTTTGTCGAATGAAGTATATATCAAGTCATATTTTATTCACTTGGAGTCTTTGATGTATGTTTAATAACACAGATATTTTCTACAATATATCTCTCAAAATATTTAATGGTAAAATGCCAAATATGAGTATGTTTATTCGTTATTATACAAAATGATCAAGTTTTCCAATGATTTTTTTTATTTCTTTCAATTGACTTTTTCGATTAGTACAGTAATCTACATAATTTAACCAGAAGTTGATCATTATTTTTGAGGGTAGTTAAGAAATTCGAAAAATTGTTAGAGAAGCTCTATGAGTTGAATACACAAAAACTGCTTGTTAAATTATGACCTTTTTTATTGTAGAGTTAGTATTTTTTTTTTGCAATCATATTCTACTCGACATACGTGTTTGAATTATTCACAGTAGGTAACGAGACGGGAGTTCCAAAAACGGAAATCTCTTTGTTTGCTTCAATCATGGTAATATATCTTTTTCCATTAAAAAAAAACTACCGAAGGCAAAATGCTGACTAATTAGGATGTTGTTTATTTTTATCGTTGATAACTCTAACCAACGTCTAGAGTTTGATTGCTACACCATTATGCCCTGTTTGACTCAGGAATATCAACGATTATAAGTTAAGGAAATCTATATCAACAAAATGAAGCAAAGTTAGGAATAATAACAATAACAATGGAAATTTAAGTACAAAAGCAAAGAAACAAATCAAAATGAATTGGATAAACATTATATTTTCGAAGCGAAAGGTACTGAGTTCAAGTCTCGCTGTGAACAACACTACCGGGATGTAGACACATCAAGTTGAGAAGTTTCAAAATGAACGGGACCTGCATTGTTTTTTACTCTTAGCTATAATCTAGATATACTATCAAAGCATTAGCTTTAACCAGGTACGTTGTTTAAAGTTAGATGTACGATTAGGTGTGAAAAAATCTTAGTATACATTTAATGAACTTATTGAATGTGATTGCTGCTAAGATTGTGAGTTTAAATGTTAATTCTTAGTTGTCCATGCAGTGGAAGTTAAATCAAAGGATACCAGATAAACATACTCCCTTAATACTTATTATACAAGACAAACAATATCTAACTAGTGCAGATCAACACATAACCCCTTTAAGAATATTTAATTTTATATGCCTGCATGATATTATAAACTCTTATTACGAAGTTGGTTTATGTTTAGTACCCATACAGCCAGAAGCTTTTAGCCTTTTCTATTAAAGGTATTACCGTTGTGGTGTGCTACTGATATGGACAGATATAAGAAGTATGTATCACTAATCGAAAGTCCAATGCCTGGCGCCAGAAAGTTGGTTAGAACAAAGAGAAGAAAATGGTTGCTGTGGAAACAAAGGAATAATGAAGTCTGAGACGATTGTTTGACATTTTGTAAACGAAGTATTTACTGTGTGGTTTACAGATTTGACTAAGACATACTGTAGTTTTGTGTTAAAATATATTTGGTTGTACACGCCTGTGTTCTCGTACACTACAGAATGTGTAAATATTTGAAGGGACGCTTACACATCTTGAACCCGATCAAGAAGCACGATTTAGATGCCATATATTAGGTTAGTGTGCGATTCCTCATACTTAAAATTACTTTGTTTGATTTTAACACTAAATAGCTTAAGATTTTGACTAAAACGAACTCAAGGGACAACCAGCACAGTTTGATTCATCATTTAAACTAACTGGAGTATGTGTTCCATCTAGCAGATATAGACAACAGTTTGTTCATAGGTGGGAGTTTATTATTGTTTTATTGAACCAAAATGTTATCAAGTTAATGTTTATAACGAAACCGTTCGTTTGTCTCATAATCTCCAACCCATTAAGTAAAGACATTTATTTCATTGTTATTAAGCACTCAAGACAATTAGCCACAGTGTATTTATACTCCCGGGATATGATTAGTCAATGATCTATTTAACCTGCTCCACTTCACGAAGTTTTTCACGACCAGGAACCTTTACGAATTTGGATATGCCGCATATCCAAGAGTCATCGGCACAGTTCGGATTCATTTTACAGCTTTTAAACGTAAAGTTGTCACAGACGGATTTATTTTCACTAAAATATTTGCTTTCTTAAAGAAAAATTAGGGATTTAATAAGACCTAACCCGAACCTAGCTTAGAGAACCGCCTTTTATCTTAACACCCTTTGGTAAGTGTAAGCGATCCTGGTGCATAAACTTTCATGTCATCACTGGGTTCTGTCTATTTGCACTACACAAGTAGGAATAACTCAAATAAAGTATCCTGAATGTAAACCAACCCCAAATGTATTCAAGGGATAATCGACAGTTACTCAATTTTATAACTTCAAAAGAAATAATATTATCAATCTGAGAAAACCTAAAATGTCGAGTGGGTTAAACATACAAAGCAAAGGATTATGAAAAACTCACCCTCATCTTAGACCAAACCGTGTGTGTTGCGTTTTTGCCTATGCCATTATCTCTATTACAATAAGCTAGGAAAATATACACAATAGAAAGCCAGATAACTGATTACTAGTACCCATACTATTTTAGACCCATAATTCATATGATTATACGAACAAAATATAATATCAAGACAAACCAGTGTTTCAGTATAGACATAACTAAGGCATATTCGATTCAAACCAGACTAATGGTTAATCGACTGTAATTATTGAATGATAAAATAGCAAGTGAGTGAATCAAAATTTGGTGTGTAGTTAGATTCGAATAAAGAATAAATCAAGTAACTGCTGGATCAATAACCAAGCAATTAGACAAAGAATAACTTCAAGTTTCGTATATCTTGTCTCGACTCAGCGGCACGCCTAGTAGCAATCAAGTAATGATGAATAACGAAATTCTTGTTGGCAGGATACTGATGGAAAATAATTGAACACTGTACATGCCACTTTATCAATTCACTTTGACAGATAACAAGCAGGTGATTGGATTATGTAGAAAACGATAGGAATAATGAAATTATGGAGATCAAATTATTTCCTTGATCTAGAGTTTTCAACTACCATTAAGGCAATTACTTCTATGATAGTTCTAACAACTTGACTCAGCTATCATACACTAAGTCATCATCTGAACAAAAGAAATTTTTTTAATTTGAAACAACCGTCGGACTAAAAATCAATGTATAACAAAAAAATTATGTTATGTTATAGGATGATTTAATTTACATAGATATGGTAAATCGCATATTTAATGTGAACAATAAATTTGGATTTTTATTCATTAAAATAGAGAGAACAAGATTTTTCATTTTGACAAGTGTTCACTATATTCCACAGGTCACTTTTTAAACGATTCTTGAGGTCAATGACATGCAAAAATAGGATGGAAATCATAACTATCTTTTGTATAGGAAATAAGATTCCGACTTAGTTCCAGTTATGTCATCCTTTAAAAAGGTAGCTAGGAATTTCTAGTTAGATTTCATAGAAAGTACATATTCTGGGCAACACACTACCAGACATTTTCCACCTTTGCCCAACTACATTGTATCTTACTTAATCACTCCGAGACAATATCTCATCTGGATCGAATGTACATCAGTTCAAGTATCCACATTACATCAACACAAAAAAAGGAATTACCATGATGAGAATCAGAGAGGTTGAAACGAAAACAATAATATTGCTGATAGTGAAAGGCAAAGTGAAGGCAAACAATTTAGTTGGATGGAACAAATTAACTCGATGACTCACATTTTGATTTGAATGTCGGTAATTTTCCCAACTTACTCCCATACCAACAATCGAAATATGTAGGGTTAAATGATCTTTATTACGTAAAAACAAAAACTTGGATATTTTTCCGAGAAAACACCTCTATGTTACGATTTCTGAGTGCGTAAAACCAAAACTACTAGAATGCTTTGTAATCACAGCAAATATTTTTTACACCTTTAGTTACTTGTTTGTAGAAGATTGACAATTCTATACACTCAGCTACCAGGTGACTTTATGTATGTAGGTAGTCATATATATAACAAACGATGCAAAGTACTCAAATTTTCAGTGTTATATTAAATATTTTTCTCCGAAAAGAAAATAATTCCTTTTGAGATACACAATCAGCACGCTGGATGTTTAGGATATAGACAAATTCAAGGGGAAATGAAGTGGCAGACACAAATTAAGTAGTCTTTAAGGTCACAGTTCGTTCATCCAACTTCAAACAGATTTCCATCTATAGAAAATAGTGTGCAGCTAAGCAGAGAAACGCCACAAGCAATGGACTTTCAGTATTCACGTAACAATACCGTTCATGGGTTTAATCTAAGATTATTGGTCTCGACCCATCGAATTTATTTGAGCTCGCAGGATCTTAGATGTCATATTTACAGCAGAAACAAACACAGGCATACGACGCATTATGAGCTAAATGTTATGCTGTGCATTAGTGTGAAACCTCTATAATTAGTATTGTCATAAGTTAAATATTTGCCTATTAGCTATTCAATTATGCAGTAAAACCCTAATTCGTTCTTTGACACTGAATTGGAGTATGATAAAAATCTTTTCATTTTTGGCATCCTAGATGAGTGGAAAACAATTTAGTTTAATTTCATAAAGTTTGTTTCATTTATTGTAAAACGTCACTGACGTAATGACATATCAATACACAGGTAGAGTCAAAGAATTACCTAATACCTTACTTCAATATACCGCTAAGAACTAATTATATCTGACTTACACTTTTTCGCGAGCAAAAACATGTCTACGTTAATGACACGAAAAAACGGTTCTTAAAGCTGTACTTTTGGAATATTAACATAGATTAGTCTAAGAGAGCTAACACTAGATAAAAATCTGAAAACAATGACAAGTGAGAACAGTATTTTATATCGAATTAATGAGATTCTGTATAAAAAATAACGTGCAATCAAATCACTGACAGATATCACAGATTTTAATGAAAACTGTACAATAAATTGAGACAAAAGCTCAAAGGACATCTGCTTAACCTGATAATTATTGTGCAAGGGATACACATTTCTGATAGTTATCATCAATTTTATTTCGTGAAATACTAGGGTCGGTTGCACTATGTGAATGTGAAGATAACAGGGATACTGGGTTAGATCCACGTTTTCGATTACGTTTGCGATGTCGAGGTTTTGAACGCTTAGATATTATATTCGTCGGTTTGAGATTGTCTTGTTTGCATGCTTTATTGTCAAGAGCTTTATTAACACTAGAGTGAAGTTCCGTAGATTCATCATCTCCTGCCAACTGGGATGCTACGTCAGCCTCGAAACCATTTGATATTAAATACTTCAAACGATCGAAATAGCGAGACCTTGCTTCTATTTCCCAAATACGATTAGACCTTTCCAACCTGCTTGCTGTAGCATATGTATAAAGATTGTATACAGCAGAGATAGGGTTCCCCTTAGGAAAATGCACATGTTTTGGACCATCTAGTTTTCTTTCATTGTAGTGAGAATCACAGGTATGTCGAGCGTCGTTTTCACTGTACAGATGTTTATGGTTTAAGTCATTTACACTGTATTTGAACGACCATTTCCTGTTGACTTCATAAAGTTGTTTGCTTATGAATTTTTTGGGTTTGGTGGAACATGCCTTTGTAGACAAATGATTGTGAGGACCTTCTGGATTTGGCTTTACTATATACAGCTCCGGAGTGTGGATCTGAACAGAAAAAGTCTGTTCCGGTTCATCACTTTCATCTGAGGAGCTTGAAAGCTGAACAGATCGAAAGAAATCAGATTGACCCTGAGGGATTATTGAACGAATAGTTAAATCGAAGTCTAACCCATCTTTCCGCTCCGGAATACTAAAGTTGCCACTACAGTATAGCAAATCGAACAGACGGCGTCCATGAGAAGGGCAGACCCAATACTGTCTTTTGATACAGAATTTGGTACTGACTACAGTTATATGATGATAACTAGTTTTTATATGTAAATGCAGAAATGATGCTAAGTTGGTCGCTTTCGTGTCTAGTTTGATGGGCATTTACGATTTAGATTGAAGCCACGTAAGACTGCTTGGATCGCTCTCGTAAGACTATGGAAGGGAACAGAAGGGATTGAACTTTTCCGAGGGCTTAGTGCCACAACTGAATTTGACCGGAGTTCGTTGGCAGCAAGTTGGTGATAAATGCGTCTGAACCAGCAGTCCCTACACTGAAGTAGGTCCCACAATATTTGAAGGTCAGTGGAGGGAAGAAGCGAATGTGAACCAAAATGAACTGTGGGTCCGACTGACCAGTGTTCTGCCATCTACAAACGAAAAGAATAAGCAAAATGGAACACTGAATAGGAACTAATTGGAAACCAATTAAAGGTATTTTAGGAATAAATATTCTCTTAAAAAACAAGTCACAAGTATTCTGAAACGTATATGTATTCATGAGTATGCAGTTTTTAAATTTCTGCTAGATATCCTGAGATCTTGAGGACACACTTTAGTACGACCGTGAATTTTATACATCAAAACATAGCGTGTGGGTGTTAGTTACTAAGACTAGTGTTATGTCTTGTTATTGGGGTTCAGTACTGACTACGGTGTTACGAATCTAGGAACAAAAATGATTGAGCCACTCTAAAACGATTGTTTTTTTTTCGGAACTGACAACAATCAATTATACCCAACGCATGAAACCTCGGTGGTAACATTAGAAGAGATTTTCGCCTTTCGAATGGATTTTGACTATTCTTGAGACAGTCTTAGCATCTAGTGACCACAGTGCAGCTTGATAGAATAGGTAATAAGGAAACGTGACACTAGTTATTACTCGGTGACCAATATTTACTCGACGATAAATTTCGAATAACCCTTCATAAATAAACGACAATGACTGGTTTAATTAGTCAAGATAAATTTGATTGCAAACAAACGTACTTCACTCTTCTCCTTTCTGATTCAGAAATGCGGCCATTGAATAAAAAACATGACTAACTGGAGTGTTCGACCACATTAGTCACTTAAAATAGTTGTTGCCCCGTTATGGTTCCCTGTATATACCGTTTGCAAAAATGGATTACCTATTGAGTTAATGAACACAAGTTTGAAATATCTGACATGTTTTTAACAGTGGAAATGATTGAACACTAAATTTGAAACCGTGACTTCAGAACGTAACACCTGAATCAAACAGTCCATTTTTTTCCTGAGCGATAATGGCGATCAAAACTCCAAAACCATCAGACAGCCATAACGTAGGGTATGGTATAAATGTGCACTAATTTATACTAATCATACCAGCATAGAGAAACGCAAGTAACAAAATGAAAAAGAATTCATATGGTGTCTGTGTTAGTGACGTATTTTGGTATTAGATGGTAAACTGGAGAAAATTTCGGTTGACTAGGAGTCATTTCTACTCCCTTGGTAATGCATCAGCTGTCAAGAAGAATATGGCGACTGTCATTCAACTCCCATCAAAGTTAGGCAAGTAGTGACAATATAAAGCAGGTTAAAAGATTAGGATGTGACAGTTTACTTTAAAATCCTTCAAGAGTGATTATCAGCAATTACTAGACTCAGTAAAGTTACTAAAGGGTTAGGAAAACAATGGATAGTTTTGGCAAAATATTTCCGATTATCGATCATTTCAAAGGTTTTTCTATATGGTCACCGCACCAAACCGTTTGTTTAGTAGTCTCTTATGATTCAAAGGAATTCAAAAAGCAATGTCTCAGATACGAGAGAGTTAGTTGACCAAGTCTTTACTTTCCGGCAGATTATAAAACATCGTTATCAACACTAAAGCGGTTATGTTTGTTAATTTGGTGTGGCTTGTGACCTCACTGTTTGAGAAGACTATCTGACATGAACTTGTTGTTAACTCAAAGTAACGAATAGAAGCTGACCTGGATGAGTTAAATCCAGGAATTATCTGGGTGTAGGTCTGGAATCTAACTGTTAGGCTAGAGAAGGTATAAATTCAAGTTTAAGAGACGAACGCAGCTGTGTCAAACTAGTTCCGATTACTGGCAGTCCCTAGTTTATAAGAAACGACAGAAATAATTTAGTGATAACTACGGTTACGAATTACCTTTAGCGACTCGCAAATGAAAAAAAACGTTTAGGGATTGTTGTATTAATGTATAAGGTGCGCTGATCAATGAATAATATGCAGTGATACAATTTTATCGAGTGATAACTGGTCATGAGACCGAATAATTAACACACCCTGAATGAGCTGATACCGAAACAAAGCTGTCCAATAGAACAGGGTTTTTATTCTAAGAAAATGACATGGTCATATGCAGAAAATTTTACTCAGAAACATACATGATTAGAAGTCATTTGACAAATAAGCGACTGAAGAATGTTACGACTATAAGTTAATCACTCGCCAAAGTAACTAATATCTAACTATTACGATTAATTCTTGACTCTTTATATCAACTGAAGATACAATAGTTTAAATGTCTAGAAAAACAAGTTCCATAACTATCAAACACGTAAATAGAGATTGAAAAAAGCTGAGGACTAGTTTGTCTTAGACACTGCTGTAAATATAAAATACTAGACTATCGACAGGTATCAGAGCACAACTAAACTAAAATCTTGTGAATGTTTCCAACTTGATCAATCACCCTCATTATTTATTTATTTGAACACATGAATATTGGTACAAGAGAGCGCCAATATATATGCGCCACACAAAACAATGAGAATTCGAAGAGAAGTAGAAAAAAAAACTAAGGAGCGCAAAAGAAAAAGAGAACAATGACGAAGAGATTGGAGTAAGGTAGTGTGGTAGTAACGACGGAACGAAAAGGTACAATCAGAAGAAATCTTTCAGGTAAAGGAGACACAACCACTTTTTATGAAGAAAGTAAAAGAAGGTTACAACAGGATCAGTTACAATAATCGTGTGATCCTGGACCGGGATATATGCACCTCTATACGCGCCTTAACATATCACATATTGCTTTGGATTTCTGTGAAACATGGCCGGTAAGAGTAGAGGATATCCATAGGTTACTAGTATTTGATCATAGGTGTCTTCGAAATATTGCTCGCATATCCTGGGACCATCGAGTAATTAATGCAGTTGTTAGGAAACAGGTATTAGGTGAGGATGGCAAATCAATTGATGACGTAGTGAAACTTCATCAGTTGAGATGGCTGGGACATGTGTTACGTATGCCCAACCACCGACTGCCTCGACGTGCGATGTTCAGTGGTATAGAAGTAGGTTGGAAGAAAGCTAGGGGCGGCCAGACCAAAACATGGCGAAAGTCCATGAAGTCACTAACAAGTGGACTGAGCCGTGTTGGCAGGTGTACACTACCTGGTTGGGGACCGCGAGATGATAGCAATCGATGGTTAGAGACCCTGAATGACATGGCTCAAAATCGTTTACAATCGCGCAGGTGTATCCACTCTTTGTGTCCTCTCAAATTCTAATCTTCTGAATTCTTCATGTCCCTTTCTCTTTTCTCTTTCTAAATTTATTTCACTGGATTATACTCCTTGAATAACATCTTCAAACCCTAATTTTTCTGATGACAGCTTATGATTTTACTACGTCTAGCACTACGGGATTTGAATCGACCACTGCATATCTGTGCAAATGTGGTGTGGCAACTCAAACTGATGTACGTACGTACGAAGTTCTACGTTGTTACTGACTGACTGACTTTGGATTTCTGTGATTTTCCCCAACTTATTTCTATCCCAATCACTATCATGCGTTGGGATAGATGGAAAATGAAATATAATTAACCAAAGTCCAGGCCTTCTTGGGCAATAAAAATGAACAGCCCTAGTAACTATTTTGTTACCAGTGCTTGGTACTCTGCTCAACTATGTTACAAATCATCATATTGAGCTAATACTTTAAAAACACCCAATATAATTAAACTCGATTACAAAGTACGAGTTTACTTACCACTAGTGATGTCACCTACATAACCAAACCGGAGTAGGTGAAGCAGTGTGGTTATGAGACGTAAGTTCTTAAACCCAACTACTTAGACATTAAGTCACTGTTACGAGCACGCATACTGTCGAATATTAGTAATCCATGAACGTCGTTTCAAAATCATTAAGTTACGTAAATCGGATAGCTAAATGATTTGCTCTTGGATTGGAGGTTGATGAACAAAGTGGTATTAACTATTCCGGTGAGCTAAGAGTTTTTATTAAACTAAAAAAAGCATACTTTACCAGCTGAATTGGTTTTTGTTTAGCATTGTGTACGTAAAGGTATCTCTTGGCAGTTTGATGGTATTCGACAGTATAGACAGATACGACGACCAAACATCTTTACAAACCAAACTGAGGGGCTTTAAGACTGAAAAGATGTGATAAATACCTGACCCGGAAAACATATAGGCTTGAAAGCTTCGATAGACAGACGAGATAACTTTCGGAAGTTTTACAAACACATGGAAACTAGGATAAACGCACACTAAGAAAAACCGTAGGCGAAGCACTATCAAGTGTATGTTCTTAGTATTCTGAATGATTAATCTATGCTTAAGACCAAACTATCTGGCTGTGAACTCGACACGCCCTCCTTGTATTGATATAACTAGACACAAAATCTCACGTTTCATTTCCCTTAAACCTTCACATAAGAGAATGTCCGTAGTGAGTCGAGAAACCAAGATTGGTTCAAATGAAAATTCGGGTTTAAAAAGAATGAAATCTTAGTCCAATTTAGATCATATAACATTTAAATTGTCATTGAGAGAACGAGATAGGACTTTAGTTCTTCCGCTATTGTACGCTAGGCTAGAATTGGTAGAAGCGAGCTATTCCCATACTAGCTTTACGTAAAATTCATGCGCGAAAGCTTTATTATAACAATGAAAATAAGACATAAGTAGAAGGTAACGTCTTCCTGTAGTACCTGTCCATGTACATACGGTGGAATACCAGATTAAAGAACTTACGAAAGAATTTTGAACGGTTTCCGATTGTTATGGGTGAGTTTCTTCGGCAATTTAGCACAATTAGATACGAAAAAATAACACATGAGGACATATGAACAACAAGCATCTGGAAGGGCTTTTTGAAAATAACACTTCCTGAAGCGGTACACTTAGTGTTTTCAAACTTCAACTTTGCTTGTTTGTGTTCAGATTCAGATTTGTGTAGTAAGGAGAGAAGGCCTACGGCCTATGTTATTCCTTTTCTAGTATGCTTCTGTGAGTGTCCAGTCTTCTCTTGAAAGAGTCAATTGAAGGTGCGGACACCACTGCTTCAGGCAGCAGGTTCCAAGTATTGATGACTCGGTGTGAAAACCTGTATGCCACGGGTATTTTGTTCGTTCTTGGCTTTTCTACTCGCCTGCTATGTCCTCTGAGGTGTCCCGATCTAGTGGGAAGAAAGAGAAAGCATAAGTTAGGTCCGAAATTATTTCTCAGTATTCTGTACATCAATATTAGATCTCCCCTTAGTCTGCGATAGGACAGAGTAAAGAGGTTCAGTTTTTCAAGCGGCTCTTTATATGATAAACCCCGGAGTTCCGGAATTGCACGCGTAGCTGCCCTCTGAACTTTTTCTATTATGTCTGAGTCAGTTCATGAACTGTTTGTTCATTGGGATCTACGTTTGAGTAGGGCAAACAGTGAAAACAGTTTTGAGCAATTCTGCAGTCAGTTTATCAACTTTTATCGAAAGAAACTCCAAAAACGTTTTACCTAATTGAATGCAGATTGTAAATGCGAAGAGACATCTAATGGAAAGTTTGAAGATGGAATCTCTCAGAAAGAACATGGTGGACCCGATATCACTATTGTTCATCATTAGAATTCTGAGTTTATTGATATTAATAGGGAAGGAAATTTTCAATAAATTAGTTTTATGTCCTACATTCAAGAAGATTTAAGATGTCACCTAGCTACCCATTTATCTCCAGCTCTTGGGATGGCCAGCGAAGAGGAATTTGAAACTATAAATGATTCCGAATTCATATTCGGCATATCAAGTGAAACATGGTCTATTTCGTCAGAAGCACGACCGGGGACATTTTCACTAGTCAAGGCTTGTAATTATTCCACAGTTTTCCAGAACATAACATATAGTGTTATCAAATACAAAACCACGTTATCAAGCAAGAAGTATACCTCCAAGTCCACATTAACCATCTACAAAACAGAGAATTATCTACAAAAACGTATATATAGTTTGTGAGGCTCATATAAATTCACTACGAACGCCACAGAAACGAAAACTACAACAACAAATCAACAGCACCCATCTTATCTGCAGTCAAAACAATCAACGGAGTGAACGACCAAACAGACCAAAATTAGGTAGAGCAACATATCGCATAGAAAACGCATGTAGTGGAGGGATTTTCATACACCACACAAAACTTCCAAGAAGGATCTTATAGTTACATCACATTTATGTGTCTAAATCAACAACTTAACTTACGTATTCTTTCAAATGAGTAATCGAGTTTATGCTTCAAAATAACATCTGATATGAAGACAAATCCTTGTTTATTGTATTTATACCTTTTCTTGTAAATGTGCTTCCACCTTCCTACTCGTCTAAGAATGTCTTTGCAACTCTCAAACGCCCCCATACTTTCTTTATCTGCCTTGAAATAGCGTTGAGTAAGAAGGAGAAGACAAAGTTCGTGGAGACGTATCCAAAACCTCGCTAAATTCAGAAGCGTAAACGTAACAAGCCTGAAGGTAAATGTTAAACAGACAAGCCAGCGAACCGTTTGAAGGGATGCTAGTCAATCATTTGAATGGACATCAGGTAGGAGATATACTGCAAACCTGAGTGTGAATAAGTGTCTTTACATCAAAGACGATCCTTTTTTATGAGGCAAACACTGACTTCTGAATCAGGATTGGTGGAACTTCATGATTTTACAGTGGTTCCAGTGAAGCTGATAAAAGGACCACCATCAACGGCTTTAGCTACCAGTTGCGACTGACTATTAATTAGTTTCGGGATTTTTGGGTTTTGCTAATTTCTGTTTAGTTTGTTTGCAGTGTTACCACAGTTGCATTTTATCGGGACATTCCCACACGTAAACGTCGATCATCCGTACTTTTTTTGTTACTGCCAAGTAGTCAGATTCCTACCTGTAACTTTTTGAGCTGTTTAAATAAGACTTGAAGCTCACTCACATCAAAAAGCACTTGAAAAGTTTTATTGTCTGTATGATGAACAATTGGTCACTGATAGCTCTGCTTTTCTTTGGGCAAATATTAGTTTATTCGCTTTGTTGTTCTCAAAAGCCTTCAGTACAGCGTGTGATAGTTTAATTAGAGACACTTCTTGTCGAAAATACTGAGTAAGTCGATTTAGTGACTTAGAAAGTTATCTCTAGGTTGGTTGTGGTGATCTCATACATTGACGGCATGAAATGTTTGATATGCTTGCATATATCTCATGAAAGTGCTTTCGCAACTGCCGATACTTATAAACAAGCGCCTGTGTTACCATTTCAGAGAAAATGAGCGTTTTTTGCAAGTAAATCATTACTCCACCTTGCTAAATACATAATTTAGGACTACTTATAGTGTTCGTTGAATCATGATCGAAGGAAATATATAGTTGGCGGACGAACAATTTAGGAGACCATATTTGGATAAGAACCGCTTATCATCCTCAGGTCACGTCATTATTATGTTGCTGATTTCTAAGATCATTTTGACGGCACTTAATAACACTGTAGATAGGTGTCATGATTTATTGTGTACGGCTGATCGCAATTATCGATTATACATGTATGGGAATAAGTTGATAAGAGCACATCATCCTAGTTTATATCTCCAGAATATAAAAACTAAGAAAGCTTACTTCTACGAAAGAGAACAGTGATTTTCTGCATTAGTTCGAGGTCTTGATGTGACAAGTATTTTCCTTGTATGGTACCAGTCAGGTTTAATTTTGAATACTTCATCCTTAGGTCGTACTGCTTTTTGGATACATACGGACCGTTTTCTCCTGACAGTAGGGGAACAAGAATTTTATCCTACATACCCGATAAGATTTTAATACCTCACGTGATGTGACCAAGGACATCTGTGGGTCCATATCAGTTCTTGTGAGGTGAACCGTAGTTTGTGCACCAAATGTAACCAATACCCTCAAACTCTGATTCAACTTGCGGGGTACTACAAGATGCTAATACAGAACCCTTTCGACAGAAATTGTTGGTAAAATTGAAAACAGGTAACAAATCTGCTTAAAGCTAGTGAGGTATGATGAAGCAAAATGCTTACCGGACTCATCAACACATGCATTTTTTTATCGATAACCCTGTTATGTAGACACCATGGATTTAAAACATTCAAATAAAAATGTCGGATCTGAGGTAATCCCGTGTCTAATGGATTTAGGCTAAAAGGATTCAAGCTAACCTACTAAATGTGTTTACCTACCACACAGAAAGTAACCACACTTAAAATTTTCGGGTCTTTTCTACCGAACATAACATTCGTTACTATAGGAAGTTGTTTCGAAGATCTAGAGCGTCCTCGTGGAAGCTGTGTCCAGTTATTTAGGTCAATTAGGACACCTCATAATCTATCTCGAGATTCTTCACAAGTCATGAGGCCAATGTCCTATCTGACAGCCAAAGAAACTATCACTATGACCATATAGACGGTCCGGACAGTGTAGGGGAGTTGGAAGACCATTCGGCTAACTGAGCATATGCAAAGATACGACCTTACTGTGCTTGAAATAGATAAAACCCAGGCGACAAAAAGTGAATATCAGAGAATGCCTTCGGGAAATATCCTGTTGTTCTTTGGTCACGAAGGCTGCAAGAGAAGGAAATATGAAGTAACTACGTCAGACAACTAAGAAGCTATCAAGAAACTAGTGTTAACCAGAGTGGTCAGCCATGAACGAGGAAAGTAAATCGGTAATCGTAGGTCAAGAATGGGGTAACGGGTAGGTTGATTACTCTGAAAACATTTTGAGTTGACCATCTCTACTTAAACTATATGATACAGAAACATCACACACAAACCCTTCTATAAATGCTGAAGAAAAGGAACTGTAGAAGTTAAGTAAACTACAGAGGGGTCAAGCTGTTTTCAGAGTCACAGTCAGAAATAATCAAGTTCAATACATTTTGCTTACTTCCGTTTGTTACTCGTGGTGGAACATAGACCACCGACCAGGATTTTTCAACCACTTCCGTCCTGTGCTCTCCCTTCCAGAAAATAACTGAGAAATCTTCCTGAACACACAGCTTGAATCTCTGTACTGTACAGATTACTTCACCTTTCTATCCCACACATAGCAACAAAGAAAGATAAAAGCTTCCAAAGGCTTCCATAGCAATGGGCCTTAACATTCACAACAGACAAGACACGACCCTGAAACACAACACAGTAAAGACCAACGAGCTCATATCGAATGGAGTGATTCTGGAAGAAGTGGAAGCCATGGGGTATCTGGGCACCACAAATAAAAAACAGGCAGTAGGGTCCGACAGATTTGAAAACACGGATCGACGAAGCAAGGGCAATATTCTCGTAGACTAATAATAACCGGGCTTCAAAAGAACCGTCAGCCAAAAAACCAAAATCACAGTTCTCTCTTTATGAAAGTGTGTAATATGAGACTTGGATTTAATCAGTATTAAACCATACCACAAACGTAAGAAAGCTTACATTAAAAAAGGAGTGAGCGTGACGTTTCTGACCAGTAAATATGATGGTGAGGAGGTAATTTTAATTCACCCATGTCTGTAGTTTAGGACATTTTGATTGCTTACTGCTCCTTGTAATTCAGTGGAACGTAACTAATCAATGATATTGATGCTAATTTCTTATTCCAAATACCTTTTTGATTCACGTTTGTAACCTCGATATCGCTTCGCTTTCTACCGAGAGGTCCTATCATAAGCTAAACTGAATCGCTACGCTAAAAGGGAGTCCAATAATGACTTTGTTTCCTTTACTGTACATTTTAGATCTACATAGTCTCAAACCTTCATCACTTTTTAATATCTCCTATATATCTAATGTTTTATCCATTCATTGCTACACTTTTGGTTTGTCTTTTTTAAGCTATCTAAATACACTTAGGTAAAAAGTTGACCTAATGAAAGGAAATAAGTCTAACTAGACATATTCTAACTCTTCCATAATAAATAACTCAGCTTCATCAGTCACTTACATTGCCTGTTCTACTTCTTGTCTTTTTCTTTCCCCCGCTCTTTTTCAGTACCCTAGTGGTGAACCACCCTTTCATGATGTCTTCTTCCTTGAAGAAGGATATCACTCTCTTGAGGCGAGTCCGTATAAAAGCACTTAAAACGGTGCTTGTATTTAAAAACCTATAAATAAATTGCCTAGGGCAATACACTGTAGATCATCAATATGGATGATCTGTGTTGATGATTGAGGTCTACACGAAATGACTGGAGATAATGTGACCTAGCTTACGTCAAAGTCACTCATCGTAGACAGTGCATAACGTGGATTACTCTTTCGTCGTCTTCATATGCTGTGGCTATTTTGATGCCAGCATTGAACAAGCATGACATTCTTGAAACTATTTTAGAAATACCATATAAGTACAAAGTATAATCGCTGGCACATGGCCTACTCCATAGTGAGCGATTGATTATTCCGCGTTAGTCACCCTCGACACTGATGATGTTTAACAGACGGTCCGATGATCAGTAATTTGTCGCCTAACGAGGAAATGGTTATGCATGGTGGATGATCTCACTAACATTCGTTGACGTTCCACTGAACCTACAATACTTTCAATATTTGCAGTATGCAGGAATTAGAGGAGACTTGACTATGATCCTCTTCACCTCCTTAGACCACTTTCATGATTTGTTAGTTAACTATATCTTAGAAAACATTTTTTAAAGATAGAACAGGAAGGAGCTTCCACGCATATTCGCATAAAACGTTTTGTGGTTCTAATTATAAGCCCTGGGATCACCTATTTTAAGCGATAATGATGGAGATGTATGCTGGTTCTTTCGAAACAGGCCCGAACTTTACCGTTATTCTATCGGCACTATGTGCGATTACGCTTGGGTTTATCCATTCTGATGTCTTACGCTAACTGCGACAAAAATGCTTTTCGAGCAAACCCTCCAGTGGTAACGTTGAAGCGCATTTTTGCCATTTCGGCGGAAGAACTTTCCATCTAATATTTACCAGTTTTATTCGTCCCTATTTAGAGTGCGGAAACACAGTATTTCCTCACTAACTACAAAAGGATAAGGTCACTTTGGTTCATATCCGAAAGCGAGCCACGTAAAGATGCCACAAGTTGTCGGCATTCAACAACGTCTTAACCAGTAACACCTTTTGTATTCGAAATGTTTCAACCTAGTCAAATCAAAAGCCAGAATCAAATGGGTTCGAAGGAATGTTTGATAGACTGTCGATATATTGGGAATTGACAAATGTGAGCTGGCTAGCCGTCGTATATATGAAGTACGGCGTACCCACCGGTGATCTGGTGCGGATGCGCGAGCACCCTCAGCTAGTTGAGTCCATTAAAACTAATGTGGTCAGTATCAAATATCGAAGAATCACATAGCTACTGATTTTGGGGATTTATTTACCGGTAAATACAAAATCAGTTTGGGGACTCGATTCTTGTGAACAGAGCCTCTGATCAATGAACCTTTGCTCATTATATTACAAACGTCCTAAAGGCGATCTAATGATTTATAGCAATCTAAACACTTCTGGGTATCCCCCGAAGTACTTACTTAAGTTTAGTCCCAACAAATACCTTAGGGATAACACCCAGAAACTGGATATACGACACATCAGAGCGAACTGTATACAAACCATTTACTCTGTAAGAGTAGTCAAATGTTGTAATTCTCTACCGACTGAGCCAGTTTAAGTGACTTCCGAAGAATCCTTTAAGAGAAAACTTGACATATTTCTAAGGTCCAAGGATAGTATCTCACCATAATTTACTAGTTCTTTTCTCTTTCTCTTATCGATAATATACCTAGATTCTTACCTGGAGGCATCGGTGATCCCCTGCTACAAGATACAGAGGTTCGTTAAGTTAAATCTTCTTCTGTTCCGTTCAGAACCATTCGAACCATCGATCAACTTCCATTGTTGGCAAATTTTTTTGATTTTCAGACTCAGAAGTACCAAAAAATGCGCGTCTTCATAACCGAGCACGTCCTGATGCTACCCAGATACAGAACTTAAGGAACAAATAGTCCGTTGTTCATATGGGCTAGCTTTTGAGGCTTGAATGGATGGGTATTCATTTGTGACTTATTCGAAACTGGCGGGTTCATTGGATTGTTATTGCGATTGCAAGAGCTTTTATGTTACTTTCTCAGTATTCAGTATATTACTATAATTCATATGTAGGACAGAAATAACTTATGTTAAGATGTAATGATGAGACCTTTTGATAGTGGATTCTCACCTCGATCACCAAATAAGAATGAAATACGAGCACAACATACTTCTGTGCGCGAGGTGGAAAATAACAATCCTACTACTGTGAAATGCATCCTTATAGGCGATAAACAAGTCGGAAAAACTAGTTTAGTCGTTAGCTACACTTCCAATGATTATCCAGCGGAATACAGGCCATCTGCCTTAGATACATTTTGTGGTGAGTCGAACTTTTTTATTGTAATGATTCGTTGGTTTTATCATTTTCTAAGTTTCTTTTACCATGTAGTTTTGTAGTCTTTGGAACCACGGGCTGCTATTTTATTGAGGGTAGTTAGCTAGTAACTGACGAGGTATGGTTAGTTTCCCCAAGCAACCAGTAAAAAGAAAATATAAGTGAACAAATGAGAAATAATGGGGAAACAAGCCCAAGTGTCTGCTTTTTCGTTTATCAGGGGAAAATGATGCGGATTTCACCCTTTATATCGCTCTGTGTTTTAAATTTCGCTGAATTGTTTACTTCTCACCTAAATACACGTCAAATTGCCAACTTTTTGTTTGAATACATGCCGAATCGTCTAGTTTTGCTTCAACTCTTAACATACCTTTGGCCTAACCCCAAATGTCTCTTATGTTTGCCTTTATTTTTATAAAAAACTACACGACAACCACAGTCGACGTTAAAAATGGTAATGTTGAAAGAAATTTATTAAAAAGAAAAAACGTCCTATTGTACAACGTTATGCATAGTTGGCAGATGCTAGAGTATCGATCGTTATGTATTTAAATTGTAATTGCCAAGTCTTATTGTAGTTTGAAATGATCTACATTCACTCAGAGAGTTTCCCATGCGAGTTAGAAAATAAGCGCATTTAAAAATGTTTATTGGAAACAAAGTTGAACATTAAAAATTTTCCCACTGGTAATACCTTTTTGCAACGCCTGTCGGACTATTGAGAAGCAAAGTAATCTTGTAACTTCTGGAATTCAGTGAACACAAAAATGGATTGGTGAAATTTAGGTCATTAACGGACCGACGCACTCACTTTGAAGAACCCTTTTATTCTAGTGACATAGGAATATTTATGTGCTCGACAGTTATTCATGAGCACATATGGGTTTCCATTAAGGATATTGACTGTAAATGTATTGCCCTTAATTGTATCAATTATTCAGTGATTGCTCCATTGCTACATACGTTTATATGAATGTATTGTGATTCATTCTGGCTGATGGTCTGGCGTGTATTTGGGCAAAAAGTAGACAATTCAGCGACATTTAAAACATAAAGGGGAATATTCGCATCATTTTCCTCCTGACAGGCGGAAAAGCAGACTTTTAGGCTTGTCTCCCCATTATATTCCCTTTGTTTTCAAATGTATTTTACCTTTTCCCCCTTTGTTCGCCTATATTTCCTATTTATTGGTTGCTCGGGCACTTTGCGGTAACTCATAGTAATTTTCTAGTTTTTTTAAATCGAAAACTTTAAACCAATAGGTCTGTACAAACGGATAACCTGTTATCATTCCTGAGACTATTTCCTCACTCTGGATAATGTAGTTGTCATTTAGTTATGGTGGTGTGATGTAACAGCTTGTACCATTCAATATAGGCTAGATTCTACGTTGGTTGTGCCTTGTTGATTACCTGACTAGATTCATACAACCGGCAAACGATCCTGGTTTTCAGTTAGAATTGATCTATGGTCATCACTACCTAACGTTGTATCTGTATACATCAACTTTTTGGATGCCATGATGTTCCCACTTCTTTCACTGAGAATCCCTTATGGTTGCATTTTCCTTAACACAACTGCTTCTTCCATTATTGTTTTTTTTTCAAAATCAAGATTTTGGATATTTCAGAGGTTCATAATACCAGGAGCTTTTCATACTCTATGCAGTTACTGCCACCGAATGCCTTTATATCTGAGGCACAGCACATATTGCAGATAAACTTCGAAAAAATAATCTAAGCGTAAACTCTTAAAACAGTTGCAAATTGCTGAATAAAACCAAAATAGAGGTGTGAAATATTGTTAATGGTTTGTAAGTAAACCAGTTATCTTACAACCATACTATTTCGCTTATTTTAGCAATCAGATTTGTGTGATATATATCGTGATTGTAATGGTCTGGGTGACTACATTGATTTAAGTTTCTTTTGATCTCAAATAACTATATGTCTTTTGTCTTCAAGAAAGTGGGTAAAATGCTTCTCTAGTAGTGATCAAATAAATAGCATTGTAGTTGGAGACTCAATTTGGTCTAAAACAATTAAGTAATTACTACCGTACACAACATTGATCTTTTGATGAAAATACTTACTCAATTACACCTGTTACTCCCAATGGAGCATAGATCGCCAAACAACATTCTTCAACCCGCTCTGTCATGAGCCTTTTTTTCTAGTTCCATCCAATTCTTGTTCGTTTTTCTCATGTCTATCTCCATTTCTCGGCGTAATGTGTCCTTTGGTCTTCCTCTTTCCCTTTGGCCTTGAGGATTCTATGTGAGGGCTTGCCTTGTGACGCAGTTGGGTGCTTTCCTCAATGTGTGTCCTATCCACTTCCAGCACTCCTGCATTTGTTGTTGCGTGTGCCTTATGGAAATAGTTTATACGTAATGTGAGGGGAAGGTATGAGAGTAGACTATTTTTCCACATTCTCAAAAAGAAGTGATTGATTAAACAGTGAAGATACAGAACTTTTCAGGAGATACTTCTAAGAACCGCTTATAAATAAATCAGAAGTGTATGGGGCTATATGTTTTCGAATCCGAATTCTCATGATGACGTTCATGAGTTGTAAACAGTTGGATTATGTACCAATTTCCATCTACTAGTGAAGCTGTATTCATACACCTGTAACCTAACATTCCTATTTATTTTTAAATATGTGTTCTCGTTCCCGACCGAAGCTGCTACCTTGACGCGGTGGTCGGGCTTGCCTATCGTGATGACCCAACCGAGCTATATTGGCTGGAACATATGTTCCTGTAGGTTCTACCATGCCAGGCAGGTCGATTGAAGAACGGTAAGACTAAAAGCAGCAACTCAAGGTCTGAGGGCGAAGTCGTACTGCTGACTGTAGAGGGTGTGACAGCAGTAAGGTGTTTCCCTCGGACAACCAGCATGACAGCGATGCTGCCTTCCCACAAGGAGGGGTGGGGTTAGAAAAGGTCGACCCTAAAAATGTCACACCTCACCTTACCTCACGGATTTCCGTCTCCGGCGGTAAGGCCCTTTGAAGAACGGAGCTAACACGTCAAAAACCTTCCACAAAAAGGCCGTGCGCGACCGGCCTCAAGCAGTTGTCCCTTGGGCTCTGCGGTCACGCTCCCAGGTCGTCAAGACCAACACTAATCCAATTTCCTTTTCAGGTTCCTCAAGAAATACCCTTCCACGGTGTGGGCAGCCGGGAAGTGACATCAGCCCTCATACCCGTAACAGCACAAGAGACCAAGGTGGTCACATTCAAATCCTTCCTACACCTCCTAATACCTCTCTTATCTCCATGACTAACCCTCCTCACGTCTCTTTATCACCTCGCACCGCTAGGGCAAACGATTCGAGTACGTGGAACGCCATTCCTGGTCTCCTGAAACCACGCTCTAAACTACACGTAGGAGCTTTTAACGTACGAACACTTTGCCAAATAGGACAGCAGGCTTCCTTAGCTAGAACTTTAGAATCTCGCGCCATCGATGTGTGCTGCGTCTCCGAAACGCGCATACAGGATCCGAGTAGCGTCATTCATTTGACCTCACCATGCCAAAATAAAGAACCGACTCGATTTACGCTTCGTGTATCTGGAAGCCCTGATTCTGCTTCCCGTGGCCTCGCCGGCGTAGGTATAGCATTGAGTCCTAGGGCAGAACTAGCTCTCTTAGAGTGGATCCCAGTAGACAGTCGTTTGTGCGCTGTCCGACTGAACGGAACAGTAAGAATCCGGAAAGATAGGGACACTCGTCGTTGCCTCTTCGTCGTCTCTGCCTATTCTCCCACTGACTGCAGCTCAGATGATGTAAAAGATGAGTTTTACAGAAAGCTTTCGGACCTTCTCCGAAAAGCTAGGCGCTCGGATGTAGTAATAGTGGCCGGTGACTTTAATGCTCAAGTAGGTAAACTAAGCGATAGGGAAAGACACCTAGGTGGATCTTATGGTGTCGTGGCTCAAAGAACAGATAATGGCGACCGTCTGTTGCAGCTATGCTCAGATAACCGCCTGTTCCTTGCAAATACTAACTTTAAGCATAAGGAAAAACATCTTTTAACATGGCGACCCCCTAATTCGTCCCAACGTTGGACCCAAATAGATCACATCGCTATCAGCCACCGATGGAGGGGCTCGATAGAAGACTGTCGCTCATTCTGGAGCACATGCCTAGATTCAGATCATGCTCTAGTGCGAGCGCGTATTTGCTTGCGTCTTACTGGACGTAGGAAAGACGCTGCAAGGAAACCTCTTAGGGCCTACTTAATGATAGTCAAGCTAAGAGTATATTTCAGGAACAACTAGGAAAACAGTTAGGCAGCCATGTATGTGATGCCCACCCCGATGCAGCATGGAATGATATCCGAAAAGCTGTGGAAACAGCAGTGATATCTGCTAGTAAGGTAAACCAGAAGGTTAGGGAGCAACACTGGATCTCAGCAGCATCTATCGCACTGATAGATGCTCGGAAACTCATTCCACCTGGCTCTGAACATAATGAAGAGCGGAGTCAGCTTAAGCGCAAGCTGACAAGAAGTCTACGCAATGATCGCGAACAGTGGTGGGTAGCGAAAGCAAGAGAGATGGAAAAGGCAGCGGCAATAGGTAATAGCAGACAATTGTTCAGACTCGTTAAGGAAACCGGAATTAGGAACCGACCGTTAGCGAAACAATCTCAGAGAAAGATGGACATATTATTCATTCTCAATCCAGGAGATTGGATCGATGGGCAGAACACTTTAGGGATCAGTTCAACTGGCCTTCAGCCACACTTCGGTTTCCCACGATCTCCAGTCAACCTGAATGGCAAGTTAATGTAGGTCCTCCGTCCCTTTACGAAGTTGAAAAAGCCATAGGAAATCTGAAACGAGGGAGAGCAGCAGGCCCTGACAGGTTTACTCCTGAGATTTTTAAGGATGGTGGTCCAGTATTAGCAATGAGATTAACTGAGGTCTTAGGTAGAATTTGGGAACTGGACGTAATCCCATCTGACTGGTCTCAATCACTGATTGTGCCAGTCTATAAGAAAGGACAAAAGTCCTCTTGTGACAATCACAGAGGAATCAGTTTGACTAATATAGTGTCTAAAATATTAGCTTCAATAATACTTCGACGCCTAACTAAAGCTCGTGAAGAGCAGACTAGAGAAAACCAGGCTGGTTTTCGACCTGGACGTGGTTGTATAGATCAGATATTCACACTACGTCAGGTTCTAGAACACAGACACACATTCAGACGCCCCACAATGGTAGTATTTCTCGACCTTAAGGCGGCATTCGACTCTGTTGATCGTGAGGTTCTATGGCAGTGTTTGTCACTGAAAGGAGTACCAAAGAAGTACATTAACCTTATAAAGGCTCTCTACTCGAACACAACTGGTAGAGTGAGAGCTTATGGCGAACTGTCATCAGAATTGATTACCTCAAGTGGTGTTCGTCAGGGCTGTCCACTCTCCCCATTCTTGTTCAACTTTGTGGTCGACGTACTTTTAGAGATAACACTCTCCTCATCTAAATTTCCAGGGGTTGAACTTCTACCGGGAGGTTCACTTGTTGACTTAGAATATGCTGATGACATAGTTTTATTTGGTGAAGACGCTGACAAAATGCAGAGTCTTCTGACCACTCTAAGCAACAATGCAAGCATGTTCGGGATGCGATTCTCTCCCTCGAAATGCAAAATGTTGCTTCAGGATTGGGTTACATCGACACCCGAACTAGTGATAGGGAGTGAAGTAGTTGAGTGTGTCGACCGCTTCACTTATCTTGGAAGTCTCATCAGCCCTTGTGGTCTGGTGTGTGACGAAATCTCAGCACGGATACAGAAGGCTCGACTAGCTTTTGCCAACTTGCGTCATTTATGGCGTAGGCGAGATATCCGTCTATCAACCAAAGGACGTGTTTACTGCGCAGCAGTTCGTTCCGTCCTACTTTATGGCAGTGAAACATGGCCGGTAAGAGTAGAGGATATCCATAGGTTACTAGTATTTGATCATAGGTGTCTTCGAAATATTGCTCGTATATCATGGGACCATCGAGTAAGTAACAGTTGTTAGGAAACGGGTACTAGGTAAGGATGGCAAATCAATTGATGACGTAGTGAAACTTCATCAGTTGAGATGGCTGGGACACGTGTTACGTATGCCCAACGACCGACTGCCTCGACGTGCTATGTTCAGTGGTATAGGAGTAGGTTGGAAGAAAGCTAGGGGCGGCCAAACCAAAACATGGCACAAGTCCATGAAGTCACTGACAAGTGGACTGAGTCATGTTGGTAGGTGTAGACTACCTGGTTGGGGACCGCGAGATGATAGCAACCGATGGTTAGAGACCCTGAATGACATGGCTCAAAATCGTTTGCAATGGCGCAGGTGCATCCACTCTTTGTGTTCTCCCAAATTCTAATCTTCTGAATTCTTCATGTCCCTTTTTTTTCCTCTTTCCAAATTTATTTCACTGGATTATACTCTTTAAATAACATCTCCAAACCCTAATCTTCCCGATTACTGCTTATACTCTTATTACCTCTACCACTACGGGATTTGAATCGACCACTGCATCTCTGTGCTAATGTGGTGTGGCAACTCGAACTGATGTACGTACGTACGAAGTTCTACGTTGTTACTGACTGATGTGTTCTCGTTTCATCAATTTATCTGTGGTTTTGTAAGGCATCAAGATTTAAGTCGTCCTAATTTTTAAGCCAGTATATTGCTTATTTTAGCTAAAATGAACATAAATCTTTAATCACATGGTGCAGCGGTAACTATTTTAACCATAAATAATCCACATTAGTAAAGTTAGCAGTCGTGTAAAAATATGCTGCTAACTTTATCGGTTCAAATGTACAATCTCACTGAAACTGAGATTATAGTCAGTTAAAAATATTTTCTGCGTAGGTACCTGGTTGGAGTCAGTTTACAAAAGAAATATCACTGAATGACATAACTCTCTATGTAAATTCATGTTTCCTTATGGGGTACGGCGACTTGAACCGATGTAAAGATATGCCAGGTTTTACGCTGCTCATGATTGACTGGCTCACTGAGATCCCAATATATCGTGTAGATCGATTGAAAAGCCTTTTAATTGCAACCAGTAAATTTCAGCCTTGAGGGAAAACCGCTAGCTGTGCTGAATTTTGGCGAAGGTAGAATGTTTTCCACGGATAAATGACGTCTTCCATAGTGGCACTTCCTTTCAAATGGAAGGGGTCATAAAAAGTCAATCCTAAAAACAAAACTTATTTCATGAATTTTCAGTGACGAGGTTTTTCCAAGTGCACAGCCAACATTGCGAAATCGAAAATAAAAGTGACTACTTATAATGGACTTTAAGCAGTGATTCTTCGGTCATGCTTTCAAGTTGATGAGATCACCAATAATAAAGTATATTTTCAAGATGCCGAAAGTAAGTATGGTTTCATGATGTGGACAGCTGGAGTGTCAACCGGCCACACGCCTCCAGCAGTACACTGGTCCATCCAGTATATAGCTTGCTATCTTTAACTTTGTCTCTAAATTCATCCAGGTCACTACAAGACGTGATTTACTATCCATGTATCGGAAACCAGTAGTTAATTCACTATAGAAATCCACTTATTTCGACTAGTGTGTTTAGCATTTCAAAACAAGCTTCTTAGGAAAATAGAAAGAGGCCTATAACTTTCATCAAATATGTTTAGAGAGAGCTCGTCAAGAGGTCCCGAGGCATGAAATATATTGACTTTAACTGTAATATTCTTGCATGGTGCATTGTTTAGTGCTTAACAATGATTTTCATTGATTTTGAACATATAACACCAGTCAGTCAAACACAACGTAGGACTTTGTATAAATGTTTTCTTCCAAGCTAATGTGCCTCGTCAACATTCCATACAAGATTAAAAAAACCGGTGAAAAGTAAAAGTATTACGAACATAAATGGATATGTTAGTAAAAGAAAAATAACCCAAAAGAAACGATTGATTTGATGATTATAAGCATGGAATAACACGATTCACTATTTAGAGGAGGATGAAGAATAGATCCTATCGTGCCACTACGACCGAGTTTTGCTCGTGTTACACCATGTCTATACTCATTTATTAAATACTAATTTCATCCTGTCATCAGTATTTCCTGACTATTAATGCATGTCATGACATCTTGTAAATTCACCTCTTTTACTATGTAACTCGTCTTACAAGTTATTCTGATCTCTTCATTTCAGTTGAAGTGTGTGCTGATACACGACCAGTACATCTACAAATCTGTGACACAGGAGGAAAAGTGAGTGTCCCCATCTGTTATACTTCATTGTGAAGTTAAGGTTTTCTTACTACTCCTTGTTCCATTTGTAATTGAAGTTTTCCAACCTGCTTTCTACCATCTAATAATAAATCGAAGGTTTATTTGAAACTTCATACTCCTTTGTTACTCTCCAAGGTTATAAATGTTTTTGTAGCCCACATTGACAGGCAAGAGCAACGTAGGGGCTGACTCAGCCATATATTGAACACGCTTTTGAGTCTCAAACAACATTGCAGGTTCAATATTAATTCTGTATTATGATCGAATGGGGGAATCAGTATTACTGTATGTATAATTGCATAAAGTGTACATATATAAAGTGTATATATATATATATATATATATATAGTTTACTGTAAAAAAGTTTATTTCTATATCTCAACCCATCCGGAAATCAAATATAAAGGTTGACTATAATATACTCAGTTAAATGTATACTAAATAAAGCCATTTACTTTCTCAACTTCATTGTTTTTATAGTTTTTACAGATATATATGTTTGCTTTTAACCCTTACGAATTTATGTACTTGACGTCATTTATATGATGGCAGTTATTATTAACACAAATATTCAGTTCCATCAGTGTCGAATGAAACTTATGTTCCTCATAAAACTTGAACCTAAATCGTTGATTTCTTTGCATTATGGTGTTACTTGAGTCACAACTGGTCCTTTTTGAGATCAGATTGTCTACACAAACTAGTTGATAGACAGAAAGGATGTTATTCACTTGTGGCTTAATTGTCTCGCTAATTACCTACATCTGTTACCCCTCGCGGATCTTAGACCTTAATATCGACTACTAAATGCTTCATTGTTGTGCCATTTAGTTAGTTGCATTCATTATCAACTGTGACCTATGCCGGCGTTAAAGATTGAACTGTCATTTTTGTTATTTTGTGAAAACTATTTCATATATTTGTTAAACATTTCTATTTGACTATTCTTTTTCTACTTCCTTCAGGAAGAAGTTAGTTCTTTGAGACATTTGTCATATTTGGATGCACATGTTATCTTACTATGTTTCTCTGTCGTCCGGCCAGATACTTTTAGATCCTTGAAAACTGTTTGGTTGAAAGAACTAGCGTCTGCTCCCATTATTCTTAACAGTGCTGCTGAACAAACTGCTTCAAAACTATTCGGCTTATCCACTACACGAAGAAATATTGATAATCTTTCAGCTTCAGCACCCACTAAATCAAAATCTTCTGTGCACACTAATCGTGGATTAAAAAGTGTAAATGAAGCTAACTTAATACCGGGTCCTATATTTCTTCTTATTGGTTGTGCATGTGATCTACGTAATGATATTGGACGTTTATTAGAACTGTCTAAAGTTGGTGAAGAGCCTATAGATAAGGAAAAGGCCGAATGTTTGGCTATTGAATTAGGCGCTGAAGCTTACGTAGAATGTTCCGCGTTAACTCAGAAAAATCTTAAGACTGTTTTCGATCTAGCTATTTGGTGTGGTCTTAAAGTAGCTGATTCAGGTGGTCCAGCATTATTGCGTGAACCAAAGTCAAATGGATCATTATTATATAATGGGGACTGCACACAAGCTTCTAATAATGATAATAGTATTAGCAATAACCATATAATGACCGATAGTCACCCAGTTCATATTGTAACAGAGAATAATAAGTGTAAAACTCTTAAAAAGGGTTGGCGCCGTTTCTTTTGTATCAATTCTTAAGTTATTTTGTAATTTAGCATTTCTCTTTCATTTTGTTGCTGATGATAATGCTTCCTTTTTGAAAATGTAAATTGTTCAATTTATTATCTAGTCATTTATGTTTATTTTATAGTACTTTATGTAGTAACTAATGATTTTTTGTTTCATGTCTAACTATAATTACTGGTAGATGATATGGTTGTGTATTCATATCAACTTTACAACTCTATTGCCATGTTTTATGCACTGAACAACTTGAAACTTAATTGACTTTATCTAGTCTTTTCTTAATACTTATTTCTTTCAATTTTCTTTTTTATTATCCGGTGATTATGAACTCATTTCTACCCATTTACTACCTGCTGAACCCATCATTTACTTAGAATTCCTCTTTATATATACAAATCCTTGCATAACTTATGTTCACTTATGTCGTGATTTTATCACATTTGTGTACATTATTTTATTTAAAACTATTAATTAATGTGCCATACATGAAATGTATGCCAGATATACGTATATAAATTAAACCAAAGCTGTAATATCTACTCTGAATTGTTTTTACACCATTTTTTGCCTATATATTTATTTACATATATAACATTGTACATCCAGTCGTTGCTTTCTTTTCTCCAAAAACTTTTCCCTTTGTTTGTTGTCCACTTCGTATGTATATGTATGCATATAATTCGTAATATTTGCCTTTATTACTAATTAATACAAAGATTTTCGAAGCATGGAGATACTTTTTTATTGATTCTGTGCTTAATTTTTCACAACAGTCAACAAAAAGTCGTAAACGTATGGTTGTGGGCTGACTGGTATTCTCCGGTAGAAAAACCCACTGTCTCTGAACTGTACACAATACTCACTTAGTTCACAACTGATGTATTCAACCAGTGACCACTTTCCTCTAAAGTCAGTTAGTGTGCACCAGTACGGTCATTCAACAAGGATTAAAGTTATTTTTCAATTCAAAGCAATGTATCGTCCTTTTATTTTCAAATAGTTTGATAAGACTCCTAGGACAGTTTTATTTATGCATGCGTATTTATCCAGATTTATACTGCTATTACAAATACATAATTTATAAAACACCATACAAATGTTTATCATAATTTGAAATTGGTATTTTTCAGAGTTCATTCCGCTTACATTCACAGTCGGAATATGCATTTGGAGAATATATGTTTTCATTATAATGTTTTTGTTCTCGTAATATACGTTCATGTTGCTTTTGTGCTCGTTTCAGAGTTTCGTGGGCTAAACGTGCACTTGATTCCATTGATTCCTCAGACAGCGAACTACAGCTAGTCAGCGATCCTGTTTCATCCACTGTTCTTTGTTTTCGTTCGTATTCATTGCTAAACCAGTGGTTCTGCCTTTTAGATGCATGGTTTTTAGAATCATTTGACCATTGTTTTATGTATGAATTATTTGTTCTTGGCTCATCTAAATTTGCTAGTCGAATTGAATCATTTTCTGATTTTAAGCTGTGGTTTGCGCTGTCATATGCTTCATCAGTATGGTTATATTTCGTAGCAGCTGGTAATATTCCTACATAATTGTCTCTATTACATTTCACATCTGTTTTATATCTACGGTATGGCTGGGTGGATAAGTGATCGTCATTATATTCTATATTTTGATCGCAGTCTGTGTCAGAGCAATCATCTTGATCCATTATTTCTGCGACATTGTGACTGTCCAACATTGCTCTCCTTCGTTGATTAGCCGATAGCACCATTTCGTCTGTACTAGAAATTAAGTCCGTTGATGGTTTTCCAGCTCTTGGCATTTGTAAGGCTTCTTTATATTTTTCTAGATTTTCCATATAATTATCATTACTTGGGGGATCCCAATGATCAACATAGTCAGATTCCAGTTGTGCTAAGTGCTCACGCGAAAAGTGTGATTCTCGATCACGTTTTCGATAGGCATCAGCTTTTCTACGTAGTACTACTATTTCTCGGTACCAGTCATTTGATATACTTTTATTTGATGATTTCATTTGATTTCGTGGAACACCTAATACATCTGAATAGTCTATATATTTCGCATTATATTCTGTAGTATACTTCTTTTTATGTTGTGTTAGTTTAGTGTTCATTTGTGATGGCGGGGTTAATGCTCGAATCCGTCCTTTTTCTATCTTATTAATATCCGTGGCTATTTCTCTAATTCCATATGCTGATGACGGACGTTTTAGAGGGATAATATGTACATCTTTGTTTTCTATTACCTCACTTGACTTTAATTGATCAACTGGGACATATTTAAAAGGTTTATATTCGTGCCTGTATTCTGTATCGTAAAGGGTTTTACGAGATTGGAATTTATCTAGTTTACATGTGAATGGTCTGGTAGATCTTGTTGGTTCACATTTATAATTGAACTGTGTTACCTTAAATGCACTCTGATATTCTGAAAGACGACTTTTTTCACAAGTGTAAACTGCAGCTTTTGGACGCTCCAATTTCCAGTTTTCTGAGTACTCTTGAAGTGGAGTTTTATTACTTTTATGTTGACGTGGGGCATCGGGGGCGTGAGTGACCATTAGATGATCAGATTCTACTGGTTTGGAAATCTTTGTATGGGGCTTTTGTTTAAGTTCATTTTCGATTTTTACCTGCTTCTTCTCTTTTGCTTCCTCTCTTGCACGTAAAATTCTCTTTCTGTTTTCAATCTCAGTTCGAATTCGTCGAATCTCCTCTTCGAGTGCTTTGTGTGCTCCGTCTGTTTGGATAGCTTCATCTCTATGAGGTTTTAGGATAGGTGATGGCTTTCGAATTTGCCTGTTTATTTGAGCAGACAATTGCTGTTTTAAACCGTTACCGGTATTTTCTTGTTTTTTCTTTGGCGAAACACTTCGAGCATTTCGCTTCATTTTATTTCTGTAGGCAATCGAATTTGAAAATTTACCATCAGATGGACCTATCACAAAGTAGTCATCTTCTTTTGGATTTACAAACTGCGTATTCAGATTAAATTCGTTTGTCAATCCAAATTTTCGTTTTTTCTGAAATAATGGCTCTTCTGTGATTTTACCCATTCAGATAGTTTTAAATCGGTTTCAACATTCGATGTTTGCATCCATCAGTTAATCTAAGAGGTAATGAAGCAACACAAAATTATTATTTCTAAAACTGAATAAATTAGATAAAACCAGGCATTTCTAAGTTTCATAACCCTAGTCGTTGAAAGTACATTACGAGTAAGGTGGCACGCTTTCCTCTTTACACTAATGAATTTCCAAGCATACATGTGAATGAATTACGAGATGCTCGTGTATCACTTCCTTCACTTTACAGTTGTCTTAATCACTAATTTTGACCATACCTGACCCAGATGTTGATTGGAAAGATATACGAACAGCTGTAGAATCAGCAGTGCCATCTATTAGTGATTTAAACCAAAGGGTTACGTAAAACCAATGAATCTCCACCAAGTCTATCTCACTGATAGATTCTCGTAAACTCATCCTATCAGGCTCTGAACATGTTGAAGAGCGAAAACAAATCAAATGTAGGTTAACCAAAAGTCTAAGGAACGACCGTGAGCAGTGATGGGCAACGAAAGCAAAAGAGATATAAAAGGCAGCGGCTGTAGGTAACATCAGACAACTTTTCAGACTAAT
The DNA here is from genome assembly GCA_944470405.2 of Schistosoma mattheei. Taxonomy (NCBI): domain Eukaryota; kingdom Metazoa; phylum Platyhelminthes; class Trematoda; order Strigeidida; family Schistosomatidae; genus Schistosoma; species Schistosoma mattheei. The sequence goes on along the minus strand of OX103947.1, from coordinate 41,645,784 downwards.
AAAATAAACTGGAATTAATAAGTCAAGTGTGAGACGATCTCGGGAAAAGACGACACTATTATCTACTCTCTGCCCAGACGTATAGAAAGATGAGCGGAACATTTTAAGGGGCAGTTGAACTGGCCTTCAGCTACTCTACAACTACTCATTGCTCCCAAACAACCTGAATGGAACACTGAAGTAGGTCCCCCAACTCTAGTTGAATTTCAAAAGGTATAGCTAATCTGAAATGAGGAAGAACAGATGGATTGGTTCCAGCGGTCTTTAAGGATAGTGGTCTAGTTTTGGCGATTAGGTTAACTAACATTCTAGCTAAAATCTGGGAGTTGGACGTAATCTCATCTGACTGGTCGCAATCACTGATTGTCCCAACATATAAGAAGGGATCAAAACCATTCTATTTGGCTAATATAGCATCTAAAATACTAGCCTAAATAATCACCGGGCACCTAACTAAGACTCGTGAACCGTAAACACGAGAGAATCAAGCTGGCTTCAGACCTGGTCACCATTCGTCAGGTTCTAGAACACAGGCATACTTATCGGCGTCCGACCATGGTGGTCTTTCTTGACTTAAAAGCAGCATTTGACTCCGTAGACCGCGAGATTCCGTGGCAGTGTCTGTCATTGAAAGGCGTACCTCAGAAGTACATAAACCTTGTGAAGGCTATTTACTCGAACATTACTAGTCGAGTCAGGGCTTATGGCGAACTGTCATCTGCTTTTGCAAGTTCAAGTCGTGTCCATTGAAGCTGTTCACTATCTCTTTTTTTTCAACTTGGTCATAAACCTACTGCTGGAAATAACGTTCTTGGGGATTGATCTCCTACAAGAAGGTTCACTTATCAACGTAGAATACGCAGATGACATATTTCTGCTTAGTGAAGACGCTGATAAAATGCAAAGTCTTTTGGTAGCACCAAGCAACAATGTCAGAATGTTAGGGATGCGTTTCTTCCCCTATAAATGCAAGTTGTTGCTTCAGGACTGGCGTGCGTCAACACCCAAACTAAGGATAGAGAGTGGAGTAGTCGAACGCGTTGGCAACTTCACTTATCTTGGAAGTCTGACCAACCTTAACGGGTTGGTGTCTGACGGAATCTCTGCACGGATTCAGAAAGCTCGTTTGCCAACTTACGTCACCTATGGCGAAGGCAAGATATCCGTCTATCAATTAAGGGACGAGTATACTGTGCGGCAGTTCGTTCTGTTTTAATTTACGGCAGCGAAATATGGCCATTAAGAGTAGAAGATACTCGTAAGCTACTAGTATTTGAAATATTTCTGGCATCTGCTGGGATCACCGGATAAGTAATAGTCAGGTTAGACGCAGGGTATTAGGGAATGATGGTAAATCAGTTGATGAGGTTGTGAATCTTCATCGACTGAGATGGTTGGGCCACGTGTTACGTATGCCTGAACACCGATTACCAAGACGTGCAATGCTATCCGGTATTGGAGATGGTTGGAAGGAAGTTAGGGGCGGCCAAACCAAAACGTGGCATCAGTGCTTGAAGTCACTAACTTGTAGTCTGAGCCATGTTGGTAGATGCAGACTACTTGGTTGGGGTCCGTGTGACTATCGTAACCAATGGTTGGAGACTCTTGGCGACATGGCTCAGGATCGATCACAATGGAGTAGGTGTATACACTCCCTGTCTTCCCTTAAACCGTGGGATTAAAATCGCCTCATATCTTTCTTTCTACTAACTAATTCTTTCTTCCTGTAGTATATCCTTATACATAATCCTTCTTTTCTGGACAGAAAAGGCTAGCCACGGGAGAGATGCTGCTATACTCCGGTCACGAAGAGGAAAATGCTCCACACACTCAGGGAGTCGCTCTTATGCTGTCCAAAGTAGCACGAAATGCACTTGTAGGATGGGAGTCTCACGGATCCAGAATCATCAAAGCATCATTCAAAACAAAGAAGGAGGGGATCTTAATGAATATTATCCAATGTTATGCACCCACCAATGATAGCAACGACGACATTAAAGATCAGTTCTACGAGCGGCTGCAGTCAATCATTGAGAAATGCCGAAGAAAGGACCTAACTATTCTGATGGGAGATCTAAATGCCAAAGTCGGAATAGACAACACTGGATATGGAGATATTATGGGACGACATGGACTGGGAGAAAGAAACGAAAATGGAGAAAGATTTGCAAGTTTGTGTGCATTCAACAAATTAGTCATAGGAGGCACAATATTTCCACACAAACGTATACACAAGGCTACATGGATCTCACCGGACCACACTACAGAGAACCAAATCGATCATATTTGCATCAACAAAAAATTCCGAAGGACAATGGAAGATGTGAGAACCAGGAGAGGTGCTGACGTAGCTTCAGATCACCACCTAGTTGTAGCCAATTTAAAACTGAAGCTGAAAAAGAACTGGACAAGTGGACAAACAGCACTACAAAGGTTCAATACAGCCTTCCTTCGAGATACTGACAAACTCAATGAATTCAAGATAGCTCTCAACAACAGGTTTCAAGCCTTACAAGATCTACTGAATGAAGAAGAAACTACTATGGAGGACAACTGGAAAGGCATCAAGGAAGCATTAACTTCAACGTGTCAAGAGGTTCTGGGCCTAAAGAAACACCATCATAAGGAATGGATCTCTATAGAAACACTGGACAAGATCAAAGAAAGGAAGAACAAGAAGGCAGCAATTAACAACAGAGAAAGTTCAAGCACAAGCTGAATACATAGAAGCAAACAAACAAGTGAAGAAAAGCATTAGAGCCGACAAGAAGAAATACGTGGAAGAACTAGCAACGACGGCAGAAAAAGCTGCTAGAGAAGGAAATATGAAACAGCTTCACGATACAACGAAGAAACTAGCAGGGAAATACAGTAAACCAGAGAGGCCGGTCAAAGACAAAGAAGGCAAGCCAATCACCGAAATTCAACAACAGCGTAACAGATGGGTAGAATACTTCGAGGAACTCCTGAATAGGCCGGCTCCAATGAATCCACCGGACATCGAAGCAGCACACATAGATCTTCCTATAGATGTCAACCCACCAACGACGGAAGAAATTAGAATGGCCGTCAGACAAATCAAGAACGGGAAAGCAGCAGGACCCGACAACATACCAGCTGAAGCACTGAAATCAGACATCGAAGCAACCACAAGCATGCTATACCTTCTATTCAAAAAGATTTGGGAGGAGGAACAAGTGCCAATGGACTGGAAAGAAGGACACCTCGTCAAGATTCCAAAGAAAGGAGATCTGAGCAAATGTGAAAACTACAGAGGCATTACACTACTGTCAATACCAGGGAAAGTCTTCAACAGAGTGTTGCTGAACCGGATGAAGGATGCAGTAGACGCCCAACTTCGAGATCAACAAGCTGGATTCCGTAAGGATCGGTCGTGCACAGACCAAATTGCAACACTACGGATCATCGTCGAACAATCAGTTGAGTGGAACTCATCACTATACATCAACTTCATTGATTATGAAAAGGCATTCGACAGTGTAGATAGGAGGACATTATGGAAACTTCTTCGACACTACGGAGTTCCTGAGAAGATTGTCAACATTATCCGGAACTCATACGACGGACTACAGTGCAAAGTAGTGCATGGAGGACAGCTGACAGATGCATTCCAAGTAAGGACTGGAGTCAGACAAGGCTGTTTACTCTCTCCCTTCCTCTTTCTTCTGGTGGTCGACTGGATTATGAAGACCTCAACATCTGAAGGAAAACACGGAATACAATGGACAGCTCAGAATCAATTAGACGATTTGGACTTCGCAGACGACCTAGCCCTCCTATCACGTACACACGAACAGATGCAGATGAAGACAGCCAGTGTAGCAGCAGTCTCTGCATCAGTAGGCCTCAGCATACACAAAGGGAAAACCAAGGTCCTCAAATTCAAGGGGAGAACAGCAATCCAATCACTCTTGATGGCGAAACTCTGGAAGATGTAGAGTCCTTCACATACCTGGGAAGCATCATCGATGAACAAGGAGGTTCAGATGCAGACGTAAAGGCGAGGATCGGCAAAGCAAGGGTCGCATTCCTACAATTGAAGAACATATGGAACTCAAAACAACTTTCAACCAATATCAAAGTGAGAATCTTCAATACGAACGTCAAGGCAGTTCTACTGTATGGAGCTGAAACTTGGAGAACTACAACAACCACAATCAAGAAAGTACAAGTATTTATAAATAGCTGTCTACGCAAGATACTCAACATCCATTGGCCGGATACCATCAGCAATAGCCTTCTGTGGGAGAGAACAAACCAACTTCCAGCTGAAGAAGAAATTAGGAAAAGACGATGGAAATGGATAGGACATACATTACGCAAATCGTCAAACTGCATCACGAGGCAAGCCCTAACTTGGAACCCTGAAGGGAAGCGAAAAAGAGGAAGGCCAAAGAACACATTGCGTCGGATAATAGAAGCAGATATGAAAAGGATGAATTACAACTGGACGGAGCTGGAAAGGATTGCCCAGGACAGGGTTGGATGGAGAATGCTGGTGAGTGGCCTATGCTCCTTCATGAGGAGTAACAGGCGTAAGTAAGTATAATCCTTCTTTTATACATTACCACCAATGAAGTGACTACTTCTATGAATTCGGTATTCATGTGGTTGTGCTAATGAGGTGTGGCAACTTGGACCAATCCATATATGTGCCTGGTCCTACGTTGTAGCTGACTGACCTGTTTATCCCCAAGGATTTTTACTTCTAGAATTAGGACTCAACTAATACCCTGATTTCTTTATATGCCCTCAATTTATAGATGGCTTTGGTTTTCTTTCACTTCTGAATATATGACTATGTGAACATTCTGACAGGATGCGTCTTACAATGTTCATCTATATTTATAAATTTTCTGTAAGGAAAACCTTCGGTTGTCCCAGTACACTGGATTCGATGATGTTGCCTCTCATGGTTACTTGCCAATTTTTCCGTAACCAACTAATGTTTTATATCCGTCTATATTTTACCGCACAACCTATCGTAATGTGAATATTAAAAACAAAAATGTTGAATCATAGCTACCCTAATTCACTAGTGACAAACAAAATTCTATTTAGCAACAAATTGTAAGAGATAAATACATTTCTGTCGGAATGCTAATTGTTTGTTCCAACTCATTTTTAACATTATCTATTGTTATTCAAAAGTCCAGTCGATTGATCAGTCAATTTCTATTTTTAGAAATACATTTAATTGCTTTTGTAAGTTTCGATTGTGTCGTATAAGGGAACTTTAAGAGAAATCGTCTTCTATTTAATTAAATTTTTCTTTTCCATATGATTTCATCACTTTAATAATAGTGATGATAATTGTTATTGTTTTTTGGTTATGATGGAAATTCTGTTTATATTTATTGATTTTTCAGCAGATTCAAATTTTCGTATTAAAAAGAAGCACAACGAGCAACAGATAATAATAATAATAAATCACCCCGCAACTAGATAACGAGAACGATTTATCCTAATGCTTTTTGAAGAACACTGCCATGTGACAAAAAATATCAGCATAATTATTTTATTACAAAGGGGTTTTATGGAAATTGTAGTAATTTAATAGTTGAATTCATGAGTCCTAAGCTAGCAGAATGGTGGATGCGCACTGCTGAAGAGTCCTATACTAGAACGAAACGGCCGTCCAGTGTTTCCAGATTTTCCACGGTGGTCTAGCTTTAATTGACTTATGAGTTCAATTATTAATAATTATTTTAGTTATTAGAAATTATGCTGTCATGTCAATAGATTCACCGTGATCCATAAGGTAATACTTTATAGCATAGTCAAATATGAATGTATTTTTCCGTTTGTCTCACTGACTAATTTAATGTTAGGGTATTTTCTACAAAAATCTCTTTTTATGATAAATTAATAATTGAACGTTTACGTTATATCGAATAATGAATGGAACTTTTCAATAAGCACTAGAAGAATTATTGAACTTACGGAATATAAAATATTTATTATGACTAATGTAAAAAAACTCGATAATAATTACTAAACCAATTGATTGACAGAATTTAGATTTTCACAGCTTGATTCACTAATTGATCTAAGCTAGACTACCATTGAAAACCTGGAGGCACTGGGCGGGTGTTTCGTCTTAGTATGGGACTCATCGACAGTGCGAATCCACAATCCCCACACGGGATCTGATCAACGACTTTCAGTCTTTCACGCGAACACTTAACCTCTAGACCACTGACCCGGTATCCAACGATGTTAATATCTAACTTCACTCAATCCAAGAACAGATTCAAACAAACTCATGATTAGATTTGTATTCTTAACAGGGTATTAACGAAGTTATCAATTTAAACTGTTTACTGTTTTATGTTATCTTTAGATAATTTTGAAGTGTAGTTTCAAAAAGTAAAACCCTCCAAATATTTCTCAAACAAAAGGTTCTTGTGCTAACCATTTTATCAAAAAAGTAACAACAGCGATTTATTGATATTATTTCGGTAATGGCTGCCAATGAAGCTAGTATGTTCTACTTTGGTAAGTGAAAACTTCAGCAGCACTGAAGAAATTGTACACTTTTAGTCTGTCTTACACCTATAAGGCCGTTGCACTTAAACTGTATACGTTCTAACGCACACAATGATGCAAAAAATGAATAGAAGACAAACCTTTTAGAAAAGAACTTTAACCGTAATCTGAGAAACCAAGAATATTATGCCACTATTTTGCATATACAATTTATTTATGACCATGGGAAAAATATAGCATTATGGTAACAAAAGTTTAAGCAGACAATGATAGAATATCAATGTTCACAGTGGGAAATAGGAATTTTCGTTTCATGTCAGACTTTTAACATGAGTGTAAAAATTTAAATTACAATATAGGAAAATAGGAACTTTCGAGCCTTCCTAGCAGAAGTACGGGACACACGTTTAACCTTATTACTGACACGGTGACTGAGTGTAACTAGTTTTTGATGTCCAACTGAGACTCGAATTTCACATCCGTCATTTTAAAGGTCAATACTTCATACTCTAATATACTGAGTTGTTTTAGTTACTGTCTTCTATTTTACTTGCCTTATTTGTTTTAAGCTGAATTTATTTTATCAAAGAATTTGAGCAAGTTGAAAAACCAACATTTTTTATTGTTGATAGAATTCATATCGAGAATAATAACCGTTTAACGCGTTGTTTTAATAAAATGAATGCACATATTACAGACGCGTAATGTTTTCTTCACTTCACGTTCTTGGCGTTTTTGTGCGATATATTGTAACGAAATTCATGTGTATGTTTGTTTGTGAGAGCCTTTTAATTTTTAAGAATTATCATTGTTATGTGATCTATACTGCACCTTTAGTTCGCATAAACACCTTTCTGATTAATTAAATAAAACTACTAATTGTTAAGAGTTTCACAATAAATTCACTAAATCAAACAATAATTCAAAGGAAATATATCTTACCATCATATATTGATAATGATATTAGTTGCTCACTGAAAATACCAGTATGATAGAAGGGGACTTAAAATACTCAGAAATCGGTAATTATTTGTTTCACACAGCTTTATATCAACTGGAAAAGCTATCTATTTAAAACTAATAAAGCACTGAAGAACTTGTGTTCTAGTTTTCCTAGTCGATGTTAATTTGTCGTGAAAACAATTGTCAGATTAAATTAGTCTCTAAAAATGAAATCCGTTCATTGGTGAGATGATAAGTTATGGATAACCTTTGAACGATACTAGACTGACCTTAAGAGTGTCCACTTAATAATCAGGACCAAATGAGGGTTATAAACCTATGTGAGGAATTATAATTATAACTTACAGTTGATTATTAAGGTTAAAAATTAGATTTCGGGTTTTCATCATGGACTGACATCAGCTATAATGCCAAAACTCTATTTATCCAAATGGATGAATAAATTTCGTGCCAAAACCCGAGACCTGTTATCTCATACGTGATTAGTTCATCCATAAATTATGGTCTCGCCCGTTCATTTATTAATTAATAACTATTTATTTCGAATCATGTCAGGTAATTTAATACTCTTTGTTCTAAATTTTTCTTTAATTATGTTGTATCAAAAAATATCTGTAACTTGTTATGTATTTTTATTTTTCAAGATAGTAAACACTCTATAGGTGTTTATGAGAGTTTAGAAAAAAGAGATTAACATCTACTATACTTCATTAAACGTGTATTTATCAATACAAAAACATGTTATAAAAGTGTATCAAGAGGGTATTCTATCCGTTTTTTGGACAATGCGGCGAGACTCTAATATATGGACGACCTTTGAACGAGTCTTAAGTGACCTTGAGAAATATTAGCCAATTAGCAAACAGTATAGAGTAAAAAGATGTTATACAAAACCAAGGAAACAAAGTGGATACACTTCTTATACATGGTTCAAAAACTTGTAAAGGTTAGAAAGAGGTTCAGAGGTTCTAAAATCGTACTGCATGCAGTAGAGGAAATCATCCATACGGCTACAGAATGGTCGGCCTCTGGAGTCTCAAAAACTCTGTCAGCCTCGACCACATAGCTTCAATATTGTTTATGTGCACTCCGGTTGTTGGGTGCACAAAATGCTACTTGTGGATAGCGGCACGTAACACACAACCAAGCCTAGGTAGGAGTCTGTACGCTCTCCAAACATCCTTATATATTGTAGTACCTGACTGCAGCCAGTGTTACTGGTGCTTTTATTATCCAGTTCGCAATAATTTTCGTAATTTGCCTTAGTTGGGAATTATATATGTGGTTTTCATCACGAACTGACATCAGCTATAGTTCCAGAAATCTATTTAGCCAAATGGATGAAAGGCTCGTGTTAAAATCCGAGATCTCTTATCTTGTACCTAATTGTTTCGCCCACAAATTATAGTCCCGCCGTTTTATTTGTTATAGCCGCTCAATTATTACGTTTTATATAAAATTCCCTGTGAACCGATCGTACGTTAGCATTAATCACTAAAGTTGACGCAGTAACCTTGAAATCTCTAAAACACCTCTGACTGGCTCGTCCATAAATTAGAGTCTCGCCGTTAACTTCAATATTACTGTCCTATTTACTTGTTTATTGTTTTACTTTATATGTTTACTGTTTTCTTTTCTTTTCTTGAAAATTAACTTTATGTGCCTTTTTGTTTGAACTAATAAAATGTACAAAATCATTATTGTCTATCCATGAACATTTCAATATGTCAACGATCATAATGAAACTCATTAAAGCAACGGTTGTGTTTACCTCTTAACCTGGTAGTAGTGATAGTAATGTGGTATGTGTTACTGATATCGACAGATAGAAATAGTATGTATCATCAATCGAAATTAGAATGACTGGATGTAGAAGGTTGAGAAGATTAAATAGAAGAGAACAAGAACAGAAAGTGATTGATATGAAAATGATGGAACAGTGAAGTCTCAAACAACTGATAGACAATTTGCGAATAAAGTATATATATATATATATATATATATATATATATATATATATATATATATATATATATATATATATATATATATAGTTTTTAGTTCTTTGCTGATTAAATGAAAATACTTAGTTAATTAATGAAACATTAATAAGTTGCGTTGACAGAATGCTTTACTTATAAAAAAACACAACTAATGATGATGGAGGTATTATAAGATAGTTTATTCACTATTATTAAACACATGTTATATTGTATTAAATTGAGTTTTACATACAAAATATGCATTAAAATATTTATTATTTTATGTATACTTTAGTTAATAAGTAAAATTCTAGGGTCACATGAATAATTACTTTAGTTTTTATTTTTTATTTTTTTTGGAAAAAACAAACAAACTTGTTTTTTTCTATGTTTAAGATACTAATTATAGTTGAAAGTTTTCATGTTATTTGTTGGTGATTACTTCATATTATGATGATATTATTAGTTTATTCTAGTTGGTTGCCAGGATTATTTGTAATGATCAAAATGACTGTTAGATTTACTGATTTTCAATGCAGTTAAATGGTTCGAAAATCTCCATAATCTTTAAATTGTACAAAAACCATTACTATTATTATTAATTAGAAGCAGAATATCGGGAAATAGATGATAATAATAATAGTAGGAATTATACGAAAATAGCTATTTTCCCTCTTGAACTATAACTTTCTGTCATGATAAACAATAAGACATTTTTAAATAGCTCACTAGAAATGTCAAATATTTCTCAGTTAAGTGGAATATATATATATCTGAAAAGATATAATTTTGAAGATCATATCCTTCAGCAGGATTTGATGCCAATAAAGTTTCGAGTAAACTCACTGGCTACAAGTTTATGTATCCAACTTTGAATCAAACTGTTTGTTTGAGATTATGTTGGTGATGATATTTCAGTGATTAAATTTGGTAATTTAAACCATGGGACTCAAAAGAATTACCAGATCACCTAGATTAGTGAAAGAAACGAACACAACAACACAATGTCAAAACAGATAAATTATTCTAATGCATCTCAGCCCCGCTATCTAGAGGGAGGCTTCCAGGTTCATATGGGGGCAAAGTATGTTTCGCAAGCACGGATAACAACAAGCACAACTCAGGTGTATATATACATCATTAAAATATCCTTGGGAAACGTCACCAAATAGCATATTAAAAAAAAACAACGAACTAATGGCATCTAGGGCTCTTCCAAGTGAAAAATACGATCTTAAGGTAAAAATGGGAGCTTTAGACGCGAAAACGAGAAATTCGAATTTCGAAAATCATACTGCAAAAATAAGACAGTTATTAAGTGAGTTCTGATGATCTAGCAACCCCACCAACAACATGACTTGAAAATTTCGTGATTGATCACATGTGAACTTACGTGTATTCATTGCTGGGTAGTTCCAATTTAACACATTTTAACTAATCACTACGCCTGGTTTTCAATGGTTTTTCTAGCTAATGTGATAGTGAGGACTAATTTGAAGTCGAATAACATTCATAAAGGTCACGTTTTAACAAACTCATACATATCTAAATCGTATCGATGGTATCTTTGGTATTAATGCTAATTACAATTCATTGTTTACCAATTTTATATCGTTGAAATCTAAAATATGAAACCGTATTACGTTACATTTTTGAATAATTAGCATAACGAAGCAAGAAAACGTGATTTAATTACAGTTGTAGCATAATTTCAAAATATAACTGATTCCTTTACCAGCTGTGAGATGGTTATAATTCATCTACTGAAATTCCAATATCAGGAGTCTCTGAAGATACTATTTTAAAGTCAAAACTATAGTAGTTTGGGTTCAGTGTGGCTTCCGCTCTTACTTTAGATACTTAACCTCCCTCTCTGGCAAATTCAAAGAGCAGTTATAGGTTAAGATTCTGTTCCAATCGTAAGAATTACAAATAATGAATTATACAAAAATAACTGAATACATAGCGCCACTAAAGTTACCGAAAAGCTCACCGAGTTGTTCACCAAAATGTAAACAATCATATTTAAAATACACTAAGTAGATTAATTACTAAGGATACAAAACTAGTCATTTACTGAAGGAGATAGATTCAGTGGGAAGCAACCAACGTAATTCCACTCGCTATTGATCAAATAATTCAATTTTTCAAACACAGACAGTCATCTATTAGCACAAACCTCATGCAACTAAGCTATTTAGCCTTCAGTAGTCGAATTCCCAGGAAATATGAACCAGTTATTTGTCATAATAAAAAGAGTTGTCTCCACCTCAAATGGGGAAAGATGAAAAAATGTTCGAAGTTGTGACCTAATAGTTAAAAGTCAGGTATTATAATTACCACCAAGACACATGTTCATACAAATTTCCAAATTAAGTAAATTAGATATATATTGCTTTGTTATTCGTTATGAAATAGCTCTTTAAATATCAGTTGAAATTTAACCAATTTATTGTTGTATCACTTAACGATGTAAAACTAATCCTAGCATTAGCTATCATTACGATTAATCCTTGATAGTTTAATCTTTACAATTAGCATTAGTAGTGAATATTTAAACAAAACACTTAAACTTGTATACAAATTATATTATTACCAACCAAAATAACATTCATTATGATTATATATCTGATTATATATATAAATAACAATAATAGAAATCTGTTAACCTTTATAAATAATAACATGATTATTGAAATGAAAGTATTATTATGTGAAACAGAGAGGATTAAAAGTTCAAGGATATCTATTATTAACATATAAATAAAACAAAATTAAAGTAATTGTTCTTGGTAGGAATTATTTAAAAGTAAGGATAATAATTATTAACATTTAATGAGATTCTACAATATATACTTGCATGCAATTAAATAAAAACAATTATTTACAAATACTGAGAATTTTGAAATTCTTTATAAATGACAATACATAAAACATACACTTCCTCTCTTATAGAACTATTTGATTTCTCTATTGTTAATGTTGAGGTCTCTATTAGAATATGTGTATTCTAGGTGGATAGCCTTAATATTATAATAAAATTCATACCCGTTTTACAAGCTTATGGCTATTTGAACTCAGTTGACGACGCACTGATGTTTGAAGTGAAAGGTATTAGGTGAGAATGTAGGTATATCCAATTGACGAGTCCAAAACAGAACGTAATGCTCATCTTATATTCCATACTAACCACTATCGAACTTTAATAGACTTACTACTTCTACAATGTATATATAATGCTTTATGTTAGATAAATGAAAATGTTAGTTGAGTAGATTAAACAATGCTGGAAAATGTACGTCATGAATTCATCTTGCAAGAATAATTATATTTAAACAATTAGTTTCCAAAATAATATGTTTTCTCTGTCTACAAAAACCTTAATCTTAGAAATACATTACAGAGATTAAATTATTCTACTTTTTATTTATGTCCTTTAAGTAATTAATTAATTCAAATGAGTCAGTCAATGAATACTTACAATATTGATTTCGGATCGGGTTTAATACTTATGTAAGCCATTTAGCAAAGTTGTGTGTAGGCGACCGACACATTGATAGAATTGGACGTAGGGGGGGGGGTATTAGGCTTATGAATTTTTGGTAATCCATATAAATTAGGATATGCCGAACCCATAGGTTTTAATAAATGAAACTCATCCTTGTTAACAACCTTGCTGAACGGCTTACAAAAGTATTAAACACGATCCGAAATCAATATTGTAAGTATTCATTGACTGACTCATTTGAATTAATTAATTACTTAAAGGACATAAATATAAAGACAAAGACAATGTACTCCTTTGATGTGAACACTTTATTTACAAATATTCTACTTTTGCTATAAAATATGAAAAGTATAAAATCTATTCCAGGTTGGCTGGTATTTACACATTACTTTTATATATTAAACTACGACAAAACAATGATGTAGTTATTCGTTTTTACTGATCTCTATTCATTATTAAAGTTAATTTCTTATCCTATAAAATTCCCATTAATGTTATAAACAAAGTTGCAATTATTTGAAAATAGTTTTTTTTGCAATCTGTGCATTTGATTACTTTTGTTTAAAACAATCAACAACAAAAAATCAATCACCATGGATACATAATTTATGTTCAATCGGGAAAATAACTGTTTGAATCAGTGTTTATCTCCAGTATCATTAAATGTGTCATTATAAAACTTTCATTTAATTTGATTTGGTTGAGTTTAAATAAATAAATGATTGATTTACTCTTATATTTCAACTAATTTATTGAAAGAAATTACAATGAATTAAATTATCATATTTCTAAAAAAATAAGGATTACTGAAAATAAGTCAACAAGGGTTTCATTTTAAACTGTTTAATTATCATAGTTGATTAGAATATCATTTAAACAGTGATATTCCAAAGAAGATTAAAATAATATTGTTGGGATAGTCAGAAAAATATCCCAAAAATTATCCTGTTAAGTCTAATGCTATTCTTGAACGTGAAATGGTGTCATTTTCCTATTGATCAATATTCACGGTAGTCCTAACTGTATAAATATGCATTTGTCTGTAAATTATTGTTCTCATTCTTCTCCTGACCCCATAAACAATTTTCGTCTACGGTTCGTGTTCTGACATATTGGAGATTGGGGAACAGTATTGGGGTCGTACTGGGATATCTGAAGTTGGTCAGTCGGTAGAAATTAGAGTAGCCACCCCGCGGTCCACAATAATTTGGCGACGAAGATTTAGCAAACAAGTTGGTGACTAACTATGGATCCAGCCAAATTAGAAAAATTGTTCGAAAAATAGCAAAAGCTGATGGGGATGATTACTCAGGCGTACATATCTTCTCACGTCCCAATTACACTGACAATCCCTCAAACAGTTGATGGTATTACCAGTGGTATTTCAGAATTCCTTTGTGATCCTGACGCCAATATTACATTTGATACTTGGTTCAAGCGTTATGAAGACTTTTTCAAAGTTGACTTTGTTGACAGAGATGATTCGTGGAAGGTGAGTCTTTTCCTTCGGAAACTTGGTCCATCCGAGCTGGACAAGTACTGCAACTTGATTCTACCACAGAACCCACGTGACCGTTTCTTCGACGTCGCTATTCAATCTCTTAGCCAACTTTTTGGCGATCATCATTCACTTTTCAATACTCGATATCGCTGCTTAAAACTGGTCATGAATGAGTCCGATGACTTCTTGACCCACATCGGCGTTTTCAACCGGATCAAGCTCGGACCCCTCACTGAAGACCAATTCAAGCCCCTAGTACTAATATGCAGTCTTCAATCACCCAAATTCTCCGACATCAGAACTCGGTTGCTTAACCGCCTTGAACAAGACCCAACACTGACACTCAATGTGATCATAGACGAGTACCAACGCATCATCAATCTGCAGTGTGACACCACTTTGGTTCAATCTGGGGGCCAGAGTGGTTCCGAAGTTCATACTGTTCAGCACCACAAAAAATCTTTGAGATCGACAACCTTGAGTTCTGTTTCTGTCTCTAATCACTCCAAACCGGCTCAGAAGAAGCCCCCCTCGCCATGATGGTACTGTGGAGCCTGGCATTATGTGAAGTTTTGTCCATTCAAACAGCATGTGTGCGATCGCTGTCAGAAAGTTGGTCATAAAAACGGCTTTTGCAAATCCAACCGATCCAATAACCGTCGAAACGCACAGACGCAGCGTCGTTTTCCCAAAAAGCCGATTACCTCATCAAGGAGTTTAGTAGCAGTCTTCCACACTCATGTCGCTATTCGACACAAATTTCTGACCCTCTCAATCAATGGTCAGCCAGTTCGGTTGCAGTTAGATACTGCATCAGATATCACTATTCTGTCGAAGAAGACTTGGCGGACCTTGGACCAACCTCCCATCAAACCATCCTCTCAGACAGCCGTCAGTGCCCGTGGGGGACATCTCCCCCTTCATGGTGAACTCTATTGCTGCATTTCGTTCAGAGGTACAACCTTCAATGGGACGTGCTACATCATCGATTCTCCGCTCAACCTTCTAGGTTTAGATTGGTTCGAAGAACTTGGTCTCGCTGATCTTCCAATTAGCGCTATCTGCAATCAAGTACAAACTACTGCCTCTACATAACAAGTATATGTTAATAAGATATTAACCCAAGATAGTGGTTGAAGGTAGTTAACAGGAAACCCTGGACTTAGGTCTCGTGCTACTTGGTACTCGTCAGCAAGGTGTACCTTTAATCTTGGGGGGGGGGCTGATGCCTCCTGACAGATTCGATCTCGTGTCACAGTCAGAGACGCTACCACTGAGCTATCTGGGCCGTGACTGATCTTCCGTAGGACTGAGATATATTTACAATTGATTGATCACTGGGTGATGATCAATGTCATGTACGTCAGGTTCTTCTTGGCGTAGATCGAATCCTATCGACCAAGATATTAAGCACTAATTAACTCCAAATTAAAATCATTATTCATAAAACAACTCAAGTACTGAAGTATTCATCGTGACAAATCATAACCTGATAATATCAGTCCATCCATACACATAAATTCAAAACATCTACCTAACTAAATACAATACAGTTAGTTTCCTATAAATTAAACAATTAAATTTCGTTAAAACCATAATATGTATAAGATTTGTAAATTATTAGTTTGAAAAATTCCCATACTTTGAATTAGAACAACATATATAAGCGAACAATATTATTTTCGATTAAGTCGTCATCAGGTTTTACTCTAATATACAGTAATATTTATATGCATATATGAAATTAATAAACCAATCAAGGCAGTTTATGGGTCAATGATTACGGTGGAATAGATAACATAAATAATTAAAAATATGAATTTGTAGTGTGATGACGGCTGTACTAGTTGTGATAAGAATAATAAAGGCTTGAATCAATGTTACATAAATGAAATAGGTCAATGATTAGAAAAAAATTTAGACACTGAAATAACATTCTTAAATAATAAAAAGTGTTCAGATAATTGAACCGTGAAGCATATATTTGAGAAAAATAGAGAAAAGGGTGGGAGGGGGTGAAGAGAGTATGGAAAATAATAATAAATAAAATCTCAATAGTCGAAATCATGAGTCAGTTGAAGCTAGACCACCATGGAAAACCTGGAAGCACGGAACGGCCATTTCGTCCTAGTATAGGACTCTTCAGCAGTGCGCATACACGATTCATGATTTAAACTATTGAGATTTCTAAAATTCTCCACAAAATCCCCTCTGATAATAAATAAGATCATTTATTAAGGCCAAGGGAGAGATAATGTTGTTACAAATTTCTTATGAACACAAAGGCTTGGATTGTTGGCTCGAATTCCTACAGCTTCCGCTATGTGTAAGAGACGATATTTAACCCTATAAGGAAAACCAGTAGGAATATGATAAATAACTTCTGGCTACTACATGAATGCTATCGATCAAGTGTGATAGAACCGAGCTGCGTACGGTCTTGACAGTACCTTTTCCTAACCACGAAGGGAGGTGTTCACTAACTCTTTGGCTTAGTTGTCTGATAGTGCACATAATATAACTTTATCTGCAGGAGCAGCTGAATTCGTGGATACACATAGAAGTGGCATCACCAAGTAACTTATCCTTTAGTTGAGGAATCACCATAGATCGGGTCCAGTACGATAGACAGAGGTTGACTGCATTAAACGTTCTCTAAACTGCTCTAGTCAGTCTATCACGTATCACATCACCAGCTATATCTCCATTGAATTGCAGCTTCGGAAAGAGAGGTTTCGTACTAGCCATTGATATCGCTATTTTCTTGTTTGTTACATGCGAGTGTTTCTTTAAGAAACCTTATGGATAACCCATTTCAATCAACAGATATATAAGCTTTAAGTCTTTGGTTATTTTACAGACTGAGCGTTTCTTCACAGCTCTATTTGCAAGACAAGTTCCTTATCAAGCTAGTACACACATTTCTTGAGTTCTGTACCACTTCAGTATAAGAGAAACCTAGTCAAATATCTTGCAAATAGAGCTGCGAAGATATACTCAGTCGATACAACGAACAAGGAATTAGAGCTTATACATAACATGTTGATTGAAATGGGTTGTTCAGAAGGTTTCCTGAAGGAACACTTATTTTCAGTAATTCTTTTTTTAGAAACATGAAAATCTAAATAATTGTCATTTCTTTCGATAAATTAGTAGAAAAACAAGAGCAAATCAATAATTTAATTGAGCGTTTTCTATTGCTGATATTCAAATCTGTATTTAATCATGTTCGGTTGCCGTATTGGTCACTCGAGTAAATGCCTCGACTTTCCATCGTACTACAAATTAATTATATCTTTTTTGGATAAAGTCTATCAATGGAATCAAGGAAAAGAGTTTTTAGATAAATATCGAACTATTCTGTTTAGTGTTTTTACAAACCAGTATTAACATTAGTATTGAGGTTCAAACGCATTTCGTATCGCATCAGACTTCAGAGTTTTATCCATATTATCAACATGTCTATTATTCATTTGAAAATTGTATCGGAAGTCAGTCAGTAACAACGTAGAACTTCGTACGTACGTACATCAGTTCGAGTTGCCACACCACATAAGTACAGAGATGCAGTTGTCGATTCAAATCCCATAGTGGTAGAGGTGGTAAGAGTATAAGCAGTAATCGGAAACATTAGGGTTTATCGAAAATCAACTGCCAAGAAATCCATATCGACAAAGTTCATAATTATTTAAATAATCAGTTTGTTCTTCAACAGATTAAAAGTATTAAACTAGAAAAGACGCTCTATTTTTAAAATTTGGCTAATTATTAACTAAGGTTATTTAAATCTGTTCTAACTATACATTTTAATAATCATCGACCTGTTCAACTCTGAAATAACAACCTGAACACATTGATATTTTTAATGGTAAGAAAGGTTGACTTTCAGCAATATAATTAGTAACATATATACTTTTTATCAGAAGGGGTGTGTGGAGATTTTTAGAAATTTTCACAGATTGAAATCATGAGTCAGTTGAAGCTAGACCACCATTGAAAACCTGGAAGCAGTGGACGGCCGTTTCGTCCTGGTATGGGACTCCTCAGCAGTGCGCATCCATGATATATACTTTTATTAAGATAAAATACATGGCAATCTTTAACACAAAGTCATCTGACTCGTCAACTTTTATTGTATAGATCATTAGTGATCTTGAGAGTTTGTTATATTAACCAACATACTAACTTCAGAGTTATGTTCTTCCAAATGAACTGAAACTCTTTTACAGTTGTGATAATTAGTAGATTAATTATCTAATTGAAAAAATATTGAGGGTCAATCGATGACGAATAGTCAATTTTCACCGTCAACAATTCGTGTTACTATAATCAAGTTTAATGTTAAATTTTCATAGTTATAAGTTGGCCTCAGATAAAAACTAATTCACTAATTTTTAATGAACACTATGTCCCAGTAATCATATCATATTTCATATCTGAAAATATAACCTAGAAATATGTTTAAAAGATCATATTCCAAATTGAACATTACTGTATTCTAATTGATCCTTGGTTGGTAACCATTGATTGGATTTCATCGATCAATTTACAATGTTTTTAGTGTTATGAGTGACTAGATACAATATAGACACTATCAAACATTAAACATACTTGTCCTATCCTGATTATTGGTTAGGCATTAAGTGATTACGAAAGCTTGAATTTTATAAACTCATCCTTCCTTCACGAATGAGGGTAAAAATGTGTTCTATTGAACAGTTCATAAAGTATTAAGAAAATTAGCCCGGTGATTTCAATTTATCAACAAAATTTTTCCAAAGTATTTCAGGTTTTATAAAAGAAACTAAGTTTCTAATAAATCAGCTTGAATCAACGGAATTATCTGAACTACATTGCTAACTCTCAATTTAATGTATAATTATCATATGCGTAGAGCTGAAGAGCCAGAAATACACATTAACGATAAATCGATTCAGTTCTAACCATTAAGAATAAAAAATCCTAAACTTTACGATAAAAGTTGTTTTGTATTTCCTTAACACCTCTAAAAAGTTTATATTATTTATTACTGAAATATAACTTTGATTAATAATCGACCAAATCAAGTCCAAACTTGACAACTATACGATCTTAGGTTGAAGTTCCTCAGGTGACGCATAGTATTAAAGCTCAGGAAATTGAGATCCATCAAAAAAACACAATGTCTTTAAGTCATTAGTTGAGAACTCGATGTTTCACATTCGAAACCTCAGTAAAATTAAAACTAACCTCATCCAACCTCATCTTTAAATTTTAGTGTTGTTTTAGAAAAAGATCAAATCTTTATTTCGTTTTAAAAATTACCTTCAAAATATCCAAAGAAATCTTTAATCACACCACTCAACTTGTTGGCATACATTAAATAGAATCTTTGAAAGTTAATGTGAAGAGATTAATGAACATTTATATTTCATTTGTGAATCAATAAACTTTTTTTTACTTCATAGTTGCTAAGTAAGGTTTCTCTCCACTTTTCTTTTCCCTCTCTTCTTTTTTCCCTCTATAATCATTCTAGTAGTAATTTTAATATATTGTATCTTTTTTTTTATAATGTTACACATTTCTGTCTACCTAATATCTTTTTCTGATCAGGTTTTATTCATATTCTACTATAGTCATTGATTTATTCAACAATTGATCGATATACTAAAAAGTGAAGTAATGGAATGAATGCAGTAGAGAAAGAGAGAGAGAAAGTGAAGTGTATGTGTATAAAGTAGTGAGAAAGGCAATGTAAATTACGAATTTCAGCTAGGTAAGAATCAGGCATAACCACAACATGAACCTAGTGTGACTAATTGGACTACATGTAAATAAAATAGGGTGTGTCTTTAGTTTTTTAAAAATTTACCTACCTATATTATATATGGTAGTAGTAAAGTACATATATTATTTCAATATTTTTTTTCAGGATATTACCAAGCAAATTGATTTTCACACTAACTACTATGGATACATACTGTTTAAATTTGATGAATGAGACAGTGTTTGAATGCTTACAATTGTGGATAAATCCATATTGATTATGATTGATCATTTCATGTATTATAATTCAATAAAGTTTTCGAATAAAATATATGATCATAGTAACATAATTAGTTTGTATTTTGTTTCTAATTATTTCATAACTGTTTTGTTGATATTATTTCATATCTCTTCATTTGGTTTATTTTTATATCTTATTTATACTGTTTCAGTGTTTAAACATGTGAAGTACAGTTTTACCTTGTTTTGTTGGTTTCTCTGGCTGTTAACTAAATGGGTATATTCATCAAATAACTTAATGAAAAGGTAACTAAACTTAGTCTTATTATATGGTAATAAATTTAAAATGTAATTCGTAAATATTAGCTAGTTCATTTTCGGTTATTTGAATTTACATGTGGTCTAACTGCATGATAGAAATTTGAATAAAACATCAGTCTCAGAAAACTGCAATAATATAAACAGTAATTCGATAGAGATTAGATTATTTGGATCATGACCTAAGAAACCTATATTGTAGTATGGTTAGGATTAGTAAACTACGAGCTAACCAAGTGTAAACTGGACTTTACTTAATTGGATTGAGTGGCTACTTGATCACCGACAACTCACTATGGCAGGGAAAGAATAAGTCTCCAGTTGGAGAGGATATTAGGATAAGGATAGGACACACGCTTCAAAAATCACCAAACCGCTGCATGAGGCGAACCGTAACCTAAGGTCCTGATAGCAATTGGAAGAGAGGTAAACCTTAGAAGACATTACTCTAGGGATTGAGGCAGACATGAAAAGGATGAATAACATTTGGGAACTCGAAAGGAGAGCTCAGGACAGAAATAGTTGAAGAAACCTGGTCGGGGGCCTATGCTTCATGAAGGGTAACAGGCGTAAGTAACTAAGTAAGTAAAGTGCTGACCATTCCTAAACGTTTAGGTTAGGATGTTAACGGACGTTACTGATGTTTATGTGACAGATCATAGACTATACAAGACCTTCTGGAAATAATAAGGGGAAACAAAAAGAAGTGGTCGTTACGTACGTAACTTGTTCAACTAAAGTAGATAGTGATATGGTTTATTTGTATACCCATATTTCAGTTTCTTAGGTTTGTACTGTGAACACAATTAAGAAAATTATAAAGTTAGCTCAATTTGAGAGCAAAATCTAGTTACTTTTATAAAGACATGGTTTAAATGTGACTGAATACGTTGATAATAATAATACAGATTTGTTTCAAGAAATAACAAATACATAGATATATTATTTTCATTTTTTCCTTCCAAAGTAGATTCAAAGCAGAAAACAGAGAATGTGAACCAACAGAAGCTCCAACAAATTAACTGATTCATCTGAGACTTTCAAAAAAATTATAAATAAAAATAATATATTTGTAATATCCCAATGAGTAGAAAATTGGATTTTCTGACGTTTCGTGACTTAGTGTAAGTCACTTCTTCAGAGAATGAATAACCAAATTAAAATTAATCCAAGTTTAAATAGTACAAGTGACTTACACTAAGTCATGAAACGTCAGAAAATCCAATTTTCTACTCATTGGGATATTACGAATATATATTATTTTTATTTATAACAATCAACCCAATGCTCAATTTATTCGGAATTTCACAGGTTGAAATCATGAGTCAGTTGAAGCTAGACCACCATTAAAAACCTGGAAGCACCGGACGGCCGTTTCGTCCTGGTATGGGACTCCTCAGCAGTGCGCATCATTCTGATAATAATCAACTGCTCACTAGTGACTGACTTCAGGAAAAACTCCTGGAGTTCTAGTGAGAAGCCGTTACCAGTGGAGTTTAACCGGTCTGTTGTGAGATAACAACTCACTGAAGACAATGGTGTACGGTGGCGCAACTTCGTGGATTGGTTGAAGTTAGACACTAACACCGTTGGATGCCGGCTCAGTGGTCTAGTGGTTAAGTGCTCGCGCGCGAAGCCAGTAGGTCCTGGGTTCGAGCCCCGCGTGGTGCGGGATCGTAGATGCGCACTGCTGAGGAGTCCCATACCAGGACGAAACGGCCGTCCGGTGCTTCCAGGTTTGCAATGGTGGTCTAGCTTCAACTGACTCATGATTCAACCTGTGAAATTTCTAAAACTCTCCACAAAACCCATTCTGATTATTCGAAATTATCAAATCAAACCTTGGTAATGACACCTTTCAAAAAAATTGTTGTTAAGTATCAACCAGAGCGCTATTATAGCATGACATAAAAGTTAAGCCAAATGGATTTCTTACGTACTTTGCCTAGCAACTGGCTAATGTTTGTTATGAACTCTGAATATATATTAGTTACTGATCTTATGTGTCATTCTTGATATAGGATATCGTCTACATATGGAAAACGTCTTCAGTTAACGCCCAACAGCCTATTTATTACTAGATAAAAACTGATCACACTTTATCGTATGTTTGATAGATAGAGGCAACAATTAAAATATAGCAATTCGTAATTATTCAGTCTAATAAATGCATTATAAATTAAAGAGTTCGATCAATGAAACTCAGTATTTTCTACTCGTTAGTGGTTAGTTATTTGCATAACTTAGTCTACATTGGGTGAATCGATGAACTAGATATAATTTTAATTCCTACACCCCTTATTAACGTGGTAAAATGAATAATTATTAATTTTTGAGAGCATTATCCCAGACGTTCATCATTTCATTGAGTGATTTCAACTGATATTCAACTTAAGAAGATTTAAAATATTTGTTAAAAACTTTGGTTTACAGTTCACTTATGACAATAAACTACGTAAAGGCTCTTCTAAATTGAGTATTAACTGGTGTATATTTTTCTATTTATTTACTTTCTATAATGACATTTTTACCAAGTTTATTATGATTGATAAGTGTTTATATTTATGAAAGGTAACGATTTTAGTTAAATCTTAGATTATTGTTATGACATTCAACTCTCTCAAAAAGTGATATTATGAGTGCATAAAAAGCTGGATATCACTTTTAGTTCTATATTCTTGTGTGAAAGAAAAATATCAGTTATTTTTCATGTCAAATTAATAAACAACTATTATGGGTCAATTGAACCTAGACCACCATGAAAAACCTACTGTGGGACTTCTCAGCAGTTCGCGCAGTGGTCTAAAGGTTAAATGCTCACACACGAGACTGATAAGTTTCGCGAGGCGGGATCGTGGATGCGCACTTCTGAGGAGTCCCACAGTAGGACGAAACGGTCATTCAGTGCTTTCAGCTTTTTCATGGTGGTCTAGCTTCAATTGGATTGGGTTGCATCGACACCCGAACTAATGATAGGGAGTGAAGTAATTGAGCGTGTCGACCGCTTCACTCATCTTGGAAGTGTCATCAGCCCTTGTGGTCTGGTGTTTGACGAAATCTCAGTACGGATACAGAAGGCTCGACTAGCCTTTGCCAACTCGCATCATTTACGGCGTAGGCGAGATATCCGTCTACCAACCAAAGGACGGGTTTACTGCGCAGCAGTTCATTCCGTTCTACTTTATGGCAGTGAAACATGGCCGGTAAGAGTAGAGGATATCCGTAGGTTACTAGTATTTGATCATAGGTGTCTTCGAAACATCACTCGTATATCGTGGGACCATCGAGTAAGTAATGCAGTTGTTAGGAAACGGGTACTAGGTGAGGATGGCAAATCAATTGATGACGTAGTGAAACTTCATCAGTTGAGATGGCTGGGACATGTGTTACGTATGCCCAACCACCGACTGCCTCGATGTGCGATGTTCAGTGGTATAGAAGTAGGTTGGAAGAAAGCTAGGGGCGGCCAGACCAAAACATGGCAAAAGTCCATGAAGTCACTAACAAGTGGACTGAGTCATGTTGGTAGGTGTAGACTACCTGGTTGGGGACCGCGAGATGATAGCGACCGATGGTTAGAGACCCTGAATGACATGGCTCAAAATCGTTTGCAATGGCGCAAGTGTATCCACTCTTTGTGTTCTCTCAAATTTTAATCTTCTGAATTCTTCATGTCCTTCTTTTTTCTCTTTCCAAATTTATTTCACTGGATTGTACTCATTGAATAGCTGCTTATACTCTTACCACGCCTACCACTACGGGATTTGAATCGACCACTGCATCTCTGTGCTAATGTGGTGTGGCAACTCGAATTGATGTACTTACGCACGAAGTTCTACGTTGTTACTGACTGACTGACTGACTGAGCTTCAATTGACTAATGATCTCAACTATTAAAATTACCATACTATCCACAAAAACCCCTTCTGATACTAAACAATTATTAATTATTGAATGTAAAGATAATTTTCGTAAACCATTTTCAAAACAATTTCGATTATGTACATGAAAGTAATTAAACCTAGTGCATAGTTTTTTGTTTTCTGACCCATAAAACGTAATCAAATCAACGACCAGCAATTATTTGTACCTTATGACACAATATTGTGTACTACGTTTTGGACATCTCAAGTGTAAATTATTTCAGATAACTAATTTGTGTCGATCATACAAATGAATTTTCACTGTTGATAATGGTTACTTACGAGTAGTATGTAGACTAAAGTTGATCTTAAAGTTAAGGGATATTCTAGTGAGATTTATAATGAGGTCCTAAATGTAATGATGTCAGATTGGCAAAATTAAGTGAAATATGTATAGTAAAGAGATTTGTAAATTTAATAATTAATAATAGATAAACAAAGTCTACTTTATAAAGTAAATAAAACTTAAGTTTCATTCACAATTCAAAACAAAATATTCGCTTTATCCACTTTGTTCGATCTGATCATGGACAGATTGCTAGAGGTAACTTTTTCCTCTTCTAACTTCTCCACACATAACTGTTTGTCCAGAGATATCGTTATTAATCATGGAAACAATATGTGCTATAATAGTAGCATAAATAATGGCAAGAAACTAAATATTACGAGTCAAATTTAATGTTAGCTTAGAGTCATAAATTTGAACTCAGGTGATATTTTGATGACATATATGAGACAGTAGAAAAGAATCTCATGAAACATGATTTGAGTCAAATAAGATGTAACAATACTTAAATATTTAGAAGCTTTTTAAGAATACATGTTAAATTGAAATGTCGAAGTGATAAACGTTAATCACTAATTTTTTTAATAACAAAGATGGTCACATTAGAAGTATCTCTCCAACGTAGCCTCACGAACCGTTGCAATTTTTTGTCTTTTGATTCTTACTTACTTAATTACGCCTGTTACCCTTCTTAGAGGACCACAGGCCGTCCACCAGCATTCTCCATCCACCTCTGTCCTGGGCAACCCTTTCCAGTCCCTTCCAGTTGATAATCATCCTTTTCAGTGTCTGCTTCAGATTCCCGACTCACTGTGTTCTTTGGTCTTCTTTTTTTCCTTTTCCTTTCAGAATTCCACCCCCACCGACTTCCATTAATTTCCTCTTCGGATGGAAAATGGTTTTTTCTCTCCCAGAGTAATCTGTTGCTGATGGTATCCGACCAGCGGACATTGAGTATCTTGTGTAGACAATTGTTTATTAATACTTGTACTCCCTTGATGACGGTTGTGATAGTTCTCGAAGTTTCAGCCCTGTACAGTAGAACTGTTTAGCGTCTGTATTGAAGACTGTGACTTTGATATTGTTGAACAGTTGTTTTGAGTTCCATATGTAGGAATGCTGTTGTTGTTTTGCCAATCCTCGCCTTTACGTCTGCATCACATCCACTTTGTTCATCAATTATACTTCTCTGGTACGAGAAGATTCCACATCTTCCAGAGTTTCTCCATCAAGTGTGATTTGGTTGGTGTTCTCCGTGTTATATTTGAGTATTTCGCTTTTTCCTTTGTGTATGTTGAGGCCTACTGATGTAGAGTCTGCTACCACACTAGTTGTCTTGACCTGCACTTATCAGTGTACATGGGATAGAAGAGTTTGTTCATCTTCGAAGTCAAGATCGTCTAGTTGCATCCAAACTATCCATTGTATTCCGTGCCTTTTCTCACATATCGAGGTCTTCATATTCCAGTCAACCACCAGAAGAAAGAGGAAAGAGGAGTAAGCGGCCTTGTCTGACTCCGGTCCTTACTTGGAATGCCTCTGTTAGCTGTCTTCCATGCATCACTCCGCACTGTAGTCCGTCTTATGAATTTTATGTGACGTTGACGATCTTTTCAGGTACACCATAGTGTCAAAGAAGGCTCCATAAGGTTCTCCTATCTACACTACCAAACACTGTTATATCCTGAAGAGACTTATGAATGGCAACTTTTGAGAACTATTTATGGACCAACATGGTACAAATATTTTTACTTTATAGTTATTAAGTAGATAAATTACACACATTCATGTTCCTCTTATAATAATCTTTATTTTGACCCATAGACTATTATTACATGATTTACCATCCTTGAGTTATGCCCAGTCTATTAATTACAGTTTCCCACATTCACAGCCACTTTTGGTTAGGTCTTGTACAAAAGTTTTTTCTATTTTGTGATGCGATGTGGTCTGTTTGCTTTGTATATAAATCCAGTATGTTTGAAATACATGATTCATATCGTGGAGGCTGAGATTAGTGTTCTGGCCTTAACAGGCAGGGTTAGGCAGAAAGAAGGACCGATAAGGACTTTAAACCGCTCGTATGGGTTTTATGCGTTAGTTGGTGAGTTCCAATCAACTGATTGTTCAAAGATGACCGTAGTGTCGCGATTTGGTCAGTGCACGACAGTTCATCACAAGATCCGGCCTGTTGATCTTGAAGTTGGACGTCTAATGAATCCTTGATCCGGTTCGGCAACAATCTGTCGAAAATCTTCCATGGTACTGATAGCAGTATGATGCCTCTGTAGTTTTCACACTTGCTCAAATCTTCTTTCTTTGGTATCTTGATGAGCTATCCTTCTTTCCAGTCTGTCGGCATTTGTTCTTCCTCTCACATTTTCCTGAATAGAACGTGGCTCATGCTTGCAGCTTTTTGTATGTCTGACATCAGTGCTTCGTCTGGTACAATGTCAGGTCCTGTTGCTATCCCACTCTTGATTTGTCCAATGACCATCCTGATTTCTTCGATCGTTGGTGGGGTGACATCTGTAGGAAGGTATATGTGCTGTTCCGATATCCGGTGGATTCAGTGGGGCTGATCTCTGTAACAGTTCTTCAAAGTAGCCTACCCATCTGTTCCTCTGTCCTTAAATTTCAATGACCGACTTGCCTTCTCTGCCCTTAACCGGTTTCTCTGATGTACTATATTTCCCTGCCAGTTTCTTCGTTGTGTCATACCGTTGTTTGATATTTTCTTCTCTTAGAGATTTTTTCCACTGTCATTTCTAGGTCTTCCACGTATTTATACTAGTCAGTTTTACTGCCCCTCTTCACTTGGTTGTTTGCTTCAATGTATCCAGTCTGTGCCTTGACTTTCGCTGCTCTTGTCTGGCCGTTGTTAATTGTTGTCTTCTTGTTCTACCTTCCTTGAGTCTTGGCCAGGTTTCCATAGAGATCCATTCATTATGGTAGTGCCTCTTGCGGCCCAGAAACTTCTGAAGCGATGAATTTAGTGCTTCTTTGATCTATTTCCAATTGTCATCCACAGTAGATTTTTTCTTCCTTCAGTGGATCCTGTAAGGCTTAGAGAGTGTTGTTGAGAGTTATTTTGAATTCGTTGAGTTTGTCAGTATGTTAAAGAAAGGCTGTATTAAACCTTTGTAATGCTGTTTGTCCGGTTGTCCAATGGTTCTTCAGCTTCAGTTTCATCTTGACAACAACCAGGTGGTGATGCAAAACTATGTCAGCTTCTCCCCTGGTTCTCACATCTTCAAATGTCCTTTTGATTTTTTTACTGATGTAAATATACTAGACCTAATTCTCTGTAGTGTGATTCTTTGAGATCCATGTAGCTTTGAATATGCGTTTGCGTGGAAATATTGTGACACCTATAACCATTTTGTTGAATTCACATAAATTTGCAAATCTCTCACCATTCTCGTCCCTGTCTCTCAGTCAGTCTATACCGTCCCATGATATTTTCATATCCGGTGTTGTCCATTCCGATTTTGAAGTTTAGGTTTCCGATCAGGATGATCAGGTAGTTTCCTGGTAGACTGAAGTCTCTCGTGGAGCTGGTATTTATCGTCGTCATTGCTATAATTGGTGGGTCCATAACATTGGATAGCACTCATTGCTGTTTTACACTTCTTTCTTTCGAACTATGCTTTAATGATCCTGGATTTATGAGATTTTCGTCCAATGAATGCTTTCCTTGCCTTTTTGGATACCATTAGAGCAACTCCCTGAGTGTGAGAAGCATCTTCTTTGTTACCAGAGTACAACAGCATCTCTCCCATATCTAGCCTTCTCTGTCCAGCTTGGGTCCGATGGGTCTCGCTGATTCCCAGTGCTGCCAATTTATATCTCCTCATTTCGTTGCTATTTGACTGGTCCTCCCGGTCTCCCACATTGTCTGAACATCCTATGTACCTATATCATTTGTTGCTCTGGTTGTTAAAAGAGGCATTAGTTCTGTGACTTTCGAAGAATCTCTCCTTTCATCATGAGGCGTCATAATTCTCCCTTCCACTTGTAGGACAGAGTTTAAACGGTTTAATATGTTTGCTCTGATTAGAGTTTTTTAGCAAGATTGTTTTGTATGGGATGGGACTTCTGACCCCATACTCAACCCTCCTCGGGACCAGAGTAGCCCTAGAAGAGCTACAGGCAGAGTTGCTTTCTGATTCAGATGTCTGAAAAATTGCAAGTACTAGAATGTGTTTATTTTAAATTCTATGCTGATTATAATATGGAAACCACCCACCTGAATTTTAGTTGCAACGGCGAATTTTGTATCTGTACAGAATAAATTTCATGCGTTTCATTCTTCTTGAAGAGGTTTTGTAAAAATTATTATAATTTTGTGAAAAAATTCCGATTTTTTCAACCTTAAAACTTTGAATGGATGCAAACCAGCTACAGGACCATTCATTGATGAAACCAAGTGGGAAACAGGGGAGTATCAGTATCAGACAACAGCAAACACTTAAGAATTTAGTGAAAAGCAACAGTGGTAAACAATGTCTTACTTAGGCAACAGTTCCAAAAGTTCAACTGAATTTAAAATACACGACATGAAGAGAAGTTCGTTTTTAAATCTGTAGGTTTTGAAACGCCGATGGAATCACTTGTTATGGATCTACAGTACCTCACATTTAACATGCCCTAATTACAAGATCGAGATTACATGAAATTTTGTGTTATCTCTGCATGGTCGAAGAATTCCGAGAAAAAAACTTTACGAATTTAAATTTTCCTACACTTAGCCTATGAGTGTGAACATATTTTGTACTGACTCTTATATAATTCATTTGCTTTCTGTAACTATTTGTTGTTCTCTTAATCTATCTCTGTTATTGACTTTATGGAAGGATCGCCTTGTGAATTTTCTAAGGCTATGAAAACAAACAGTTTCTTTAAAATTTAGCGGATGAGTGAAAAGCTTGGTTTCCTTTTATTTCCATGGGTTTTAAATTTATGGTTGGCACAGAGTTTATTGTGACCTACGATATTAAGCTCTATTATCTAGGTTGTCTTGCTAATTTGCTGCTAAGAGACAAAATAATAACGGGTAGCAGTGTTGAACAAGCCGATACGGTTAAACTAAAAAATATAAGGCGT
Organism: Schistosoma mattheei; assembly: GCA_944470405.2. Taxonomy (NCBI): domain Eukaryota; kingdom Metazoa; phylum Platyhelminthes; class Trematoda; order Strigeidida; family Schistosomatidae; genus Schistosoma; species Schistosoma mattheei. The sequence goes on along the minus strand of OX103947.1, from coordinate 41,615,702 downwards.
ATTATGACCCGACACTTATAACTGTTCAGACCAATACGGTACTATTTTGTAAACAATGTAAACACATCAAAACTTTTACTTAAATATAAGCTATTAGGTATAAAATTTATGAGTAAAGAAGATCGGATCTACTCGGATGGAAAATTTGCATCTAATAAACTAACAAAAAAGAGATCCAGTCAAGAAACTGTCGGAGACGTAGATTTAGAGAAGTCGAACTTAACTTTAAGAAATCGATGAAGCTCATATGAAACTACGCAGCCGTTCTTCGTTATAGATTTGAATACAACGTAAAAGAACAAGTACAGTTAAGGTTTACGGGAAAAGTTTGTATTCGTCATTTTTTATGTTACGACTCATACATGTCTAAAAACAACAAGTTTGCATAGTGGAGTAAGTTTTTTTAAGGAAAACTTATAGCTTTTTACTAGGGTTTCGGTTCAAGTTTGTAAAAATAAACAAACGTGTTAATAAAATGAAGTATATTTTTAGTTTCTAAGTAAATCTTTACCTTAAGTCTCTTGTTTTTTGTAATTTTGTCAACTTGAAGACAACAAAAGGAAGGTTGTTATACGATTTTAGCAATTCCATTATCATTCATGTATCTTGAAACACTCCAGAATTCTGTTAAAAAGAACGTCATTGTTTTCCCTGATGTAACGGGTCAGATTCATATGCAGGCTACTTGAAGAAAATAATTTGACTAGCATAGTAAAATCAAATCACTTATGTAAACCAATGTAAATTTACTAAAGGTTGCGTATGATTTATAAAAGTGAAAGTGGTAGGAGGAATTCAAGTGAACCCGAATGATTAACAGTCATCTGTGAATGTACTATTCACTCATTGTTCGGAATGGGAGATGAGTGAAGTTGAAAATGAGGGTCGTTTGCCTTTTGTTACAGGGTAAATTCTAGTTCAAAAACGGCAGCAACATCCAAATAAAAAGGTTAAAAATAAGTTTTGTTGCAGTATTTTGGGTTTGAGCCTCAAAAAAATGTCAGTCTTATTTTTAGCTCTTGTTTATCTTTTAAATGTGAACGATTTCAAGACTAGGAGGAACACACTAAGTTAACTATACTAAAGACTACCAAAGAGAAACGGACTTATAAGTTATGTGATTTAGCCATAAGCAAATCCAAAAGATGCAGCGAAATACACAATATTATGCACCAGTTTTCAAAAACATATTCTTTGTCGGTATTATAAGTTAGTTTGACATGGTTTATTAAACATGTGTATGTCACCAATAGTAATAAGTCATTTTTGAGCAGTATTCATAATGGATAACTGTCAGAAAAATTGCATCACTGGAATTATCTAAAGGAACACGTAATATCAGCACATTCTGTTAATATATTCAAAACGAGATTGGACCTCCACAGTATTACAAACTGCAAGGATTAATATAGGTTGATAGACCTCCTATCCTTATTACTGAAGACCGACTGTGACGAAAAAGAAAACTGAATACCAATTTAAAAATATTTACCAATCCCTTAGAAGTTCGATATCACCGCAAGTTAGTAAAAAGTGAAATCAATTGTTTATGAACATTTAATAACCCTCTGCATAACGTTGCTAAGACTTAGTCAACAAATGATGATATTTTGAGCGAACAAACAAGTATTTTGTGTCACAATTAGATTACGTGATTGCAATAAAAAGTTGAAAATAACTTATATTAGTATCATAATGCTAAGAAAAGAAATAAGAATTTTCTGACTCACTTTTAACATTTGGAGTACGGTACTTTTTCAAAGTGTTCGGTGTGTTTTTGGTTTACGCGTTTGCTCTTACTCTTTTTGGTGTTTGAAAAGACATTTGTGCTCGCACGCTTCGGATAAAAACTAAAGCCGCATGTTTTTGGTGCATACGTGTTCGTATCTGTTTGACCGGGATTACTGTTAATTCCTCGGAATTTCTGCATTTCCACTTTGTGATAACTTCAGATCACATCGTATCAGTAGCAATTTCGTCACTAACTTCCAACGACAGATTCGGTGATTCTTCTTTCTTTATTGCTACACTCAGATAAATCTGTTGAACTGACCTTAGTTACACGTGAGCTTTTTGATGACATATTGTTATTTTTTTATGTCAAAGCTCTCACTATTTTCAAGGAAACTTTAAAAAAACTCTGGGAAGAATCGTTAAGGTATTGTCATCGGAACTAGTCGAGTTGATATCCCGACGAAGAATTTTCAGAGCAGTCTAGTCTAAAGCAAATAATAATACCGCACTCGTTTCAAAAAGGGCAGTGATTTTTGTACTTGTCGTGATTATCTTTGCTTTTTGTATTTGTTGCATCAAAAAACATTCTTGGTCTACTTCAATTAAAAGTACTCTGGTTAAGGTTTGAAATTTTTGCTAAACTTTGTCCTGTCCCAGGCTCCCAACTTTGGGGAAAATTTAGTCCATTTTGTGGAAGCCTCTATAGTGAATTTTGGGGAAATGAGACAAAAAACCCAAAATTTCCCCAAAGCTGGCAGCTTGGGGTGGTACCTTATTTTTACTCATTGACTGACACTCATGTTCACATTGTGATCTTATTGTGTTTTGAACCTTCTTAATCAAATTTTAATGGTTAGTAAGACTTATAAATGTGGACAACCAAACTGCTTCTTCCCCGTTGAGAAATAAATGCAGTGCGATGAGTGTAAAAAGTGGTACCATAAGATGTGTACACATCTAAGTCATACGGCATACAAAAGATGCTCGAAGCCTAACTCACATTGGCTTTGTATGCTTTGCTGTACAAATAAGAAGTTACTAATTCAGGAGGCTATGAGCCTATTGGCTTTGGGTCTGTAAGGAAAACGATGTCGGTTGCGTTAATAACACGAGCACTGACCGTGAAGAATGTCACAGTGTAGTACGTGCTGCTACCTGACCCGATAAACACTCAACTGTGATTGACGGGAAAGTGAAATCCCTGTTAACATTAAAAAGGAGTAAAATGCTGCTTGATATTGACATCGGAAATCATACGCCTCTAGTGGAAATTGAAGACCCGGATAAAACTGTCACCGTTCCAAATAGTCCCGGTGTGGCTGTCCTGAATGATGATAAATGGACTTCAGTACAGAGAAAAAGAAATGAGAAGAAAAAAGTTGTAGGCGAAACACAGCTGGTTAGTAAGTCGTTGGGAGAGGCGGTATCAGAAACAAAAACTCTATTGCGTGTCAAGACAGATCTCTCTGAGAGGTCAGTCATTTTTCATAAGTTAAGAGAATCTTCCGATAAGCAACCAAAGGCTAGATTTGAACATGATCTCAGTCATATTAAGTTCTTAGTAAGCAAACTACTCCCAGATACAGTTTCAGGAGTTAGTATTTGTAAGCTTTATAGAATAGGACAAAAGGTGGATTCTGAATGTCCTCAGAAAAGCCGCCTCTTGAAGGTTACATTTGCCACGGTTGAAGAAAGGAACCTTATTCTAGGTAACTCACGTAAACTGATTAGATCCGGAATATACGTCCGTGAGGATCTCAGCTTAGCTGATCGTATTAGAAGACAAGCTACAGAAGTGGAAATAAATAAGCGTCGCCGAAACGGTGAAAGAAACCTCGTTCTTGAGGGTTTTCAAATTGTAAAAGTTTAGAAAAGAACGATCCCCAAACCACTCTGTGTACTAAGGGAAAGTTCTCCACAGACCTAAAGGTATGCTACACAGATGCTCGCAGCCTACTAAATAAAATGGCGGAGCTCAAGTCACTGGTGGATAAAGAAAAACCGGATGTTATTGCTGTCTCGGAAACTTGGTTAACGTCAGAAGTATTAGATAACGAAATTCAGTTGACTGGTTTTTTATCCAATAGGGATGATAGATTAAACCGTAGGGGAGGCGGGATTATCCTGTACCTGGAAAGTACCGTAACCATAAGAGTAGCTGAGACAGTGGCACATATTTCACGGACATGTGAACTGGCGCGATGTAAGCTGAAATGTGGACGGCGAGATTTCGAATTAGTTGTAGTATATCGCAGTCCAGAATGTGTAGCAGATGATTGGGGCAGATTTCACTCAGAAACCTCCTCTAGACAAAAACCAGACCAAAATAAAGAGTCAACAGACCACTTTCTCACCGTATACTTCGATCAAGACGATGTGCTTAAGGCTTTTAGCACCTTAAACATGAAAAAGTCAACAGGACCAGATGAACTACCCCCCAAAATCTTGAGACATATTGCACAATATATCGCAGCCCCACTGACTGTGATATTCAATATGTCACTTGACCAAAGTGTGTTGCCTATGGACCGGAAGGACGCACTCGTCACCCCCATACATAAAACAGGACCAAGACAAGTTCCATCGAACTACAGACCTGTAAGCTTCATTAGTGTTGTAGTTAAAATATTAGAAAGAATAGTCAAGCGTACCATAATAGCATTTATGGAAACCAATAGCTTGCTAAAAATAGAACAAAATGGTTTAAGAAAGGGTCTATCTTGTACAACGAATCTCCTTATAGCAAGGGAGTTTTGGATAAAGGCGATAGACAACGAAAACTCAGTGGATGTTGTCTACATAGACTTCAGTAAAACTTTTGACAAGGTGCCAACTAATAGACTGCTATTGAAGTTGGAAAACTTTGCTATTGCCGGATCTCTTTTAAAATGAACTAAGGATCTTCTAGTAGGTCGTAGACGGAAAGTAAGAATAAATTCCAAGTGCTCCATCTGGAGACAAGTACTTAGCGGGGTACCTCTTCCACTTTACTGTCGATGACGTTCTGGAGACAGCTCTGATGGGAGTGATGGTGTGTATCTGTCACTTGGAGAAGGAACCTTCGGCGTTGAGTATGAGGATGATATTGTCCTACTGTTTGATATGACTCGAACCATGCAATCCTCACTTCATCAGTTGGCAATGAGTGTCCGTAGGTATGGCATGTGTTTAGCAGCTTCTCAGTACAAAGCACCTCTACAAGGCTGACAGGAGTATGTGTCTGTACTCACTGTTGGTAGTGAGCGGTTAGAGGTAGTAGATAAGTTCACGTGTCTGGGTAGTTGTGTAAGTGTTGGTGGTAGAGCGAGTGATGAGATCAATTTATGTATGGTGAAAGCCAGAAGGGTCATGTTAATCTGAGTAATCTTTTGTCCTTCATGATGTTGATCTAACTATTAACGTCAGGTTTGCGATGTGTCAGTGAGAGGTGTTGTATCCTGTGCTTGTCAAGTTTCAAACATCATTGGATGGTCCAAGACTCAAATGTGCTACCTAGTGATTGAAAATCGATCTCCTTAATCATTTTCATGATAAATAATGTACACACTGTGCTAACCTGAGATTTTTTTGAAAATTATATAAACTGTATTATTGTTCACTCACAAATAAACTGTTGACTACCCTTAGTAACAAGGTTGGAAACAAACTTACCTATAAAGTAATACTGCTGTCTAATCGCTAGAGGTATGAAATAATTGGACCAAATAATGAAAAACAGCGTTGATTTGGATTCTGTTTGACTGGTATTCTGATTCTTCTCATCAAATGTCCCAGTCGTGGTTCCATAAGTGTAATTTTTAAAATTATTTGCCTAACTATTTCAATACAACTATGGTAATAAAATTATTTGGAAGGTAATACCTATTTTACACTTATCATTTGATCAGCAAATTGACCCGAAGTTATACCTTATGGTGATTCTCCATTTCTACTTGGTGATTACTTTTTAACCTACTGTTTTATATTTTTCCTCATTATTCTCATGTAGTACCAAAATCTTCCTTGTTTCATTTATTCCGTCTGTTATAATCCCATTTTTCTGAGAATGTTCATGATTTCATCTGCATAAAATCTACAGTTCACTTGTTCTGACCGATATTTTGTTTAATGTTTGGTGTTAGGTCTCTAAGAGATTTACGAATCTACATTTTCACATAGTTTAACAATTGAGTTGTACACAACAGTTATATATATTTAATTACCTTTTATACAGAGGTAATTTCTCTTTCGATCTCAGCCATTATATGAAATTTATAAATAATTGTTTAATATTCACTTATCGTAGTTATTTGCTTATTTAGATAGTGTCATTAACAATAACACTTTCACAACACCTTCCTTTAGATGCCTGTACTGAATGGACAATTTTTCATTCATATCAACTTATAAATTTACTGAATGACCTCATCTTTTTCAGTTAAATGATAATTATTCACTGTAATGAAAGACCCAATTATTTTAAATTACAATCCCATTAAAATATTTATCAAAATCTGAAGTATGCGGAGAATATTGTTTATCGTACACCTTCGATTTACAAGATAATTACTAATGTCATTGTTTAAAACTTGTGAAATTTGGTCATCACAGCTGCACACAACAAATTTTGAGGACGGATTTTGCTTGAAGTTAAGTCCTCTTCACAATTTGCATAAATCTCAATATTTCATCTTATTTGGAACTTCCTCTGGTATTTTATCCATTTTTCTACCTCGAGCTGCTGAAATTTCAGTTAATGAAAAATCAGACCATCAATTACATAATTATAATGATTTGTGCATTGAATACAATACCGAGCATCCTATTTTGTGTATAGATTGTGGTAATCTTGTCACGGAAATGTGTCAGTATCAACAGATAGCAGTTTTGCATTCACGAATGATAGCTGTTTATGATTTTGCGAAGTCTGATGATTCGTTTCAAGGCTGTGGTGATACTTTTTCACTAGAATCTTGGAAGTTAACGCTTTCATTCAAACTTAACGTTCAAAAGGACTCATACACATTACTTCTTGGCAAATTCTTCGAACAAATCCAAACAGATGTCATTTGTGTTCAAACGCTTGACGCATCTCTTTACTTTTTCAATGCGAATGGAGAATTACTTCAAATAACCTTACCAAATATTCTAATACCTGGTCCTATAATATTTGTAAAATCCATCCATTCATTAATAACAGCTGCTTCAATAAAATTATATTGTTTTAGTTTTCTGTCTTCGAATATTAAACACTCGCAAACATTATATACTGATCATAAAAATATTCCATTAGACTGGTCGATTGTTTTAGGAGAACCTATATTGTGTATGGATGAAATTGACTCAGAGTTTACAACTAGTAAACACTATCCCTTATCATATGTAGTTGCATTAGGCAGAAAACGAATTTTCCTTATCTCAGAAACTGGTTCCTTACTGTTTACTCGGCGTATTGAGATTCCATCCAAACAACTATGTGTATATGGTTATTCAGAAGTAAATGTTAATTCACTGGAGAACTTATTGTTTACTAATGCACAAAGTCAAGTTTCGTGGGTGCCAAGGTTTCTGGTAACAACAGAGAAAAATCAGCTACTTGTATTTAAAGTAAGTGTATTGTTTTCTCACAGTAATGTCTAATCATCAAAATTTCATATATATGAAGTATTATCATTGGCTAAACTTTAATATAATCCAGTAAATGAGATGTACGTAAAACCCTCTTACAATCACCATGATAAACGAAATGATATGAAATAAGTTATTCATTCAGTTTTGACTAAAGTTCATTTTTAACGTTATTAGTAGCATAATCTAAACTACAAGCACATAATTCTATTACTTGATAACGATGGTTCCGCACATGAGGATGTTCGCATAATATCATGGACTGATTGAAGTTAGACTTATACGCCATCGGATCCTAGCTCGGTTCATGAGTTCATTGGCTATTAGTCTGAGCTGTGTAGCGTAGTGAAGACAATTCTGTTGATGTCCTCAAGGGAATCACAACCTGTGACTGGAGACTAAATTACACGTCTCAATATTGACATCAGTGTTATAGATGCAGGCTTTAGATAGGGATATTATTATGTCCCTGTAAATGATATGCTTAGTTCTAGCGAATTCTTTTCATCCTCTGACTACTTAATGGTGTTTTCGAAACTGCTGATATTTTTACCGTTTACTCGTATACTAAATCAAGTGTTCTCCCCCATGTATAGTACGGGAATTGAAAATGATACGTTACGTTTTTCACATCCTGCGTTTTTACATCCATCTGTTTCAGATATATTGGCGACTTGTCAGCTTTATCTTTGTTTAGACTGGATGAAATAGACCCACCAATTGAATGTATGGCGCTCTAACCATAACCATCCCTCCACTTCTACTACTATTTTTTATCCCATCTCTTTCGTTCGGCGAGTTACTTTAAAACCACACATTTCAGTTGGTGTTGGATATGTATGAAATAAATTTTTTTTGGACTGAATGCATAGCGATGAATTAAGATTTAATTACTCTTCTGTCCGAATTCAAATGAATGAATAAACTTGCAATCTTAGAAAACAATTATTTCTTCCTTATTGACTAGTTTTCGTGCAATTTTATAGACCTTTGTTTTTAGTTTTCATGTAACTTTTAAATCCTTTGATATTGCAATTAGAATCAATGGATTTTTGGGTGTAGTCACCAGTATTGCATGCATAAACAGTTCAGTTGTTCTTTGATAAAGTCTTCACTATATTTTATCAACTTTTCAGTAGTCATTATTACTGTTCATTTCACTGTGCAAGAAGTTTGAACCTAATTGACCTCGATTTCATTTAATAATAAAATCCTCACTATTTACTCTATCAAGTTATCCAATATTGTATCATCAAAGAAAGTTGATTGAGTATGTGAATAAATGCCTCTTAATTCATCCATAAATTTTTCTTCCTGAACGCTAACAGATGGCAAAGTTTTGCTAGTGGCTAGCAGTAAACTTCAAGAGGCGCGTTTAATCCTAAATGGGACTTGTCAGGTGAATGTAACTGCACTCGTGCTGATGTTCACTTGCGGAATCATACTCATTCTTTTAGCTTGAAACGCCCAACGCGCTAACCACTTGGCTACTGAGTCCGGATGTCCACTAGCTTCTGCTAGGGAAATGAACTTTGCCTTAGTTGTAGGGGTTTTTTGAATCTTCTCACTGTTGATGGTAAGGACCACAGATGACCGGTCTTTGTTTGCATATGTGTTTCCTGACCAGGCTGCCTCATATAGCCATTAATCATAAGCACTTTAATTGAATTTTGCTGGTTTATGTTCGGTTTTTCCCCTTTTTCTCTATAAATAGAACTTTACTTAATTGACATAAAGAGATCGAATCCATCATTTTTAAGGAATACTCAGGTTTGCTAATGTATATCATGGGCTTTTATTATAAACATAGTAACAAAAAGACTACTGTTTAACACATTTCTTCCATCCTATCATCAAAATAATATCTGACAGTGAAAGGTAAAGTTATTGAAAGGAACACACTTATTTGGCTATTAGTGTCTTCAATGCTTAACATAAGTTTGATGTAACTAAGGTAACTAAGGCCATATTATCCAACATCTCCAATCGTGGGTCTCCATAATCTCCTAGACTTCAACTAAGTAGTCCGCATCTACGAACACGGCTGAAACCGACAGTTAATGACTTCATGGGCTAATACCACGTCTCAGCTTGATCATTCTTAATTTTCTTATTACCTGGTTACAGCAAATATTGCACGTTGAGGTAGGTTGTGGTCAGGGACACATTAAAGTTGACCTAGCTACCTCAGTTGATAAAGATTTACCATCTCACCAACCCATTTACCATCTTTATCTAATAACCTATGTATCATTTACTAGACATTAATGATATAGTCTTCTTTACTTTTTAGGGTGCCCAACTCTTATGGTCCGCATTGTTATCATTGGGTGCAATTCATATATCTATGCCTATATTCACAATGGAATTAAGTAAATGTTACGGTAAAAAACTTCCATTTATTGGACTGAATTTTTCATCTGGTTTAATTGTTGTACTTCATAGAAATGGACGGATTAATTTGTCATATCTTGGCACTGATCCATCTAATTTAGTTGTCCCAAATATCATGAAATCAAGTCAAAACGATCACAATTATTCAAATGAAATATATCCTAATCAGTCACAATTGAACAATGAAAGTTTAGATGAAGAAATGCATCAAGTAAATGAACGTATTGATCAGCTAATAAAAGTTCATTCATCCTTATTATTCCCTAGTAATAATCATAAAAAGACTCATCTTGAAAAGATTCTCTCCCAAAATTGAAAACATCTATACGTTTAAATTCAAATCGACTGAATATAAATGAGAATGAATTATGCTTTATTGATATTGATATTGAATTTCCAAGAACATACCTCATAGAACAATTTAATTCTGTTTATCTATTAATTCATTCTTGTTCACCAATTATAATAAAACCTAATTATATAGAAATTTTTTCTAATGAATTAAATAGTCATAATTTTGTTTTAGTCAATCATAATAATCCATATAAGTATTCATATACATTAACATGTTATAATGTGAATAAGTTTATTGATAGAGAAAATGGGACATCATCATTAAGAAATAATCAACTTCCATTAGATATGAATGTTGTTATAATGTTGTATTACACTTTTACTTCCTTGAACAATGATAATAATAATAATAATGAAAAAATTAATTGCCCTACTGATAATTCAATGTCGTTTAATTCTCATTCAATTACAAAATGTGTTACTAATTGTATCAAGCTCCCATTAATTTTGTTTGCTTCTAGCACCTTTGTACATAAGAATCAAATCACTGGGAAATTTTCTTTGGTTTTTCAACTGGTAACAAAATTTCAGAATTATTTAAAAAATGTAAATTTATCAGACTTATTACCAAATTTATTACCTAAAAATGATGCTACTTGTTTTAATGAAAGTAGTCTAAATAATTTCACCGTATGTGTATCATTTTGTGGTTTGAAACAAATGAATAATGATGATCAACAATGTGTATACATTTCAATTAAATATAATAAAAAATTCAAATTTAAGCTACAAAGTAATCATCCTGAAACATTTTGGCCAATTTTACAAGAGATCATTTTTCATAATAATCTTAGTGGAAAACGTAAAACGAATAGTGATGCAAATAATCTTTACATTGTCTTGTATACGAAGAATGCTATAAAATTTATGGATCATGGTTCTGTACCTCCGAAATCACTATCGTCACTAAAGTTTGATAATTATGCTTCTCAACTTGAAACATTGTTCAGTAAATTATATGAATATTTAGATGATCATGTCAATAAAGGTTTAGAACTAGACAACCAAATTAGTAAGCTTACTGTGCAAGCTAGACATTATCGTGCTGTTCAACGAGAAGTTGTTGAAAGAATAAAAAATAGCCAACCTAATTGTTTAAATGGATTTAATGAATTGTTAGAAAGAGATATGACTAATTTAATGACTACTTGTGATTTACTTGACCTGCTAACACAAGAATATTTTCAATCTGGTTATTCTGTAATATCCTTAATTATTTTATTAAGTTTTATTTGTTTATTTTGCATACAATCGTCATCCTCTTCTTCTCCATCATCATTTGACTTTTCCGAATTTAAAATTGACTTTATACCATTCCAACCAGCACATTTGTTGACTATGTTACACTCAACAGTGTTATTAGAAAATATTCGAAATACAGAATGCCCTGAATCAATTTTATCCACTGAATCTCATGAAAATAATCATCATATTGATTTTAAACAATATCTACAAGCCGAAATAAATTATTATTCAGAAATCATTCGATCCGATCACATTGATCCAAACAAACAATATGATTCATTCACTAATTATCAAGATCCTTTAAGAAATTATAATCGATTATTGACGCCTAAATATATTTATGAACAATTCTATCAACTTTGTAAACAATTTATGTCTTGCGATCATAAGGAAATTAAAAGTTTAATTAGTTTGCTCAATCGGTGAATAACTCTGTTTTATTCAATTTGTTTCAGTATTTTTATACACCAATGAGTAAAGTTGTAAATTTGAAATGAAGTATTTATTTTGGTGAGCATAAATAGAATTAAAATAATAGTAATACTGTTCAATTTGTATTTGGTTTTGTAGTCATGCTTTAAATCCTTTATGCATAATACTAAAGAGCTTTCATCAATTAAAGTGTTACTTTTGAAGCTTTGATTGTTTCCCGCTTTCACACTTATGAACGTACCTACAAGTATCAGTTACAGAAAAAATAAGTCTACGACCATAACGTATTTGACAGAAAATTTAAATAACAACGACGACTCACGGAGTTCAGTTAAAGTGAATTAGGTTGCTGCATATTAATACACAAGAGTATACCAATTCGAAAACAAAAACATCCTCTAGAAAAACTTTACATCCAAAAACAAAAAAACCGTGTCAAAATAAGTGAAAAAACAATAAAAAACGTATCAGGAAAATATAAAGAATAAAAGGAATAACAGCAACATCCAAAAACCAAGAAGAGAAGTTCTGTTACGAATATACTTGAAAAAAACAATGAAGGTAGAGCTACATGGACGGATACATATTAAAACAGACGATTCTTCAGCTTACGAGCACTTCGACATTACACTCACATCACCGACCGTCCAGTCGATTGAAAATCGACAGTTCCAATAGACATATCAATGTTCTCGAACTTCTCGATTGTGACTTTATGTACAATATTGTTGTTTCAAGTTGAACAGTGAACTCACAGTCGTCATACAGTGTGAGACTATATGATTCACGAAGACGTTCCCTCATCTCATAGATACACGCTCATACATGTTCATGGAACTAGACCTCCGAATCATCTCAAATCGTTCACAAAACCAATCATATCTAGTCACACGTAAGTAACGTCAGTCTCACATTCAATCATCCTCTCACTCTCTCATTCACCAATTCCACACGGTCACAATGAAACACAAACACAGTCGAACGTAAACTCATTCATTTATTCACTAAATCTATCAGTCAATGCACCACACATCCACACAACATGCACAAATCTATATTCATACACAAACACACAGACCATCCATCTATCCATCCTTCATTCGCATTCATTCTCTCGAATGCAACACACACGGAAACTAATAGAACAGAGGGTTTGTTCACTGGAAATAGGCACGCACAGACAGGATTCTCGAGATCGGAGATGCAAGTAATTGTGATGATATGAAGACGAGCACGAGGGCCATTTCAGAGTCATTTGGATTGGACAGAATGACTGAAGTGTTTGAGATGGATTCTGTCTCAGGTAATGTCGTCTGAGACTGTGCATGTTTGCGTATAGGTTTGTCCACATCAGTGGGGTGTTCGATTAGTTACTTAAGCACTCCTCTCTATTCCACTGGATGTCGACTAATTACGACGTTGAGAATAATGACGGAGGAGTCAAGTCAAAACACACACCCCCGTCGGGATCACATCACTCTGAGAAGATATTGTTTCTTACAACAACACCGAGTCACAGGCAAGACTGAACGTGTCAGCCGCATACAACACAACAGGATAATGAACACTGGTTGATTCAAAACAATGCCTATCATGGTTGTGACGGTTAGTGTGGCTGAGTGTATGCGAGTGAAATATTCGATGGTTGCATAGTGGTGTGGGAATGACTTGACTATATGTGAACACAGTGAATGTCAGTAAAGAGTGACTAGTTGATGAGCGATGTTTGTTGACGAATTGATCAGTCGGTGTGTTGTTGATGAATATGTGTGTGTGTGTGTGTGCGCGTGTGTATGTGGATCGGAGTGAGCGATCATGTGTGGGTGGTAGGTGAGTAGTTCAGCGTGTATTCATTGGTGTTAGTATTGGTGTTGTGTTGATGTTGTGGTATTGTGGGTTAATGATCTTTGTGTGGGTGCTCGTTGGAGTTGGTGTTTGTGCGAGCGACTGATAGTGAAGTGGTGAGTGTGCAAGTCGGTGCCAGCGAAAATCAGCTGGGATGGCCGAGTGGTTAAGGCGGTGGACTTAAGATCCCCTGGGGTGTATCCCCGCGTGGGTTCGAACCCCACTCCCAGCAGGCGGCTTTTGTAGCCACAACACTACTCTACCATCATCACTCAGCATTACTCACTGTGACAACACCGTACACATTGTAAAAGCATCACATTCCCACACCACCTCTGTCCACACGTGTCCACTGTGTCGGTGTAGAATTGGCGCGTGTGCGGTGCATTCCACATGTCGCCTGACCGTCCGCAACAATCCAATGGTCTGTGACTTCTGGAGTAGGTGCTCTGTCTGCAGTTTCTCAAAATCACCAGTAGACTGCTCGTTGTGCACTCGCACCTCCAGTCTTGATGGAGATGAGTCTACTGAGTAGGTCACCTGGTCGGTCACTTGTATTGCAAGTGTCCCGTGTGTGCATGTCACACAAGTCACTCGATTCTCCGGTTTACCAGCACTCGACATTACACTCACATCACCGACCGTCCAGTCGATTGAAAATCGACAGTTCCAATAGACATATCAATGTTCTCGAACTTCTCGATTGTGACTTTATGTACAATATTGTTGTTTCAAGTTGAACAGTGAACTCACAGTCGTCATACAGTGTGAGACTATATGATTCACGAAGACGTTCCCTCATCTCATAGATACACGCTCATACATGTTCATGGAACTAGACCTCCGAATCATCTCAAATCGTTCACAAAACCAATCATATCTAGTCACACGTAAGTAACGTCAGTCTCACATTCAATCATCCTCTCACTCTCTCATTCACCAATTCCACACGGTCACAATGAAACACAAACACAGTCGAACGTAAACTCATTCATTTATTCACTAAATCTATCAGTCAATGCACCACACATCCACACAACATGCACAAATCTATATTCATACACAAACACACAGACCATCCATCTATCCATCCTTCATTCGCATTCATTCTCTCGAATGCAACACACACGGAAACTAATAGAACAGAGGGTTTGTTCACTGGAAATAGGCACGCACAGACAGGATTCTCGAGATCGGAGATGCAAGTAATTGTGATGATATGAAGACGAGCACGAAGGCCATTTCAGAGTCATTTGGATTGGACAGAATGACTGAAGTGTTTGAGATGGATTCTGTCTCAGGTAATGTCGTCTGAGACTGTGCATGTTTGCGTATAGGTTTGTCCACATCAGTGGGGTGTTCGATTAGTTACTTAAGCACTCCTCTCTATTCCACTGGATGTCGACTAATTACGACGTTGAGAATAATGACGGAGGAGTCAAGTCAAAACACACACCCCCGTCGGGATCACATCACTCTGAGAAGATATTGTTTCTTACAACAACACCGAGTCACAGGCAAGACTGAACGTGTCAGCCGCATACAACACAACAGGATAATGAACACTGGTTGATTCAAAACAATGCCTATCATGGTTGTGACGGTTAGTGTGGCTGAGTGTATGCGAGTGAAATATTCGATGGTTGCATAGTGGTGTGGGAATGACTTGACTATATGTGAACACAGTGAATGTCAGTAAAGAGTGACTAGTTGATGAGCGATGTTTGTTGACGAATTGATCAGTCGGTGTGTTGTTGATGAATATGTGTGTGTGTGTGTGTGCGCGTGTGTATGTGGATCGGAGTGAGCGATCATGTGTGGGTGGTAGGTGAGTAGTTCAGCGTGTATTCATTGGTGTTAGTATTGGTGTTGTGTTGATGTTGTGGTATTGTGGGTTAATGATCTTTGTGTGGGTGCTCGTTGGAGTTGGTGTTTGTGCGAGCGACTGATAGTGAAGTGGTGAGTGTGCAAGTCGGTGCCAGCGAAAATCAGCTGGGATGGCCGAGTGGTTAAGGCGGTGGACTTAAGATCCCCTGGGGTGTATCCCCGCGTGGGTTCGAACCCCACTCCCAGCAGGCGGCTTTTGTAGCCACAACACTACTCTACCATCATCACTCAGCATTACTCACTGTGACAACACCGTACACATTGTAAAAGCATCACATTCCCACACCACCTCTGTCCACACGTGTCCACTGTGTCGGTGTAGAATTGGCGCGTGTGCGGTGCATTCCACATGTCGCCTGACCGTCCACAACAATCCAATGGTCTGTGACTTCTGGAGTAGGTGCTCTGTCTGCAGTTTCTCAAAATCACCAGTAGACTGCTCGTTGTGCACTCGCACCTCCAGTCTTGATGGAGATGAGTCTACTGAGTAGGTCACCTGGTCGGTCACTTGTATTGCAAGTGTCCCGTGTGTGCATGTCACACAAGTCACTCGATTCTCCGGTTTACCAGCACTCGACATTACACTCACATCACCGACCGTCCAGTCGATTGAAAATCGACAGTTCCAATAGACATATCAATGTTCTCGAACTTCTCGATTGTGACTTTATGTACAATATTGTTGTTTCAAGTTGAACAGTGAACTCACAGTCGTCATACAGTGTGAGACTATATGATTCACGAAGACGTTCCCTCATCTCATAGATACACGCTCATACATGTTCATGGAACTAGACCTCCGAATCATCTCAAATCGTTCACAAAACCAATCATATCTAGTCACACGTAAGTAACGTCAGTCTCACATTCAATCATCCTCTCACTCTCTCATTCACCAATTCCACACGGTCACAATGAAACACAAACACAGTCGAACGTAAACTCATTCATTTATTCACTAAATCTATCAGTCAATGCACCACACATCCACACAACATGCACAAATCTATATTCATACACAAACACACAGACCATCCATCTATCCATCCTTCATTCGCATTCATTCTCTCGAATGCAACACACACGGAAACTAATAGAACAGAGGGTTTGTTCACTGGAAATAGGCACGCACAGACAGGATTCTCGAGATCGGAGATGCAAGTAATTGTGATGATATGAAGACGAGCACGAAGGCCATTTCAGAGTCATTTGGATTGGACAGAATGACTGAAGTGTTTGAGATGGATTCTGTCTCAGGTAATGTCGTCTGAGACTGTGCATGTTTGCGTATAGGTTTGTCCACATCAGTGGGGTGTTCGATTAGTTACTTAAGCACTCCTCTCTATTCCACTGGATGTCGACTAATTACGACGTTGAGAATAATGACGGAGGAGTCAAGTCAAAACACACACCCCCGTCGGGATCACATCACTCTGAGAAGATATTGTTTCTTACAACAACACCGAGTCACAGGCAAGACTGAACGTGTCAGCCGCATACAACACAACAGGATAATGAACACTGGTTGATTCAAAACAATGCCTATCATGGTTGTGACGGTTAGTGTGGCTGAGTGTATGCGAGTGAAATATTCGATGGTTGCATAGTGGTGTGGGAATGACTTGACTATATGTGAACACAGTGAATGTCAGTAAAGAGTGACTAGTTGATGAGCGATGTTTGTTGACGAATTGATCAGTCGGTGTGTTGTTGATGAATATGTGTGTGTGTGTGTGTGTGTGCGTATGTATGTGGATCGGAGTGAGCGATCATGTGTGGGTGGTAGGTGAGTAGTTCAGCGTGTATTCATTGGTGTTAGTATTGGTGTTGTGTTGATGTTGTGGTATTGTGGGTTAATGATCTTTGTGTGGGTGCTCGTTGGAGTTGGTGTTTGTGCGAGCGACTGATAGTGAAGTGGTGAGTGTGCAAGTCGGTGCCAGCGAAAATCAGCTGGGATGGCCGAGTGGTTAAGGCGGTGGACTTAAGATCCCCTGGGGTGTATCCCCGCGTGGGTTCGAACCCCACTCCCAGCAGGCGGCTTTTGTAGCCACAACACTACTCTACCATCATCACTCAGCATTACTCACTGTGACAACACCGTACACATTGTAAAAGCATCACATTCCCACACCACCTCTGTCCACACGTGTCCACTGTGTCGGTGTAGAATTGGCGCGTGTGCGGTGCATTCCACATGTCGCCTGACCGTCCGCAACAATCCAATGGTCTGTGACTTCTGGAGTAGGTGCTCTGTCTGCAGTTTCTCAAAATCACCAGTAGACTGCTCGTTGTGCACTCGCACCTCCAGTCTTGATGGAGATGAGTCTACTGAGTAGGTCACCTGGTCGGTCACTTGTATTGCAAGTGTCCCGTGTGTGCATGTCACACAAGTCACTCGATTCTCCGGTTTACCAGCACTCGACATTACACTCACATCACCGACCGTCCAGTCGATTGAAAATCGACAGTTCCAATAGACATATCAATGTTCTCGAACTTCTCGATTGTGACTTTATGTACAATATTGTTGTTTCAAGTTGAACAGTGAACTCACAGTCGTCATACAGTGTGAGACTATATGATTCACGAAGACGTTCCCTCATCTCATAGATACACGCTCATACATGTTCATGGAACTAGACCTCCGAATCATCTCAAATCGTTCACAAAACCAATCATATCTAGTCACACGTAAGTAACGTCAGTCTCACATTCAATCATCCTCTCACTCTCTCATTCACCAATTCCACACGGTCACAATGAAACACAAACACAGTCGAACGTAAACTCATTCATTTATTCACTAAATCTATCAGTCAATGCACCACACATCCACACAACATGCACAAATCTATATTCATACACAAACACACAGACCATCCATCTATCCATCCTTCATTCGCATTCATTCTCTCGAATGCAACACACACGGAAACTAATAGAACAGAGGGTTTGTTCACTGGAAATAGGCACGCACAGACAGGATTCTCGAGATCGGAGATGCAAGTAATTGTGATGATATGAAGACGAGCACGAAGGCCATTTCAGAGTCATTTGGATTGGACAGAATGACTGAAGTGTTTGAGATGGATTCTGTCTCAGGTAATGTCGTCTGAGACTGTGCATGTTTGCGTATAGGTTTGTCCACATCAGTGGGGTGTTCGATTAGTTACTTAAGCACTCCTCTCTATTCCACTGGATGTCGACTAATTACGACGTTGAGAATAATGACGGAGGAGTCAAGTCAAAACACACACCCCCGTCGGGATCACATCACTCTGAGAAGATATTGTTTCTTACAACAACACCGAGTCACAGGCAAGACTGAACGTGTCAGCCGCATACAACACAACAGGATAATGAACACTGGTTGATTCAAAACAATGCCTATCATGGTTGTGACGGTTAGTGTGGCTGAGTGTATGCGAGTGAAATATTCGATGGTTGCATAGTGGTGTGGGAATGACTTGACTATATGTGAACACAGTGAATGTCAGTAAAGAGTGACTAGTTGATGAGCGATGTTTGTTGACGAATTGATCAGTCGGTGTGTTGTTGATGAATATGTGTGTGTGTGTGTGTGCGTATGTATGTGGATCGGAGTGAGCGATCATGTGTGGGTGGTAGGTGAGTAGTTCAGCGTGTATTCATTGGTGTTAGTATTGGTGTTGTGTTGATGTTGTGGTATTGTGGGTTAATGATCTTTGTGTGGGTGCTCGTTGGAGTTGGTGTTTGTGCGAGCGACTGATAGTGAAGTGGTGAGTGTGCAAGTCGGTGCCAGCGAAAATCAGCTGGGATGGCCGAGTGGTTAAGGCGGTGGACTTAAGATCCCCTGGGGTGTATCCCCGCGTGGGTTCGAACCCCACTCCCAGCAGGCGGCTTTTGTAGCCACAACACTACTCTACCATCATCACTCAGCATTACTCACTGTGACAACACCGTACACATTGTAAAAGCATCACATTCCCACACCACCTCTGTCCACACGTGTCCACTGTGTCGGTGTAGAATTGGCGCGTGTGCGGTGCATTCCACATGTCGCCTGACCGTCCGCAACAATCCAATGGTCTGTGACTTCTGGAGTAGGTGCTCTGTCTGCAGTTTCTCAAAATCACCAGTAGACTGCTCGTTGTGCACTCGCACCTCCAGTCTTGATGGAGATGAGTCTACTGAGTAGGTCACCTGGTCGGTCACTTGTATTGCAAGTGTCCCGTGTGTGCATGTCACACAAGTCACTCGATTCTCCGGTTTACCAGCACTCGACATTACACTCACATCACCGACCGTCCAGTCGATTGAAAATCGACAGTTCCAATAGACATATCAATGTTCTCGAACTTCTCGATTGTGACTTTATGTACAATATTGTTGTTTCAAGTTGAACAGTGAACTCACAGTCGTCATACAGTGTGAGACTATATGATTCACGAAGACGTTCCCTCATCTCATAGATACACGCTCATACATGTTCATGGAACTAGACCTCCGAATCATCTCAAATCGTTCACAAAACCAATCATATCTAGTCACACGTAAGTAACGTCAGTCTCACATTCAATCATCCTCTCACTCTCTCATTCACCAATTCCACACGGTCACAATGAAACACAAACACAGTCGAACGTAAACTCATTCATTTATTCACTAAATCTATCAGTCAATGCACCACACATCCACACAACATGCACAAATCTATATTCATACACAAACACACAGACCATCCATCTATCCATCCTTCATTCGCATTCATTCTCTCGAATGCAACACACACGGAAACTAATAGAACAGAGGGTTTGTTCACTGGAAATAGGCACGCACAGACAGGATTCTCGAGATCGGAGATGCAAGTAATTGTGATGATATGAAGACGAGCACGAAGGCCATTTCAGAGTCATTTGGATTGGACAGAATGACTGAAGTGTTTGAGATGGATTCTGTCTCAGGTAATGTCGTCTGAGACTGTGCATGTTTGCGTATAGGTTTGTCCACATCAGTGGGGTGTTCGATTAGTTACTTAAGCACTCCTCTCTATTCCACTGGATGTCGACTAATTACGACGTTGAGAATAATGTCGTAGTAGTCAGTTGATTACTACTATCCTTTTTGATTTTATCTCTCCATTCTTTGCTCTGCTTTTGTATTGTTTATTTAACACGATATGCTACTATATAATATTTTGTAATATTACGCAACTTTATCTGAATGATCATAAAGCAAAATAAAATTAATTTTCCTTTTTATGCCTTGGCATATGTTTGCTATCTCCTGCTGTGCGGTTACAATTTCAAGCAATTTATATTCAACAAATAGCCTTATAAAAACAATAACTTCCTTCCATCAGTATTCTTTAATTACTTTATAATAATAGGTCACTGCTTTAAACAAACCAGGGCAATTAATATAAGATGATGAATTATAGCATATTAGTGTGAAACCATGATCAATGGCGAATTATTAATCTGGAAAAGTCATAACAATCTAATTATTATTATATATCCCGGAATGATAAGTATGACACTAAATGAATTAACTCCGTCACTATCAATCCTAGGGCTACCACCGATCCAATGATACCTTATTTATCAAGTGTCAATAAATTAACTGGTGTTTCTCTCTTTATGATAAAGAATTATAGATACATAGATAGTTTAATGTGAAGTTTTAATTATGATAAAAAAAGAAGATTATTGAATATAAATTTACATACAAATTTTATTTTTGGCTCATTATTCATGTGTTAACTTCGTCTGTAGTAATTCTAAGGCTACCACCGGTTCAAAAACCACACAAAGAGGAGAGTTAGGTATGAAGTCAACATCACCATGCCCTAGAAAACAAACTTGTTAAAAAAAAACACTAACTAAGATAAACAATTCAAACCATTCGAACTCGGTACTCCAAATTCAGGGATATTAGTTCAGAAGAATTATGACACTTCATGGAGAAAGACGAGATTCATCGGAAGTCACTGGAACGATGCACAATCTAACAACCAGAGCAACAATCAATAATGGTACGTGGAATGTTCGGATAATGTGGGAGATCGGGAGGACCAGTCGAATAGCAACGGAAATGAAGAGATACAACTTGATGGTGATCAGAATCAGTGAAACCAATTGGACACAAACTGGACAGAAAAGAGTAGATTCATGAGAGATATTCCGGTACTCTCGTCATGAAGAGAACTATGCTCCACACACTCAGGCAATTGTTCTGATGCTGTTGAAAGAAGCACGAAATGCATTTATTGGGTGGGAATCTCACACACTCGAGATCACCGAAGCATCGTTCAAAACATTGAAGTGAGCAATCACAATGAGTGTTATTCAATGTTATGCACCCACCAATTATAGCAATGACGACGATAAATACCAGCTCCACGAGATTGTTCAACCAATAATGACTGGATAAGAATTCATCCGCGTTAGTTAGAAAGCATTCTACTTTGTTCTTAACTGTTGCTCCCAACTCATATCTATCACCTTAAATCCTGATCCTCATCACTTTTTGTGTTTCTATATACTAAATTTCTCATATATATCGCCAGTATTCTGATCGGATAAACCTTTTCATACTGTTAGGACAACAATAACTAATACTATAAAGTATCTCTCGGCTGGGCGAATACCTACCATCGCTTAGAAGTTACAGTATTTTTCTAGAACATTCTGGCTGACTTATCTATCTATGCCTGTTACTCCTCGTGAAGGAGCATAGGCCACTCACCAGCATTCTCCATCCAACCCTGTCCTGGGCAATCCTTTCTAGCTCCGTCCAGTTGTAATTCATCCTTTTCATATCTGCTTCTATTATCCGACGCAATGTGTTCTTTGGCCTTCCTCTTTTTCGCTTCCCTTCAGGATTCCAAGTTAGGGCTTGCCTCGTGATGCAGTTTGACGATTTGCGTAATGTATGTCCTATCCATTTCCATCGTCTTTTCCTAATTTCTTCTTCAGCTGGAAGTTGGTTTGTTCTCTCCCACAGAAGGCTATTGCTGATGGTATCCGGCCAATGGATGTTGAGTATCTTGCGTAGGCAGCTATTTATAAATACTTGTACTTTCTTGATTGTGGTTGTTGTAGTTCTCCAAGTTTCAGCTCCATACAGTAGAACTGCCTTGACGTTCGTATTGAAGATTCTCACTTTGATATTGGTTGAAAGTTGTTTTGAGTTCCATATGTTCTTCAATTGTAGGAATGCGACCCTTGCTTTGCCGATCCTCGCCTTTACGTCTGCATCTGAACCTCCTTGTTCATCGATGATGCTTCCTAGGTATGTGAAGGACTCTACATCTTCCAGAGTTTCGCCATCAAGAGTGATTGGATTGCTGTTCTCCGCCTTGAATTTGAGGACCTTGGTTTTCCCTTTGTGTATGCTGAGGCCTACTGATGCAGAGACTGCTGCTACACTGGCTGTCTTCATCTGCATCTGTTCGTGTGTACGTGATAGGAGGGCTAGGTCGTCTGCGAAGTCCAAATCGTCTAATTGATTCTGAGCTGTCCATTGTATTCCGTGTTTTCCTTCAGATGTTGAGGTCTTCATAATCCAGTCGACCACCAGAAGAAAGAGGAAGGGAGAGAGTAAACAGCCTTGTCTGACTCCAGTCCTTACTTGGAATGCATCTGTCAGCTGTCCTCCATGCACTACTTTGCACTGTAGTCCGTCGTATGAGTTCCGGATAATGTTGACAATCTTCTCAGGAACTCCGTAGTGTCGAAGAAGTTTCCATAATGTCCTCCTATCTACACTGTCGAATGCCTTTTCATAATCAATGAAGTTGATGTATAGTGATGAGTTCCACTCAACTGATTGTTCGACGATGATCCGTAGTGTTGCAATTTGGTCTGTGCACGACCGATCCTTACGGAATCCAGCTTGTTGATCTCGAAGTTGGGCGTCTACTGCATCCTTCATCCGGTTCAGCAACACTCTGTTGAAGACTTTCCCTGGTATTGACAGTAGTGTAATGCCTCTGTAGTTTTCACATTTGCTCAGATCTCCTTTCTTTGGAATCTTGACGAGGTGTCCTTCTTTCCAGTCCATCGGCACTTGTTCCTCCTCCCAAATCTTTTTGAATAGAAGGTAAAGCATGCTTGTGGTTGCTTCGATGTCTGATTTCAGTGCTTCAGCTGGTATGTTGTCGGGTCCTGCTGCTTTCCCGTTCTTGATTTGTCTGACGGCCATTCTAATTTCTTCCGTCGTTGGTGGGTTGACATCTATAGGAAGATCTATGTGTGCTGCTTCGATGTCCGGTGGATTCATTGGAGCCGGCCTATTCAGGAGTTCCTCGAAGTATTCTACCCATCTGTTACGCTGTTGTTGAATTTCGGTGATTGGCTTGCCTTCTTTGTCTTTGACCGGCCTCTCTGGTTTACTGTATTTCCCTGCTAGTTTCTTCGTTGTATCGTGAAGCTGTTTCATATTTCCTTCTCTAGCAGCTTTTTCTGCCGTCGTTGCTAGTTCTTCCACGTATTTCTTCTTGTCGGCTCTAATGCTCCTCTTCACTTGTTTGTTTGCTTCTATGTATTCAGCTTGTGCTTGGACTTTCTCTGCTCGTGTTCGGCTGTTGTTAATTGCTGCCTTCTTGTTCTTCCTTTCTTTGATCTTGTCCAGTGTTTCTATAGAGATCCATTCCTTATGATGGTGTTTCTTTAGGCCCAGAACCTCTTGACACGTTGAAGTTAATGCTTCCTTGATGCCTTTCCAGTTGTCCTCCATAGTAGTTTCTTCTTCATTCAGTAGATCTTGTAAGGCTTGGAACCTGTTGTTGAGAGCTATCTTGAATTCATTGAGTTTGTCAGTATCTCGAAGGAAGGCTGTATTGAACCTTTGTAGTGCTGTTTGTCCACTTGTCCAGTTCTTTTTTAGCTTCAGTTTTAAATTGGCTACAACTAGGTGGTGATCTGAAGCTACGTCAGCACCTCTCCTGGTTCTCACATCTTCCATTGTCCTTCGGAATTTTTTGTTGATGCAAATATGATCTGGTTCTCTGTAGTGTGGTCCGTGAGTCCATGAGCCTTGTGTATACGCTTGTGTGGAAATATTGTGCCTCCTATGACCAATTTGTTGAATGCACATAGATTTGCAAATCTTTCTCCATTTTCGTTTCTTTCTCCCAGTCCATGTCGTCCCATAATATCTTCATATCCAGTGTTGTCTATTCCGACTTTGGCATTTAGATCTCCCATCAGAATAGTTAGGTCCTTTCTTCGGCATTTCTCAATGATTGACTGCAGCCGCTCGTAGAACTGATCTTTAATGTCGTCGTTGCTATCATTGGTGGGTGCATAACATTGGATAATATTCATTAAGATCCCCTCCTTCTTTGTTTTGAATGATGCTTTGATGATTCTGGATCCGTGAGACTCCCATCCTACAAGTGCATTTCGTGCTACTTTGGACAGCATAAGAGCGACTCCCTGAGTGTGTGGAGCATTGTCCTCTTCGTGACCGGAGTATAGCAGCATCTCTCCCGTAGCTAGCCTTTTCTGTCCAGCTTGGGTCCAGTGGGTTTCGCTGATTCCCAGTACTGCTAAGTTGTATCTCCTCATTTCCATTGCTATTTGACTGGTCTTCCCGGTTTCCCACATTGTTCGAACGTTCCATGTACCTATAAAAATTTTTGCTCTGGTTGTTAGAAGGGGCATCGGCCTCGTGGCTTCCGAAGGAACTCGGCTTTCACCATGAAGCGTCATAATTCTTCTAACTGAAGACCTTCTAACTCCCAGGGCAGAGTTTAAATGGTTTGGATTATTTTTTCTGGTAAGCGTTTTTTTAGCGAGTTAGTTTTCTACGGGATGGGGACGCTAACCCCATGCCCAACCCTCCTCCTTTACCCGGGCTTGGGACCGGCAGTAACTCTAGAAGAGCTACAGGCGGAGTTATTTTGGCTGACTGGTATTCATGAATTATCAATAATGGTTAACTGTTCACTTGATTCGTCAAAATTCAAAAAAATTAATGTTTGTTAACAGGGAACAATGGAATTCAAAATACGAACTTTAATCGTATTTTTGACTTGTTGAACACAAATCTCTCAAATGTGACTTTATATAAATCAAAATCCAATCCAACAGACATGATTCCAAAAATTATTCTTATATCTACCTATTTACAACACAACTAACTCAGTCTATGTTGGGATTTCCTGATATTGTTTGGAATAGTTTTTTACTATATCTAATTGGATGAAAGTAGCAATGCAAGTGAAATCTCAAGCTTTTTTATAAATGAACGTATTCGGCGATTGATAACAATTATTAACACTGATTGAAATAGATCTCTGTATTCATGGTTGGTACTCTTTTTTTATCTATAATCCGCTCCAAAAAAACATCAAATGATCATTTTTATATATTCCTTTGTATCTTTAATCATTTTCAGTCTTTTCATTTATTAAGTCTAATTGTATTGTTTGGGAAAATGATCTATTGAAGAAGGCACTTTTTCTGTAGTTATTTTTGGTTTATTCAATCAGGTTAGTTACTTGAAAACAACACATTATTAATTGTTTCTCTAATTCTATTAAAATAGTTGTGCTTTTTGTTCACATATATTTGCTCATTTTTTCAACGATCGAATGCTAACATCCATTATCTATTCATGGTCAACAGGATCAGCACGAACAATAGTAGAATGTAGGTATCATTACCAAGGTTTGACTTGATAATTTCGAATAAATTGAGCATTGGGTAGATTGTTATGAATAAATAAATAATATATTTGTAATATCCCAATGAGTAGAAAAAATTAGAGAAGCCACTTCTCTGAAGAAGTGGCATACACTAAGTCACGAGACGTCAGAAAATCTAATAGTAGAACGGTTTCGAAGTCTGTAGCAGTAATTAAAAGACTCTACTTTCATTGCAATCTTAATAAGTTTAATTTTCTTACCACAATAACTTTCTATGTGTTATGATTTTAATGGTTATGCTCATATTTTACCAATTTATTACATAAGCTTTATTGCATACGGATAGATGATTTTGATTAATCAACTTCCAAAACATTGACAAATACCAATAAATCAGTTTATCGATACACATAAGAAATGGCTTGATATTCAAATGACACATGTATTAGTAGACAATGCATAGGAAATTGTGGGCGTATAAAACATATGCCATTTAGGCTACTTATAGAAATTACTAAATAAATGAATATCATTTGATTTATACCAATCAAGAAGCATTTTTTTCTAAAGAAAAAAGAATAGCATTATTGTTACTATATGAAGTAAAGATCCACTCTAAACGTTGATATAAATAAATTAGAAAATAAAATTTTAAAGTAGACAAAATGTAATTACTATGGTATTTATTTATCATATGATTGTCCCAAAAAAATAATACATTATTCCAGTAACTAATATGTTGCTAAGGCTGAATATCAAGAAAACAATATTAAGGATATGCAAAAAATTAAACGTATTGTACAATGATCCTCGAAGAGGATGGATTGTAAATACTACTGCAAATGTTTTTTTTCTTTCAAATATTGATCATATTACTTTTTAAATGAATTAGATAGTTTTGATTAACGTAAAGGAACAAATCAGTCATGAGTGTTTTTATAATGAAATATAAAATAAATTAAAACTGTGAAATCATTTTTTTTCAATTTTGTGTGTTTTCTTGAGATGGTATTTTAATCGTTTGAAATTAAGTAACTCCTTAATGTAATAAAAAAAACTATTTGAAGATTT
The DNA here is from genome assembly GCA_944470405.2 of Schistosoma mattheei. Classification (NCBI taxonomy): domain Eukaryota; kingdom Metazoa; phylum Platyhelminthes; class Trematoda; order Strigeidida; family Schistosomatidae; genus Schistosoma; species Schistosoma mattheei. Next base: position 41,588,500 of record OX103947.1, on the reverse strand, counting down.
TAATTGTATATGAAAACTGTTAGAATAAGAGGTTTGTGGAATCTGTTCATTTCAGACAATTTACATGACTGATTAACTTTCAGTGATTGTCTGCTAAAAGTCAGTAATGTAAACTGTATTCAAATTATACAAGATTATATACAATACGGTATATATATTGGGTCTATCGAATCGTCCAGGTCACCCGATTGAGATACTCGCAAACCGAAGTTCGCAAAACAAATATTTGTCTACAATAGTGGTTCTTTATTGAATAATGTACAAAAATTAGTTACAAACCTCAACTTGTGAGATTTCTGTAGCGTTTAACGAGCCATTTTGTTTGAAATGAAAGGAGCTTTCTTTAGTGGCAACATAAAGAATCATTACAACATACGATAGTGCAAAGGACAGCTGATAACTGTGTCTAAACCTGGTCACAGTTTATCAACAAGCAAAACCCGGACCAAGAGCAAAACAATATGGAAACTATTGCGTTTAAACAAACGCAGAAAACTGTAGATAACTGCTACAGTGATTCGGGAAAATTAATTATAATAATAAATACAATAGAAATTATGAATATACGTAAATATTTCAAATATTAAACAACAAACTTGCGTCACAACATAAGTTTAAAAATTGCTGGGGATACAACTATTTACTGAATGTAAATAAGTAGTATAAAACAATATCCAAAAGAGTGAAACAGAAGAGAGTAGGAACAAAGTAAAATAAACATATATATATATATATATATATATATATATATATATTCAGGAAATGTTTTTCATCCGGAACCAAAATCTGAAGAACTTAGTGCTATACATTATCGGGCAAGCTTCCAATCTTATTGCTAACCAATCAATTCTTTCAGACTTGTTTTCAGAAGAAAACTGTTTCATAGCAAATAACTTGTTATCAAATAAATAAATAAATTAAATAAATAAATAAATAAATAAATAAATAAATAATGTATTTGTAATATTCCAACGAGTAGAAAAATGAGATTTTCTGACGTTTTGTGACTCAATGTAAGCCACTTCTTCAGAGGATATATGTCTAGATAACTTGTTATCATTTCGTCACGTTATAATCTTATTATAACTAAACACTTGATTGTTATTCAACGAGTTTTATAACCTAATGTATATATGATTAAAATGAAAATCTTTTTTAAAAAATTATCAACGAATACTTTTAGGCGTAGTTTATTTTGACCAGTCTGTTTCACCGAAATAACACAAAACATAATAATGAAATGGCTGAATATAGTATCAGTCGTTTTTATTTTTAAGAGACGAACAGTTTTTACTTGACAAAATAAAGAACAATTAATATTTCAGTTAAACAAATCCATTGAATGTCCTTAAAATGACCCAGATTTAACCTTCTTAATTATTTATTTATTTATTTATTTACTTATTTAAATCAATATATATATAATGTATTCATTATTGTGTATTACTCAACTAAATTTCACTTTCTATCTACATAATAACACATGGTAGTACTGACAATAATGTTGGTAATTTAAATGGGTTTTTTCAAATCCCAGTTTAAATATTCATATCCGATAATGTAAGAAACGGCAAAATAACAAATTTATCTACAGAAGAAAATTAGTAAAATTTTTATTCAGGAGAAAAAAGGGACAAATAAATTTTTGTTACTCTAACCATTTTAAACAATTGGAAATTCTGTTTTGTATCGTACCTACTTACTTACGCCTGTTATTCATCGTGGAGGAGCATAGGTCGCCCACTAACACTCCATCAAACCCTGTCCTCAGCAATAATTTCCACTTCTTTCCGGTCACTATTCATCCTTTTCATACCTACTTCTATTTCCCGTTGCACTATAATCGTTGGTCATCTACTTTTCTATTTACCTTCAGTATTCCAAGTTACCACTTGCCTCGTCATGCAGTTTAATGGTTCCTACAGTGTATGTAGTATCCACTCCCAACATCTTTCCCTAATTCCCTCTTCAACTGGAAGTTGATTTGTCCCCTCCCACAGAAGTATGTTGTTGATGGTATTCGGCTAATGGGTGTTGAGTATCCTGTGTAGACAACAATTTGCAAATAGTTGTACATTTTTGATGATGGCTGTGTTAGTTCCCCGTGTCTCGCCTTCATATAGCAGAGCTGTCCTGACGTTTGTATTGGAGATTCTGACATTAATATTGTTTGACAGTTATTTTGAGTTCCATGTGTTATTCAATTGTAGGAGTGTGACCCTACTTCGCCAATACTCTGTTCTATGTCTGTATCCGATCTTCCTCGTTTATCGATGGTGCTGACCAGGTACGTGAATGATTCCACTTGTTCCAGAGTTTCTCAGTCGAGTGTTATTGGTTTGGTATTGTCGGTGTTGTATTTGAGGATCTTACTTTTTCCCCTACCTACGTTGAGGCATACTGATGCAGGGGCTACTGATACACTGGTTTCCTTGACCTACATTTGCTAGTGTGTATGGGATAGAAGAGGTAGGTCATGTTCGAAGTCCGAGGTGTCTATTGTGTTCCGAGCTTCCCTCAGATGTTCAGGTCTTCATAATCCAGTCAAGCAACAGGAGAAAAATGAAAGATGGCAGTAAGCAAACTCGTCTGACTCCGATCCTCACTTGGAATGCATCTGTCAGTTGTCTCCTATGAACGACTTTGCACTGTAGTCCGTCGTATAAAATCTGTATGATGCTGACGACCCTCTCAGGTACACCGTAGTGTCGAAGAAGTTTCCATAATGTTCTCTTTTGCATACTGCCTACTGTTTCTCATAATAAGGAAAATCGATATTATTCAATCCCTCTCCGATTATCCTCCATAATATTTTCTTCCACTTTCTGTAGATCATGTTAGGCTTGGAATGTGTTGTTGAGGGTTATCTGAAATTGGTTGAGTTTGTCAGTATGTCGAAGGGAAACTGTGTTGAGTCATTTTAATGCTGTTTGTACTGTTGTCCAGTGCTTCTTAGCCTCAATTTCATTTTGGCAACCACCAGTTGGTGGTGATGTGAAGCTATGTCAGTTTCTCTCCTGGTTCTCATGTCTTCCATTGATCTGAATTTTTTGCTGAAGTAAATATGATAGATCGGATTCTCTGTTATGTGATCCGGTGAGACACATGTAGCTTTGTGTATGCGTTTGTGTGTTTACATTGTGTCACTTATAACCGTTTGTTGAATGCATATAAATTTGCAAATCTCTCACGATTCTCGTTCCTGTCTCTCAGTCAGTCCATACCATCCTATGATATCTTCATATCCGGTGTTGTCCATTCCGAGTTTGGCGTATAGGTCTCCAATCAGGATGGTCAGGTCGTTTCCTGAGCACTTCACTGTGACCGGTTGAACGGTCTCGTGGAGTTGGTATTTATCGTCGTCATTGCTATAATTGGTGGGTGCATAACATTGAATAACACTCATTGTGATTGCTCACTTCAATGTTTTGAACGATGCTTCGGTGATCTCGAGTGTGTGAGATTCCCACCCAATAAATGCATTTCGTGCTTCTTTCAACAGCATCAGAACAATTGCCTGAGTGTGTGGAGCATAGTTCTCTTCATGACGAGAGTACCGGAATATCTCTCATGAATCTACTCTTTTCTGTCCAGTTTGTGTCCAATTGGTTTCACTGATTCTGATCACCATCAAGTTGTATCTCTTCATTTCCGTTGCTATTCGACTGGTCCTCCCGATCTCCCACATTATCCGAACATTCCACGTACCATTATTGATTGTTGCTCTGGTTGTTAGATTGTGCATCGTTCCAGTGACTTCCGATGAATCTCGTCTTTCTCTATGAAGTGTCATAATTCTTCTGAACTAATATCCCTGAATTTGGAGTACCGAGTTCGAATGGTTTGAATTGTTTATCTTAGTTAGTGTTTTTTTTAACAATTTTGTTTTCTAGGGCATGGTGATGCTGACTTCATACCTAACTCTCCTCTTTGTGTGGTTTTTGAACCGGTGGTAGCCTTAGAATTACTACAGACGAAGTTAACACATGAATAATGAGCCAAAAATAAAATTTGTATGTAAATTTATATTCAATAATCTTCTTTTTTATCATAATTAAAACTTCACATTAAACTATCTATGTATCTATAATTCTTTATCATAAAGAGAGAAACACCAGTTAATTTATTGACACTTGATAAATAAAGTATCATTGAATTTTAATGCCAATATATAATTTTATTTTACACCTACACAACTAGGTTACCAAAATTGTATCAACAAATTCGGAGAGAGAATATTTTTATGGTATTCAGTAACTGATATATTACGTTTACATTATTGTGAATAAACTAATGTCATTTGCGCATATGCATATGTATTAATCATTTTAAACCAAAAGAATACATTTCAGTATAGTTTTTAATGAAAGGCTTTAATCATTACAATTCACAATAATGTATCCTAGATAGTATGTATATATGTATAGTTTAATTTTACTTCGGACACTAAATGTAAATTGGTTAAGACATAAAATCAATATTTGTTTATACGATTTCATTGACAATAACTAATTATTAAAATAGGTTTCTACGAAGTATCTAAGTTAATAACAATCGGAATGAGTTTCTATGTATGAATTTCTCATTGATCCATGATGTATCAAATAAATTTTGAAAATATGAACCGTTAGGTTCACTTTAATTTAATCCTTGAAGATTATTATGGTATCCGTGAAACTTGTGGATAATAATTTCTGTCTTGTGAAGATTATCGAATACAAAATAATGAAGAGCTGTAATGTAAAAAGGAACAGTTTTGGACTATCTGAAAATTCAGAGGTTCTAGGCTCATTGAAAGGATAGAACATCTGGAAAGTAATCTCAAGAAATAGTGTAGAATAGCTTAGAATAGCACAACTAGTTAGTTTCTAAAATACAATCAAACAATTATCCAATATTTCCCGCTGTTTACTGATATACTAGCTGGAATTAATCCGTTGAAGAAGACCGTTTATGTTTAGTCAAATGTTTATATTTGTTTTGCTCGACTGATTAAATTGTCAAATATTTTATTTTCCTTTAATCAAGAACTGTTCCGAATGCTTTTCTTTTGTAGGTTGCAAAAACATCACTTATTTGATAACAAATATATTCTTCTAACTTTCATGAACTGAAATAATTTTTGTTAGAAAACTTGTTATTATTTCTAATGTAATAATTCTTATTCAAATGGAAATAACAGAACATTGTTAATTAAGTGTGAGAATGTCCCCCAGGTGAACTCAAAGAAGTTCTAAGATGCTCTGAAAGAGCCGGATATATTTTATCCAATCATCGTTTGGACGGATATTCCAGAATCTCGACGTGTGGCTTCTCTATTGATCAAAAGCTAAAATCCACTGCACGCGGATTGGATGACTGTAATGATGATTCCGTTTTTACTCAAAACTATAAATGCCTGTGGGTTTTGTACCATATTTGATACTGTTTGGAATAACATTCCTTCTCACTCGTCTTCTCTTTTCTCAATCGCGACTTGAAAGAGTCTAGCGTTCAAGTAATTAGGTATTACACGGTATAGCAAGGATCTAGGCTCTAGATATAACATTAAAATAATAATCAGAGAGGGGTTTTGTGGATATTATAGTAATTTTAATGGTTGAGATCATGAGTCAAATGAAGCTAGACAACCATGGAAAATCTGGAAGCACCGGAAATCCGTTTCGTCCTATTGTGGGACTACTCAGCAGAGTGCACTCACGATCCCGCCTCACGAGATTCCAACCCAGGACCTATCGGTTTCGCGAGCGAACGCTTAACCTCTAGACCACTGAGCCAGTATCCAACGGTGTTAGTGTCTGACTTCATCCAATCCACGAGATTGAGTAACCGTCCACCATTATCGTCAATGAGTTACTACTTCACAACTGATCCGGTTGAACTCCACTACTCACGGCTTCTTATTTGTGATTCCCTTTTCTATGAAATGTATTAATGTTTTGTGAAATGTGTTAATTATTAATATTACTGCACCACTCATTTTGTGCCTATTTCATAAAATATCTATTTCGCTTAATTTTTTTTACAAATTTTAAACAAGTCATCCAAGTTTTTAAATAAATAACAATTTATTGACTATTATTTTAATTTAATAGTTGAATTCATGAGTCAGTTGAATCTAGACCACCATAAAAACCTGGAATCACAAATAAGAAGCCATGAGTCTAGCTTCATTTGACTCATAATCTCAACTATTAAAATTACTATGATATCCACATATGTAATATCTATATATGTAACTATAATTTCAAAGAGACAGAATCTAAACATGCTACACATTATTTATGATTTGTTTTTCGAAAGAAAACTAATTACGCTGACTAACATCATACCGACTAAAAATTCCTGCCAAACAAATTTTGTCCATTTTTTTTTGTTGAAAATTCATATTGTCTGACCTATACTTGATAGTCTGATTCGGTTTACAGTCTAATATACTAATGAAATAAGATAAGAATTAATAGTTTTCACTTCTGATATGATAGACACTACTATTACTACCACAAACAGTGATTGTACTTGTGATTGTGTGTGTGTGTAAGTTTGTAAATGAGTCATGTAATACGTTAAATTTCTAAAATTTTGAATGATTCACAGTCATTTTACTCGTATCTATAGTAAATAATAAAAGTATTGACATAGTGCAATTTATGTTAGCGTAATTGTAAACGACAATTTTACATTTTATGCAATAAACATGCTTAGACTTGACCATTTGAAATTTTCTGAGTGTAGTGCAATGATTTTTACCTAGATATTGCAAACTACCAAATATTGATATACTTGGTGTTAAACTCTAGATAGTTGAGGTTGAAGTTGTGTAATAACTAAGAGTCCTAGACATAAAAAAAACGAGATGAATTTATGATTTATGTTGATTTTTTTCAACTAACATGAATTAATACCATATGAGGCTAATAATGAATGTTAACATTTAGGACTAACTCTAACAATAAAATAACTGAATACCAGATTATAATCGACATCTCTTTTTGCTTAATATTAGATTCCTCAGGATTTAAACCTACAGTGCTGCGGCGAATCAAATCTAAAACTTTCATTTTCGCTAAGAACGTGACACATTTTCCACTTATTGGTTGACTTTCGGTGGTTTTGATTTACAACTATGGTTATTTTACGAGACAACACAGACATCTTTAACAAGTTATACTCCTTATTATTTACTTTAATGTCACAGGAAGGGAGATTTTATGTTTAAAAACTTGTCAGTGACGTTTATTTGAACCAAATAAAATTTTTAGATGTAATGAGACGCACTTTAATGTTGACAGAAAGGTCCAAAATATTATGTTATGTCCTTATGTCTGATTAATTATACCACGTGATACGACCGCCGGTTAGAAACACCGACTTATACGACCAAACTAATGACACATTAACCTGTATGAGCACTCTAGATTTCTTATTGGTCCACCAAGATAACAGCTTCTTCCCTAACCCAGCCGGCTTAGTCCAGAATGCTAATATCCGCCTCTGTGATACGAATCATGTATTTGAGACATACTGGGTTTATATGCAAACAAACAATATCGCATCATACCATAAACAGAAGATAACAGTTATACAAGATCCAGTCTAAAAATAGGCTATGATTGTTAGAGACTGTTAATAATAAATTGTGAATATTTTAAAAATAGTAAATCGTATAATAATAGTCAATAGGTCAAATAAAAGCCTATAATAAAAAGAATATGAATATACTTGTTATATAGTTACTTAATAGTTATACAATGAGTGTATATAAATAATAATAGTCCACAAATAGATTCTAGCGGTTACTATTCACCCATTCTTCGTCCGGATATAACAAATTATCTGTTGAGATAATTAGCCAATGTACTTGTCCCAAAAACAGAAAAACTTTAAAAATAAACGAATTCAAAATTGGTACTGGAATTTATCATAATATCGAAATAAACACTATCTACATAGAGCAGGATACATTTTAATGGCATATTCAGTTTATAAAGATTATTTTCTTCTTTGCTCGCTAATGGGAGAAAACTGACTAGGTTCCTCGTCTAATCAGATTTCATAAAAGTTAAAGCAGCATTACAGAATGCATTACCTTAAACTATTTTTCAATAAAATTACTAAGTATAGTTAAAGAAAAATGTTATCTTATGAATTGTGAAGTAGTTTGTATAAAAAATAGTTACAAACACGTATAAACTCTCAAAATTCATCAGTTATTCGATTAGATAATTTGTAAAATACTTTCGGTTACAGAATGACACTGACAGGATAATTAACGCTGAGTTTTATCCTAGTTTAGACAGTTTCAACAATACATACCTGAAACCATATAGGAAACTGTATTCGAAGAATCTGGGCTCTTAATATTGAAAAAGACGTCAAACATGACATTGAATTTTTTTCTTGCTTATGACTAAAGTAATCTTTTAAACATGATTGGTGAAATCCAATCAGTATGACAGTGTGACACTTTTCAGATTTCAGTAGTTAAACAATGAAGCTCTTTCTTACACTACAATTTCTTGAATTGTATACTTTAGGAAAATATTCATATAGAACATTGAAGCGATGGCGTTATGGTCACGAATATGATATAATGATACTAACCAGGTTAAAAACTATTGTTTTATCTCACAACTGATTAACACTGACAGTCAGTAAACTTCTTATCACAGAACTCAGCATTATCAGGGTGTTTATTGAACTCACTGACTAGAGATATACAAAAAATTAAATTTGCTAATTGATGTATTTGATTTAAAATAGGCACAGAATACTGAATTTACATAAGAAAAACTCAATTAATCACTCCTTAAAAACTAGGACCTTTTTTAATGATTACAATACAACTCTGCAACTAATCAACATTTTAACACCATATATTCTATAAACATTTACAAACTGTTATGCAGAATACATTTTCTCTTGTCAATACGATAACAGAGTACAAAAAACATGTAGAGATTAAAGTATTCACTGCCTTTCTTAATAGTTCTAATTTAAGTTACTAAAATGAGTATTAATAATAATTATTACACTATGAAATTTAAGTAAAGCTTAGAGGGTATTTAATAATGGCTTTAATTCTTGTTATCTATTTTATGCAATGTACAATATATGACAAAAACACAGAATAATGACAAATCTGCCTGTTAATTGAAATAGTGTAAAAATAATATATGACTATCTTCAAAATATATTGGGTAATTTGTTGCTCAATTTATGATAATTTCCACCAGTCTACACCGTACAACGTTATCCTCATAAACACTAGCATTCTTCACTACATAACATGTGAAAGTTGACTTCTACATGTACACTTGTTTACTGACTAGATTCTAATATATAATCAGTGGGAAGATTCAAGTAAACAATATCAAGTGAATGTAAACTTTACCCCATTGCACAAGAAAGTGGCTATCAGGACTCAGTAGCTAACTGAATAACGCGATGACGTTTGAAGCAAACGGTACTGGGTTAGAGTCCCAGAGTGAACATCAAATCTAAGACGCAGGTACATCTAGCTGACGAGTCCCAAATAGGACAAAACGCATGTCATGGATTCCACTGCTTGCCAATATCCACTGTTGCTTATAACCTTCACTTTTGTAATTTCAATAGTTGAGATCATGAGTCAAATGAAGCTAGACCACCATGGAAAACGTTGAAGCACTGGACGGCCGTTTCGTCCTATTGCTGAGGAGTCCCACAATAAGACGAAACGGCTGTCCAGTGCTTCAACGTTTTCCATGGTGGTCTAGCTTCATTTGACTCATAATCTCAACTATTAAAATTACTATAATATCCACAAAACCCCTTTTGATACTTCACTTTTGTTTTAAAAGAAGAGATGAGTTTTGAGTGACTGTTCTATGTTAACCAATTTAATTTATAATTATTATAATCTAGTGTGTAGTAATATTCATGTTGTAATTGTTAGTATATTTTAGTTACGCCTACGATTATTTGTGGTGATTTTCTGATAATTCAATTATCATTAACTGGATCATTTTATTGAGAACAGTAATGATTAAATTTAATCAGACTGCAAATCTTTTAATGTAAGTCACTTACTGAATAGTAATAATTGTGAAAGCGTAAACAACAATGGTAACGGTAAATAATAACATTATCCAATACCATATGTTTGGTTATAATAAACACTGGTCGGTGGTGGTTGAAGGTAGCCGACAGGAAACCCTTAGATTAAGGCTCCGTGCTATTTGTTGCTCGTTTGCAAGGTGTACTTGTATTCTTGAAGGAACCGGTGCTCCTTGATGAAATCGATCCCATGATACCCAGCTTTTCAGTCAGAGACGTAACCACTAAGCTATCCGGACTGCGGCTGGCTTATTGTAGATCTGAGACGTATTTATAATTGATTGATTCCTGAGTAGTGACTAATGTTATGTGTGTTATGTCCTTCTTAGTGCAGACTGATTTCTATCGACAAAGATCTGCACTAAGAAGGACATGACATTATTCACTACCCAATGATCAATCAATTGTAAGAATTATCGGTGCAAAATATACATAAATCCCAAAATGAATTAAAAATCTGTTACAATAGTTTTGAACTGTTAGGAAAATATTTGACCTAAAGAGTGAAATAAGTTTTCTTGTGTAAAATTCATGTTTGTACGTTAATCATTAGTTTGAATATATTTGTTATATGGCTAGTAGTGAAATCTAGTACGCACGTTTCGTTTTTACTTTAGATGTAAAAAAAATCTTTTGTATTATTAATAAAACCAACAGAACTCCATGTGCATTACCGCTTATTCACAAACGGTAAATCCATCACAACGCCCAACTATTTATTGTGAATGTTTCCATGATAAAAGAACAATTCGTAGTTTGAAATGAACAAAATGTGTTTATTTACATATTACAAAAATGTAACCAAAAACTAAGAATTTTCTTTCTTATAGAAGACAATAGATAAAGATTTTCGATGCAATGAAAATTTGCAGATCAAAGAAAATAAGTACAAATAAAAGAAAAGAAATAGTTTTCTTTTCGAAAAGTTATTTTTTATTGATTATAGATGATAGGATTAATACATTTGGTTATTGTATTGAAATTTCTTCGATCCATTCATCATACTAAGAAATCTTCGTTGAAGTGTGTTACGATTATGAAGAAAAAATGAACAAATCAACAACAATCTCCCTCATATTTTGTATATGATGTTCATATTAGTTGACATCTGTAAATAATAAGAGGAAATTACAATAGTATGTCAAATTATATGGTACTTATAACTTTCAAATGTGTCAACATTTTATCTAAGTGTCTACAAGGGAAAATTATACTGAATTTTAGCTTGCATAGTATGATATTATACTTTATAAATAATTATAAATATGTCCTTAAATTTATTTCATTTCTTCTATTTCTATCTAATAATGGATTATTATACAATAATTGTCAGTCACTACAAATATATATATCAGCAGAAAAAGAACAAGTGAAAATCTCTAGAGCAGTTAGACAGAAGTTTTGTTCTAGTTTAAAACTACTTTTCAATAACCAACAACATTCATTTACTACAGATTTAATCTAATACTCCTAAAGTAATAGAGAGAACACTATACCTCTGAATTAGACTGAATTGGAATACATGTGTTCAACATTGATTGATTTTAAATGCATAGAATCATCATTTAGAATCGATGCTTGAAAGTTTTAATATCATAACAGATTTATTACAACAGACGTTTATAGTTCTTTTTTAAAATTTACATATCAGCATAAATGTCTATGAATCTATATTTACAAAGTCATAAGCATTATAAACAATGATGGATGGTGGCTAGCAGTAGAACCCAGGACATGCGATTCGTCCTACTTGGGATTGTCAGGTAGATTCTTATAATACTTTTAACTCAAGGAAATATCGAGGCCATCCGAAAAGGATGAGCATATGCCAATAACAGACTGATGAAATTGAGTCCTAAAAATCAATGGTAAGATTCAAGCAACCACTACAAAATGAATTAACACTTCACCTCATTGTACAAGCGAGTGGCTATCTGAACTCAATAGCTAAGTGGATAAAGCCATCGAATTTAGGATGTGGGTACATCCAGCTAACGAGTCTCAAACAGTACGACACATGAGTCCTGGATTTCATTACTAGACACCATCAATCTTTGTTATAAATAAGGAAAAAGCTAAAGTAACTTAAAAAGTTAGTCATCTTTCCTAGCATATAAAACAATATAACTATTAATGAAATTCTACAATAAGTTATCAATGGATTTCAACATTCAATATGATCTATGCGATTCATTAATTTATATAATACTGAAATCATTAATTTCAATATATATATAGCTTTTAGTAAAATTTAACATTAATACTATAGCCTGTCCATACATTACAATACCATTGTCTCTTCAATTCGTTGAGTTAAATCAAACATTTTATAACTAATGAAGCTATTTATTATCTTTTTTTGACAGAAAAAACTCCAGAATTTTCTTTGTTTTGAAAGTTCATTGATTCAAAATTTTCAGATTAATTATCAAAATGTATCAGAATTGGTAGTAAATATTCAACTTGTATTAATCAAATGAGAAAATAATTTCATTGTCTTGTTTGTAGTGTTTCCGTTACACATAAAAATATATTCGATTAATTTTATTAATTAACGCGTAATGTGAACTCCGCCTGGAGCTCCTCTGGAGCTACTACCGGTATCAATCTCGGAAAAGGGAGGATAATTGGGCATGGGGTTAGAGACCCCATCCCGTAGAAAACTAACTCGCTAAAAAAACGCTAACCAGAAAAATTATTCAAAACGCGTAATGTGATTGCTATCAAAACTTATATATATATATATATATATATATATATATATATATATATATATATATATATATATATATATATATATATTTATATATATATATATATATACATATACTATATAGAATCCCTTTAGGGTAAATTGCCATGATCACATAAGCATCAAAAATGAATTTAGTTACGGTTTAATTCGATACATTCATTGATATATTGAATGAGTAAGACGTGAATTACTATTAGTAAACTTGAATGTTTTTGTTTACTGTTAAGTGAAATCAAATCAATTTTTTTATGTACCCTATACTTAATGTCATTTAACTTATGTATACAATAAATAAACAAAAGTGTAACATTAGAACACTATTGTGATATAAAGAATAATTTTATTTATCAAATTATTTACAAGTTTATTGTTGCATGCTTAATAAAAGAAGCTCATTATTTAAACAGAAACATAGTTACATTTATTCGACAGATTCGATAGATTTGTTATAATTGTAAGTTATCATTTGCTAAAATAATATCCAGCTCAATTGAGATCTAAAAAACAGTGACCGTGAACGTTTAAATCTATCAAATGATCACTTGAGTTATGTGGCTTCATACAATATTATTCTCAAAAATGGTTTAATCACAGTGTCAAATAAGTGTTTTTCTTCAGTCTAATTAAATATTAACACCGTTGGATGTCGGCTCAGTAGTCTAGAAGTTAAGCATTCGAGTTCAAGACCGATGTTGATGTATTCGAATCTCACATACGGGATCGTAGATGCGTACTGTTGAGGAGTTCCATACTAGGACGAAACTTTCGTATAATACTTCTAGGTTTCTAATGGTAATCTAGATTAGATCGACCCATGAATTCAATTGTGAAAATAATTAAAATGACACAAAATTCATTTAAATAGTTTAATGACTAATTACAATTTCTCGTTTTAATCTCATTTAAATAGATTTTAACTAAACTAACTCATGTTAAACAATTGTAGGACACGTGAATATTATAGCTCATTGTCATAGCCAGTCGTTTCAACGCTCTATATTGATAAATGCAATTATAATTTAAGATATTTCTTAGTCTACAATGTAAAAAAAAGTAGTATTGATAAAATGAATATTCTTCTAAACAAAAAAATTAGAACGAAGTAATTGGAATGCATTTACGTTAGTTTTTATTTGATGATGGTGGTGTGATATGATGGAAGTGTTTTCATTTTCTGTTCAGTGAACAACATATTGATGAAAATAACTTACTGTTCGTTGAAACAAAAGAAAAAAGACAAGTCAACAACTTTAATAAATGGATGTAGAGACATTACTGCTGTCAACAACAATATTGATAATGTAAAAAAAATATAACTCCGTCTGGAGCCCTGATAAAACACAGCATGCAACAATCGAATCACACTTGATGGAGAAGATTTGGAAGATGTAAAAACCTTTACATATTTGGGCAGCATCATTGATGAACACGGTGGATCTGATACAGATGTGAAGGCGTGGATCGGCAAAGCAAAGCAGTATATTCACAACTGAAGAACATCTGGGGCTCAAAACTATTATCAACCAACACCAAAGTCAGAATTTTATTACAAATGTCAAGACAGCTCTACTGTATGGGGCGGAAACTTGGAGAACTACGAAAGCCATCATCCAGAAGATACAAGTGTTTGTTACTAGCTGTCTACGCAAAATACTTCGGATCCGTTGACCAGATACTATTAGCAACAACCTACTATGAGAGAGAACAAACCAGATCCCAGTGGAGGAAGAAATCAGGAAGAAGCACTGGAAGTGGATAGGACACACATTGAGGAAAGGACCTAACTTTGTCACGAGGCAGGCCCTCACATGGAATCCTCAAGGTCAAAAGGAAATAGAAAGACCAAAGAACACATTACGTCAAGAAATGAAGACAGACATGGGAAAAACGAACAACAATTGGATAGAACTAGAAAGGAAGGCCCAAGACAGAGTGGGATGGGGAATGCTGTTCGGCGGTCAATGCTTCATTGGGAGTAACAGAAGTAAGTAAAAAAATATGAATTTGATCTGCTTCTTCGTTTCAATTTCAATTAATGTTATCAGAAATTTATTTAATTCACTTATAAATGTAAACGACTCATCATGACAGACCGAATTTTATCAGCAACAATGAAAAATTAAAATATGCCACAAATTATAAATGTGAACAATATTAGTTACCGATATTATATAAAAAATGATGTAACAATAGAAGCGAATAGTTTCTTTCTGTGATATTGTAAATAGATAACTTTCATTTTGTATATTCATCCTAAAAATGTGTATCTTATACATATGTGTTTCAAAGATTTAATGTCATTTAGTTTATTTTAAAATGTTTCCCAACTCCATATTTATTTTGGTTAACCTACTTATCTGTTAGTGATTATTTAACACAAGTATTCATAAAATTGGTCATTTATTTGTGTATTTAAACATATTACAGGCAACAACTTTCTAGATTATCATAAACCTTGGTACTAGTGTAAAACAAAATTTGAAAGTAATAGTAAAGGATAAACTAAAATAAACTTAAATCAAAATGTTAGTGAATTTTAATGAATCACATTAAAATACAAATAAACAAAGAAGAATTTCCCTCTAACATTAATGTTGTTTTGCTCCTGTGTGGTATTGAATTGTCAATCATTCGACTTGGAAATAAAATGTAAATACGTTTTAAAATGTACAAATTGTTGAAACAAATATGGATATTGAATAGCAGTGAAATCCAGGACGCGTGTTTCGTCCTATAGATGTGCCTGCATCCCAAAGTTGTTCACTCTGGGACTCTAACATAGTACCGTTCTCTCCAAATGCCATCACTTTATCCATCTTTGCTTAAAAAAACTTAAAAATTAGGGCTATATCGAGGCAATCCACACAGGATGCATATATACCAGCAAGAGACTGATCAATTACAGTCATCAATCATCAATAAGAAGATTCAAGTAAACAATACCAAGTGAATTTACAAATTGTTTAATTTTTTAAAATGTAATATCTGTTCATTTTCTAAATGTATTGACGTATAACACTGGAAGAAAAAAGTAGTTTTATCATATAATTAATTGAAATACCAAACATATATAGCTAAAAGAAAACCGTATTTCTTAAAATAGAAATGTGATTTCTTTTTTTTGTATTGCGTTCTTTTTCTAATATGATTGGTAACCTTGAATATTGATGCATCAACTCAATAAATTATAGAGATAAATATTTAAGCTTTCTAGAGAGAGGAAGAGAACTATTTTTATAAACCAAGTTTATTTAACCTTAAAATAAAAACTTCTTTTTTCATTTCTACACAAATTGGTGTCATTCTTGACATTTTCAATTTAAAAAAGTGTATAATATATGAGCCAATATCAACTTTGCCTGGAGTCTCTCCAGGGGCTACTGCCGGTCCCAAGCAGGGATAAAGGAGGAGGGTTGGGCATGGAGTTAGAGACCCCATCCCGTAGAAAACTAACGCTAGAAAAGCGCTGACCAGAAAAAAATTATTGAATGAGTCAATATCAATAATGTTGCATAATGATTTCAAATAATCTAATCTATTGAATAACTGAAATAAATTCATACCAGTTACAAATTAGAATGAATATTCACCTGTGCTTTAGCTCATATTTGTTTCATGGTAAAAACACTCTCTTCAAATCATTTAATTGCAAATTAATTCTTTTAAAAAAATATATGTTAAGTATTAGGGAGTCGTTACTACACAGTTTTATTGCTAATGGTTCGTTGCAAGGTTATAAGCTAGTAAATTTGAGCACTGTTAAAATCATAGGTGTACATTGTCTCAACTAGCATGAAACAGCTGTTCAATTTTCCTAACCTTTTAATAATGTTCTGAATGAGATCAATCTGTAATGAACAATACATACAAATGAACATCATTAACGCGAAACTGTTTTATTAAAACTGAATAATAAGCAATAATTAAGCCTAACTTGTTTCAAAAACTAATAAATAACTAATACATATATGGTTTGAATTATTTTTTCTAGTTAGCGTTTTTTAGAGTGTAACTTTTCTACAGTATCGGGTCGCTTACCTCATGCCCAACCTCCTCCTTTGTCCGGACTTGGGACCGGCAATAGCCCCAGAAGGGCTTAAGGCGGAGTGAAAACATTTGTATAGCTAACAAAAGTCTACCTGTATTAAACTCTTGAGTCATGATATGATAAATAGGCATGAACTTAATAAAGTAAAAAATTTATTGTTATTCATTGTTTGAAAAGGTTTGTATATTTTTAATGTTAAATTCAAGGACTAATTTTCATCAGTCGCTTTTAGTATATATTCATCTTGAGCAGATCATCTTGACGTTGTTCAACAGTCACGAGTTATTCGTAAAGTTGGGTAGTGTTGGGCAATAGAATCCAAGACATGCTTTTTTCCTATTTGTGACTCCATCTGACGAGTTTCGTAAAAGACAAGACGCTAGTTCTGGATTTCACAGCTTTTCATCATTTAAATTAAATGAAAACATGTGACTATTATGTTTCGATTACCTGACTCTTGACTAATAAATAAAACCTTGGATATACTATTATTTTTTTAAATTAATCGAATACACGTCAACAAAGAAATAAAGCATATGAATATCGTAGGTAAAGTAATGATTGTTTTTCATTTGATTGATTAATAATACTCGAGGATGGAAGTTAGATCATTTCCGTTGTTAACTTTATATATATGGAAGTGAGCTCGTGAATAAATAAATGTGTATGTTTACTTTTGCTCTTGTCAGTTCCCTGTATCTAAATACTATTTTTGATTTTTCAATACTTAACAAAACAAACAATTATTATTATCAAAACATATTCAAATTATATCAGTCAATAAAACGTTGTCCTTTGTTGTTTATCGGAATGGGTAAATAAGTTGAGAACATCAATTTCCACTTAATTCTAATTATCATATGAAAGTAATCCGAGAACTACACGTATTTGTAAACACATGTCTACGCAACATACTCCAGGTCCATTGATCAGACATCATTTGTCATAATCAACTGTGGTGGACAATAAACCAGATTCCAGATGGAGAGGCAATTAGGAAAACTCAATAGAGGTGGATAAGGCACACGTTGCAGAAATCGTCAGACCATGTTACAAGGTAAGACCTGAATTGGAACTCTGAATACGATAAGAAAGGATGTGGATAAAAGAAGTCATTCCATAGGGAAATGGAGACAAACATCAAAAGAATGAGTCGTGCTTAGAAACAACTGGGTAGGACAGCCCATGACAGAGTTGTGGTCGGCGGCGGCATATACGTCACATGGTATTACAAGCTTAATCAAGTTAGATAATAATCAAGCCTCTGTATGACCTGAAAACCACCATCATTGAATTGGTGCTGATGCTGGGTACCAATCTAGAATAATACAAATAAAGAGGGCGTTTTTTTATTCCTAGTGACCCTCATTCTGGAGCGTCTCAACTATTCATACTGTTTTTGGTAGCGTTGACAATATTTGATCGCAAATGATTAATAGACAACATTGTATTAGTTATGGATAAATAATCAATCACATCAAAAGGAGTTTGGTCATTGACCACATACCTTGGGAGTAACGTATCTGACTTCGACCTTGGGTTTAAGAGGTTTGTATCTCATGAGAAGCGTAAGTTCCAATGAAGCTTACATATACGTCTTTTTCCATTTCTTTTTGCCACTAAGAAATGGGGCATAAACAATATGTTTATGTTTAAATTAACTTCTATATTTGTTGATGATAATATACGTTAATTTGTAATAGTGTATTTTCTAATTAATAAAAAGTTATGAAATACAGTATTGATTGAACTTTTAGTGAAATAGATAGATCAATTTGTGAAGATTTCATCTAGTCCAATGAAAACATGACTGATATGAACTTCAGAACTGAAATATTTAACCTGAATATTGTGGTATCTGTTTATTTAAGTTGAATAAATTGTTTATTCTTCCTTATAAACGTCAGTTTATGCATTCAAATCCTAACTTAGTTTGATAAAATCAAATGAAATATCTATAAAGTATATGTACAACAAGTAAAAACTGAAACAGTCATGTGTAGCACAGTTGTGAAACATATCTAATACCAGTAATTGCGTCGAAAATCGGAGTAAAATAATAAAAAATAATTGTCTTTTAGTGTCATTTCAATGCCCTGGTATGGTCGAGAGTGGGGAGGGTCAGCTCTCTTTGTCGAAATGCTCTCACATGACCACGTGCATACAACCACTGACAGGGAAGTCCTACTCACTGCCTTCTCGCGGCGAGGGTGTTGGTTACTAAATTTTGAGGAAGCAAAGTGAATGTCTGGAGCTTTAACTGGGTTGGTGGACACGGTGAGTCCACCTAGGGGAGTTGGAAAACCCTGATTTCAAACCAATGGCGCACATGGGCTCCAGTATTTTGAAGGAACATAAGTCGATGTAGGCTAGACCCCTATTGGAAACCCGGAAGCAATGGACGGCCGTTTTGTTCTAGCATGAGACTCCTCAGCAGTGCGCGTCCACAATCCCGCACACCGTTCAGTGCTTCTAGGTTTCCAATGGTGGTCTAGCTTGCATCGACCCATGAATTCAGCTATTAATAAATCAATAGACAGGTGAATAAATAAAACACACATTTTCACAATGATTATGGTAAATACTTGAATATACTTAAAATTATAGTTATACAATCATAACAGTATAAAAAAATCACTTTTACTAGTGATGAGCACCCCATTATAAAGAATAAATGACAATATACAAACATATGCATTTTACAAAGATGGATTTTCTGTAAAAAAACGAACAAACAAACAAAGAACCAAAGTAAACATGTTGAATAAATTACTGAACAGTAATACAATTTAATTACTGAATAATTCATCATAAAATTAACCAATATTACTTTTATACTTTTGATGAAGTTTTGTTCTCTCTCATCGTTAACGATGAAAGCTTCACGACCAAATCATCCAGGTCAGAGAACAAAACTCTATCAAAATCATCCACTTGAGCTACAAATCTTCTTTACCATTACTCTTATACTCTTTGTTTATAAACTGAATAAACTTGTTTTATCTAAATTAAAAACTTACTATATTTAACGATATCTAAATTAAATTCTTAACAAAATTGTTATTGCATTTTGATCTGAACAAGATTATATGAAACATGTGGACGTTAAAGATTAGTATTATTCTCTGGGATTCTGTCATTATTCCATTGTTCATTAGATAAAATGATGAATTGAATACTTTTGGTAATGGCTAAAAATGAAATTTATAATCCATATCTTATACAATTTGAAATATGTCAGCTAGATGATTCTACACACTGAGTGAGATTAATTTGAGAAGAGCTAGGAGGAATTTTCTCTTTATATTGATCGGAGTATTATTATAACGTGTTTGGCATTCTGTTTCACATAGATATTGATAACTTAGCGTTTCAATGCTCTCTTTATTTTCTTGGATTCTGATATATTATGACAAAAGTCCTTAGTTATGAAATGAAGTGATTCAGTAAAACATTTCAACATTTGTAATTTTCATGCCAATTAAAATGACTCGTAAACTCAGAATTCAAAGACATATTTGAGTCTAATTTGTAGATGTGGAAGGATACAATTGTCGAGAATGCTAGAACTAATAACCACAATTCGCCAACCGATAACAATATTAACATAAAAGTATTTCATAATTCCTACGTTGTTCGTTTACTTTAATGTTAAACTCAATGACTATAATATTATGATTCAAATGTTGAGTGTTCTATGTACTCAATTGTAACCTGCATACTTTACTTGAGAACTAGTGGTTTAGTGGTTAAGCGCCCGCTCGCGAGACCGGTAGGTCCTGGGTTCAAATCTCGCCAGGCGGGATCATGAATGCGCACTGCTAAGGGGTCCCATAATAGAACGAAACGGTCTTCCAGTGCTTCCAGGTTTTCTGTGGTTGTCTAGCTTCAACTGACTCATGATCTCAACTATTAAAACTACTATAATATCCACAAAACCCCTTCTAATATATATATATATATATATTGGTTGCTTGGATCTCACTGATATTTGAGACTGCAATTGATTAATCGTCTTAACAGTCCTAAACATCAATAGGAAGATGCATACAATCAATATATATGAATTAAAATCCATCTCATTGCACAAGCCAATGGCTATCTGAATAATGAGATAGCGTTTGGAAGGGATAGTACTGGTATCGAGTACTTAAATGAACTATAATTCTGAGATGAATACACATCCAGACGAAACGCGCGTTCAAGATTCCACTGCTAGCCACCATCCATCTCTGCTCGCAAATTTAAAATTTCCATCTGACAATCTAACTGGAATTTCTAAATGGAATCGAACAAGATGATTTATAAACAAGGTTAAAAACAACTATGTACCCCCTACCAAACAAAAGAAGAAAACAATTTTTTAGTCATGTTTAAATGTTGAATTTGATAGTGTTTAATATGAGTCATTTAGTGTGAAAATGTATTCAAATCAAGGTGTGATTGTAGATATACACGCTAATTTTGTTACAATTTAACCATTACTTCAAACCTTTAGACTATGGTTAAGGTCAAATTAGTCATTTCATTCATTATTATAGCAAAAGTGAATAACAATGTATCGCAAAGTGTGCATTGTTCTGGAAAATAAATGTCTAACTGAAAGTTGCTGTATAAATCAATTGTGACGTATAAACAAACGTAATTAATTCAACAATTCACTGTAGTGAATAACTGTGTCATCCTAGCATGGAACCCTTGAGAAGCATACATCCGTGACTCCATAACCAGAGATCGAAATTGGGACCTCCGAGTCAGAATTTAGTAGAGTTTATGTTTAAACTCAGTCAATCCACGATATTACGCGACCACCCTTTATTGCCTGTGGGGGATAACTATCTCTCACTAAACATAGTTAAACTTCACTGGTCACGGCTTCTCATAAGAACTCCAGGAACCTCATCTAGAAGCAAATCACTGGTAAACACACGGTCCTTATCAGTATGGGGTATTTGAAGATTATAGAATTTTAATAGACTTTATATCATGGACTGGCCTTGGTCACAAAATACTGAGAATTATTTGAAGTTAAAACCAACACTTGGGTGTCGGCTCAGTGCTCAGGAGGTTCGCACGCGAAATCAAAAGTCTCAGATTGAATACCCGAATAGAGGATAGCGGATGCTCACTGCTCAAGTCCCATACTAAGACGAAATTGTTGTCCAGTGTTTCCGGGTTATCAAAGATGGTCTTACTAAGATTAGTTCGTGATATAAAGTCTTTGAAAATTTTGTAATCTCAACAAAACCTTATACGATATAAAGGAAGGTATTAGGACTGGATTATCGAAGAAGCTTAAACACTTTGAACCACTAGACTGGGATGCAATTGTGTATAAATCTCATACTAATATAAAACAACCGTCTAGATTTTTCAAGTTTTTAATGGTTGTTCAACTGAAATTGATTTATAATCCCTGTAAAATTCAACAACCTTCACAATTCTATACTAATAATTAAATATGTATTGGTGTCAATGATCATGATTATTTCGACAACAGTTGGTATGAATTAAAGATGGAAATTTTACTCTATTTATCAATTATGTTGTTAAGTTACAGTTGGTCATACTTCATTTCACTTTTGTTCAGATCAGATGATTTTAATCATTGGTCTTGCTTCTATATGAGACAAAAGTTTCTGTTGGTTTTGTTGTGTCCTTATGGCCCGCTAATTATCACAAAATCTATTCACCGATCAAAATACGACTTATTCGCTTTATACTGTACTAAACCAATGACGTCCGACCAGTCTGATCAGCTTAGCGTCCTATTAGTCCGTTGTTCACCTAGCCCGTCCAGCTGAGTCCAGAACGCCAACAACACCCTCCACTATGCGAATCATTTATTTCAGATATACTCGGGTTTATATACCAAACAAACAGACCGCAACGCACCATAAAGTAGAAAATAAAAGTCGTACAAAATATAGCCAAAGCTGGTTGTGAACGTGGGAGACAGTAACTAATAAACTGAGTATAACATAAGAACAGTGAATCGTACAATAGTAATCTGTAGGTCAAAACCAAGCTTATTACAAGGGGAATATAGATATATATATAATCTAGCTACTAAATAGTTATACAATAAGAATATATAGATAATATTAGTCCATTAATAGGTCTCCGAAGGTACCCGTAATTTAATCTTCACTAGGATATAACAGGTTTTTAATTTTGACTCATGAATTCAACTATAAGATTACTAAAATCTCCACAAAACTCCCTTCCGATAAAAATTTTGTTTAAGTCAATCTTATAGATTATCTTAATTGGACCTTGTGTTACTTTTGGTTTATAAGTTTTTTTCTGAAATCTTGAGTAATAGTTCAAATATTGTTTACATTCATTTATAATTCACCTTCAATTGTCTTTTGTATGAAACTTCAAATCCAAAGTTTTCAAACTCCCTGGAGAATTTGTTATCTTTCTGTCACTAAATCCAAAATCTTATTACGTAAGGTTTGAAAAACTGTATAATGACTAATATTCACGATCAACAATGAACGATCTTGTTTTTCTGTCAATTTTCATGACTATGGGTTTCCAACGAAAAAACTGATTTCGATGAAATATTTTATTGATGAGTGTGTTAAGATATATTGATCCGAATTAATTACATAATAAACCTCAATTTTCGATAATGTAATTAGAAGACGAAGATTATCAGAACTATGTGATCTCAACATTAGGGTGAGTGAACATGTACCTAAATGGCTGCAGAAACAAATACAATCAGGTGACCCAATAAGAGCAGAGGATAAACATCCATCATCCTCTATTGCTAAACATATAATTGAAACAGGTCACAAGATTGATCTAAACTCAGCTTTTGTGGTATTGTATAAAAGTGTAAAAGGGCGCATACTAAGGTTTATTGAAGCCTTAGCCATACAAAAATTCAAACCCCCTTTGTGTGTTCAAAAACAGTTTGTTCTTACCTTAAACCTACCCTGGTAATACTGACTTATTATCCAGAGTGATTAGGTTTCGAATTGTGTTCACATTATTATTATTACTCTTATCATTATCCTTAAGAACTAGATACGCATGACATTGATCGCCACCCAGTGATCAGTCAATTGTGATTCCATCTCAGTCCTACAGGAGGTCGGTTGCGGCTCGGATCGCTCAGTGGTAACGTCTCTGACTATGAAGCTGGGTGACACGAGATCGAATCCGCCAGGGAGCACCAGTTCCCTCAAGATTACAAGTACACCTTGCTGACGAGTGCCAAGTAGCACGAAACCTGGGTCCAGGGTTTCCTGTCGACTACCTCCAACCACCATCTAATCTCAATATATAGTGCCCGCAGCGCCGAGCCACCTAGACTGGTGGCCACACTGCAACATGATCGATAGCATTCGATCTGCATTAATAAGGGCTAGACAGGCATGACATTGATCGCCACCCAGTGATCAATCAGTTGTGATCCTTATCTCTTCTTACCCCGTTTCTAGTCTAGTTGACCATTTATTTTTATTTATAAATGCTCTTAACAAGTATATGTGTGATCAGATTGTTCGAAATTTATTGCGCTAATATATCACATAGTTCTGATAATCTTCGTCTTCTAATTACATTATCGAAATTTATCAAAGGGACTAATTGTTTTAAACCTCAATTTCTTATTCAATGATCTTAGAGAATTGAACTAACTATTATGTAATTACTATTATATAATTACTAGTTTATGTCATTTTACAATGTTTTTTCTTAGATATCCATTCAATTTTAAATCGAATCTGTCAACAACAGGCAGTATTATCGATATTAAAATGATGATGGAAAAGATTTGTAACCCAAGTGGGTGATTTTAGCGAGGTTTCATTCTCTAATCTGAATAGTTTAATCATGAAGCTTTTATTGCTCGTTCGAATAAAATCATCAACAAAAAGCTTCAAGGAGATTAAACTTCATCTCGGAAAACGAAGCTACATGAATTAATATCACTGATTGGTAGATTGTTGTTTTGGAAATGAAAGTGAACTTTTAGTGACATAGATAAATCTT
Organism: Schistosoma mattheei; assembly: GCA_944470405.2. Classification (NCBI taxonomy): domain Eukaryota; kingdom Metazoa; phylum Platyhelminthes; class Trematoda; order Strigeidida; family Schistosomatidae; genus Schistosoma; species Schistosoma mattheei. The sequence continues at coordinate 41,563,589 of OX103947.1, read as the reverse complement.
TGTTTCTTCAAGTTAATGAGTCAATTTACAGGAACAAATTATTTCAAATGCTTTTTAAATATTGTATTTTTTGTTGTATAACAGCTAGTGATTATTTTCGAAAAGAATTTCCAAAAGACGAAGACAACCTAATTCCAACTTTCTAAAGTTACTGTATTTGTTGCGAGACCAGTATACCTTAGGTTTGGACCGATATCATGTATTTTGTGTAAGTTTTTGAAATATCATAGATTATAGTTGAATAATTTTTAATACCTCCTAGTTTTCACTAATTCTTTAGTTGTTGCCAGCCAGCAGTGAAAACTAACATTAGATTAACAATTAGATAATTTGGTTATCAGAAGTAAATTTCCTTCATCATATGAAGTCACTATATATTTATCTATTATTATTTAAATGCATCAGATTGCATAATTACTGGATGGATGTGATCAGTAGTTGGCCACTGAACTCTCTCTATCACTTACAAATTTTCTCCAATATCATCTCATATAAAATATCATGATAAAGTATTAATTATGTATTATATTTATCAATTAAATTTTTAAAAATAGAGAGACACCAAACTGCATCATGAGGTAAGCGCTAACTTGAATTCCTGAAGGGAAACGAAAAACAGGATGACCAAGGAACACATTACGACGGAAATTGTAAACAGAATGAATAGCATCTGAAACAACTGGAAAGTATTGCCTATGACAGAGTTGGGTGGAGAATGCTAGCAGGTGTCCTACGTCATTAAGAAATCAATTTTAATAGAAGTACATTAGACGAACTGTCTAATGGGTACAAAATATTAACCGGTTTAATGTCTAAGTGTGTTTCATACCATATAAAAATGGTTATTTCAAACAATTTCATATAATTCAACGTAGAAGCATGAGAGATAGTGATATATACTACATCATAATGATAATAATAATTGAATATACTTTCACAAATTCTTATTTTTAAGTCATTATTTTAACTGTTATACCTAATGCTTATTTAATAATACACTTTGTCATGCCTGTTTACAGATGCATTCATCATGATGTTATTATTCATTTACGTAACATGTTTCGTGTTTCTTTCCTGAAATTATAATAAAAGTGAATTCAATAATACAAACTAAGAAAAAAAGATTTTATGACGTCTTTTGAAACTTTTATTTTCCTTTTATGGTTCATCTTTACTTACGCACACAGAAGGTTTTGTTCTACACCTGTCAAATCATATGATATATACGTTTATTTCAATACGTGATAACGTCAGAGTAATAAGCTATTACGTATTAGGTTACATATTCAGGTTCAGTCCACACATAAATATTGAGATCTTTGCACACAAACATATAGACAATTAAGTAATGCATTGGTTGTTGACTGATCTTATGTAATGAATTCAAAAGCCTTAATGTAAGGTATGTTCTCTCTCTCTCTCTCTCTCTCTTATATATATATATATATATATATATATATATATATATATATATATAACTGAAAATACCTAGTGGATTGTGCCTCATTACTGATGTTATACTAATGTTATACGTAAAAAGACTGATAAATAATTGAATGAGTGAATATGTAAGTCAATAATCTAGGTAACTGGTGTATTCGCAAATTTAGTAAATGAGCAACGACTTAATTACGTAAAAACAGTGAAAAAGGCTAATAAATTGTGGAATAAACATATATAGTTAATTAAGCCAGTGACAAAGTAATCAACAAAACAACAATTAATTTAGTAATACTGAAAATTATTTTGAAATTTTGTGCACTAATAACCGATGTCTAGACAAAAGGAAATCATCTTGACAACTGTTTTTTTTTGTTTTCGTACATAGAAATAACACTCGTTTATTTCTAAGTCGTTTAAAGTATGAAACTGATGAAAAAAATGTTTTTAAAACGAGGAGATAGTCATAGTATATTTGAACTGTAGCGAGCAATGGAATTCAGGTGACAAGTTTAGTCCTGTTGGATACTTTACTGTTAGATGAATAGGCGTCCTAGTGTTGATATTCACACAGAGATAAATACTAAGTACCCATTGTTTCAAACCTCAATATGTTATTCATTAATAGATTTAGTCTACATAGTCATTGACGTTTCAACAGATAAAAAGTCATATGTAAGAGTTTGAATATTCCCGTTTTCTGATCTTATTTATCTTAGCTTCTATGGTTTCACTGATCCTCAAAGCAATGCCGATAGAAAAAAAATGAGAGACTGAACAAATTAGCTAGTTTATTTTTGGGGGGGGGGAGATTTGAGATGATTGGTCTAATTTTATATGTTCTATTTGTTACTGATTAATTGCTGTTCGGGTACGATTGAAAGCCATTTGACACTATTGTGTGACCCCAAATGAGATCATACTGTAATGAATACAACCTGCAAATCAGGTAATTATGCATATATTTAAAACTCTTCTTGCCCTAACCTATGCACCTACAGAAAAGTTGAATGATACAAACGGCTTCATCTCTCTCCCTCTCTGTGTTTTTTCGCAATCAAACAATCACATTTTGTTATGGATCTAGTTTCCATGTTAAAAATTGCTTTCTTTAGTGAGTTATGCTTTTAAGCGCCACAATTTGTCAATCAATTCGCTTCGGTTGAAATTGCCTAATTCCGTATGACAAGTTATTTGCCTACACAACATTCATTTACTTACATACGCTGGTTACACTTCGTGAAGGAGCGTAGGCCACCCTTCAGCATTCTCCATCCAACTCTGTAATGGGCAATCCGTTCCAGTCTGCTTCCAGTTCCACATGTTTTTCTATTTTAGGAATGTGGCTCATGCTTTGCCAATCCTTGCCTTAACGATTGTATCATGTCCTTCTTGTTTATCGATGAAGCTGTTCAGGTCGTCACTTGTTCTTCCTCCCAAATCTTCCTGAATCAAATTGAAACATGTTTACAGTTACTTGTATGCCGACTTCAGTGCTTCAGCTGGTATATTGTCAGGTCATTCTGCTTTCCCGCTCTTCATTTGTCTAAGGCCATCATGATCTCTTCCTTCGTTGGTGGAGTGACATCAATAGGAATGTCTGTATTTGTTGCTTTGATATCCAGTGGATTCAGTGGAGCTGGTCTATTTAAGATTTCTTCAAAGTAGTCTACCCATCTGTTCCTCTATTGTTGAATTTCAGTGATAGTCTTACCTTCTTTGTCCTTGACCGGTCTCTCAAGCTTACTATATTTCCCTGTTAGTTTGTTCGTTGTGCCATATAGTTGTTTCACATTTTCTTCACTTACAGCTTTTTCCACTGTTGTTTATAGGTCTTACACATGTTTCTGCTTGTCTGTTCTAATGATCCTCTTCACTTGCTTGTTTGCTTCACTGTATTTAGCTTGTGTCTTGACTTTCTCTGCTCTTGTTCGACTGTTGTTAATTGCTGTTTTCTTGTTATCCCTTTCTCGAATCCTGTCCAGGGCTTACATAGAGATCCATTCCTTATGATAGTGTCTGTTGCGACTCAGAACCTTCAGACACGTTGAAGTTGTTGCTTCTTCAAACGCTTTCCAATTATCCTCCATAATATTTTCTTCCACTTTCTGTAGATCATGTCAGGCTTGGAATGTGTTGTTGAGAGTTATCTTGAATTGGTTGAATTTGTCAGTATGTCGAAGGAAAGCTGTATTGAATCCTTGTACCGCTGTCTATACTGTTGTCCATTGCTTCTTTAGCTTCAGTTCCATCTTTGCAACCACCAGTTGGTGGTGATGTGAAGCCATGTCAGTTCCTCTCCTGGTTCTCATGTCTTCCAGTGATCTTCTGAATTTTTTGCTGAAGTAAATATGCTAGATCGGATTCTCTGTAATGTGGTCCTGTGAGACACATGTAGCTTTGTGTATGCGTTTGTGTGTGAATATTGTGCCACTTATAACCACTTCGTTGTATGCACATAAATTTGTTAATTTCGTCTTTCATCAATAGGCTTCATAATTCTTCTTTTACCTCCCAGGGCATAGTTTAAGTGGTTTGAATTGTTTATTCTGGTTAGTAATTTATTTTAGCAAGGTTGTTTTGTACGGGATATGGCTGCCGACCCCACATCCAAACCTCTTCCTTTGTGTGAACTTTGGACCGGTAGTAGCCCTAGAAGAGCTACAGACGGAGAACGATCTTTTATCACACCTCCTTTTTTAAACATTACACTATTTATTTTATACATAATTTCATTATCACATGATCAAACAACACGTATGCCAATTTTTAAATATATTTTTTGTTTAAACTTATTCTAAATATTTTAATGTGACGTTCAGCACTACCAAAAATAAAACACAACACACATTCACACTAAAAAATAGATATATGAACGAAGAATATTTCTTCAGATTCTACAATTATCTATTCAAATTAATAATTCAAATTAAGATATGATCAGCCAAATTTAAAGCAATGTACAACATTTAAAATTATAACATATGAATAAGGGATTGTTTGTGATATAAAATGAAATAAAATTGTAATTGTTGGGATGAATTGTGAACTTGTATAATGTTACACAACTCCGCTAAGTATGAAAATGATGAATAACAACTGGAGAGAGCTGGAAAAGATTGCCCAGGACAGGGTTGAATAAAGAATGCTGGTGAGCGGCCTATACTCCTTCACGAGGGGTAACAGGTGTAAGTAAGTAATAATCTTACACATTAAGTAAAATTGTGAGATTAGTGATTAGAATAAATATGGTTAAGATGGAAGGAGAGAGACAATAATATAATTACAAATCAGGAACCACATAATATATAAAACAATGTGAAATGGATTCGAATTAGCAAATAGGTGTGGATGTTGGATAAATTTCTCGAAAACGTTGTCAGGTATTCAAATGATAATAATAACATATTCATGCTCTTTCTAGTTATAAAAAAATCATTATTTCATTGGACAAAATGAAATATCCTCAACTAAAACAATTGAAATAAATGGAATAATAAGAGTATAATCTACATTGTGATTTCAACACTATTGATCAGTTAATTAATTACAAACCAATGATTTCTTGAATATAAGAGATATAAAATGTTCTTTGAGATTTGTCAAAGTATACAACTATAAGTTTATATCTTTAGTGGAGTTGACATTTAAAGAAGTTTCGGTTATCAGTTTTTTTGAATTATAGAATATGAATAATGGAGACGAGTGAACATTCATAAAATGAATGCATTATCCTATCAATTTTATGTAAAACCTAAATTTTAATGAGCAATAAGAATTAATAGTTTAGATGTATGTACATTATGTGTTTGGCAATATGAATTGTATAAAACTGAACACTTATAGAAAATCTTTTCAGTTTCTCTAATATTTCATCTAATATTAGTAACGTTTCAGTAAAGAGGCCATATAGTGATGTCCCCGCATGATACTACACAATATTAAGTCAAAGACTTTTATGTCTGTCAAAAACACGATAATTTAAAATATATAAATTTTGTTTCTTATTGATTCACCAACGTAGTGGATGAAGCAGTTACTCATTTGTACCATTTAATAAGAAACCCTAAATACCACGAATCAACTGAACAGGTGGATATTGGATCTACAAGTTATATCGCTTATGATACCTCAAATTTTTATATGATCAAAGAATACTGTTGTAGATCCGTAAATTAAAATGGAATACGTATAACGCTTTGTCCCATATCCTAAATGGTGTTCCAGATAATGTAGATCTATGCGAATTATGTTCAATTGCAAATAATATTTAATTTGTATTAGATATAATAAAAATATCTATTCCATAAGTATTTACAATATGCAATATCAAGGATAATTATAATAACCAACATTAATTATCAGTATATTTCATATCTGATAAAAATATACTATTTATTCATTGATATTGTATGCATGAAAAACAATCCACTTGAGCCACAAATCTTCTTCACCATCTCATACATATAATCATTTTCAAATAAAAGATAACTGAACAATATTATCAAGATAACTAGTTATTATTTTTTTAACTGAATAAATCTGAGTAAATAAATTTCAGTAGTTGATATCATGAGTCAATTGAAGTTAGACCACCATGGGATATGTGGAAGCACTGGACGGCCGTTTTGTCCTATTGTGGGACTCCTCAGCAATGCGCATGATTTCAACTATTGGTATTCTAGCTTCAACTGATTCATGATCTTAACCATTGATATTAAATAATTTTTATCAAATTAATTAAATTAACCAATTGGATTATTGTTTCTATGACTTAATTCAGCATAGATTTAGGACATTAGTTAGAATCTAATCTACAAGTAGGAAGTTGTGATTATTATTTTTATTATTATGAAGATTGAATAATAAAATATTACTATATGTTAATAGGATTAGATTTTATTTTGATATTTCATAGTGTAATAATACAATTTGTTATCTATGGAATAATCCTAATGAATGACAATGAAATTCTATTGGCTATTCATTAGATTTTCTTTAAAGTTTTCTTTTTGTTTGTTTGTTTTGTAATGAATAGAAATAAATTTTAAATCTATCTATTTGGAGATAATATAATTGATGAAAACAAGAATCAGGATTTCAGTAAATAATAATATGAATTCAGTTTAATTGATTGGGTTCGCCATCAACTGTTTACAATCTGTAATATGTTAAAATCAAAATTACACAATTAGTTGAAATAACTTGAATAAATGAGTTTAGTTGGAAGGTGTTATGAACATGGAATAGTATAGTATAACAAGAATGTAAATCGGTTGAAGATAATAAATGGAATATTGTACGGAAGAATATTCCACAATATTGATAATAACAGAATAATAAGAAATTACAAGCAAGTGGTTAGGTAATGAACAAATGATAATAGTAAATAAGGATAGAATAAGTAAAGCTAAATTAGTTAAAATAAAATCGTTAATCTAGAAGAGTTTAAAAATGGATGTAGCATTACAATCAATTGAAAGAGTTGAACAAAATTTCAAGTGGATACCAGAACTCAGCAGCTAAGTAGATAACGTGATTGCGTTTGAAGCGAACGGTACTGGGTTCGAGTCCCGGAGTAAACATCAGACCTAGGATGCAAGTACATCCAGCTGACGAGTGCCAACTAGGACGAAACGTGTGTCTTGGGTTTCACTGCTAGCCACCATCCATTTTTGCTTATATTGGTTGTGACTTTGGTAATATTAAGGCAATCCTCACAGGATGCACATATTTCAATAAGAGACTGAACGATTGCAGTCCTAAACATCAATGGGAAGATTTAAACAAAAAATGCTAAGTGAAAAAAATTTCATGATGTAACAAAGAGACTTTTTTGTCACCAAGGTAGAGAAAGATTAGCAACCATCTTTTGAACGCATAAACTACATTTCTGAAGCTCGATAACAAACACCTAAATAAACTAAAAGAGATCTTTTCATTTTTTTCTTACTTACTATTAACATTTGTTCATTACCTAACCATTTGTTAGTAATTCTTTAGTATTCTGCTATTATCAATATTGTGGAATGTTATTCCGTACAATATTTTATTTTTACACATTATAGGTTGTAAGCAGTTGACGAGAACGCAATGAAATAAATTGAATTAATGTTATTCTGCCTAAATGTTTCTTCTTACTTCCTTCAATATGGTAATGGGAACATTATGTATCATATTCCACAATTATTTGATTTTACCTAAGTCTTTGAATACTACATTAATTCTTAGTTCCGAAATTGGGTCAGTTAGCTATTATTATTTTCTTACTGAACTACCTGTTGTTTGTACACAAATCGATCAGCTGACATCATGTGACATTTTAAAATCAAATGTGACCATAATAGTTATGTGAGGCCATTTTATTTACTTCATGAAGTATATTCATTCATCTTAGTATAGTATACTAACCAAAGCACTACAATTTATACACAGATAGTTTTGGAAAATTCAGTATGCTAAAGTTTGAAATTAATATTCAATTCAGTTTTATTCCTAATGCCAATTAATCACGTGGTCTGTTAATTTTGAAAAAAAATTATGGATCTCATCTAAACAGCTGATTAGTTTCTATAGAAATAATATTCTGAAAACGGTTGTTCAGACAAATCATTAAATTGATAAAATACTGACTATTGAAGTATTTAGCTTGTATTGATATCATGAATGGATCGAAGTTAGACCACTATTTGAAGCCCGGACGCAGTCGACGGCAGTCCTGTCCAGGTATAGGACACCTCAGAAGTGCGGGCCCATGCCTCATACACGGGACTCGAGCGCAGGACCTTTGGTCTTGCACGCGAATGCCACTGAGATGGCATCTGACAGCGTCAATGTCTACTTTTAACCAACCTATGGTATTGCGTGACCGTTCAACATTGTCTTCGGTGACTAACTGCCTCTACAACAGACACGGCTGAAATCCACTGGTAACGACTTCTCACTAAACTCCATGAGATACATCTTGATGCTAGTCACTAATGAGCACATGATAATTATCAGTATAGGGTTGTGTAGATTGTTGAATTTAGATTGATATTATGAATAGATCCGTGTTAGACCAGTACCATCAAGTGCTTCCAAGCTTTCAATGGTGGTCTAACATTGACCCGCCCTTGACATCAATTTAAAGTCAACAATCTCCACAACCTTATACTGATATTTAGTTTTTGTTATATTTCCACATCTAAGGTCTACCATAATTATTAGGCGAATAGGTGCAATCCGAAACAGACTAGATTTATCTGAAGCTATAAAAGTACACATAAATTGCTCGGTTAAAATATGAAACTATTTAAAGTATTTAATTATTTAAAACAACTAGCATGTTGACTAGATATATCTTAGCAAACATTGCAGATGTCATTATTCATACATAAACTGAATATGGTTGTCGACGAATCATACTGAACAGTCATTTTAATTCTTTCTATATTTTAACATTGGTTAACCTAATAAATCTTGCCTTCCATTAGATACAAATAACAAATGTATAAATTTAAGAGCAAAACAGATATTTATATATTACAGTATTTTGCTTTACATTCTAAAATTCAAATCATTTAAACAAATAAATTTTAGAGTGAATGGATCACAGATAGATCATTGTTGAATTATTCCTATTTATCATTCTTCCTTGTAATTAAATTGAAAAAGAAGTCATGAAGGAGAAAAATGGATTTTCATTTCGAAGAATATAACGACAGGAGAATTTCAATTTATAGTTTCTTTTTTTGTATTCATGGCCATGTGAATAACCATAAGGCGATTGGATGTGAATAGTTTAAGCCCTGAGATTGGTTGATGTGCTCATAATTTATGTACAATCACATGTAAACTATATATATTGATGTTAATGTGAATAAGACTTTATATCACAGTCGTTTATAATAATTTACCATATACATTAATTAAAATATTTTATCGCCTAGAGGATAATTATTATTGTATGTATTGTTTCATATTATTCCAGTAATCAATGGTCGTGAATTTGGTGAATTGGAAAGACATATGCACATATCTCGTCCATAATCATTACTAATTTCTTCATAATCCATTGAATGATTCATTTGTTGAAGAGAAGTACTTGATAATAATACTTCATTTGATGCGATTAGACCATTTCCTAAACCACATACTTCAGAATTTTGGATTGATAATCGACATTTGCACAAGGGATAAGATTTTGAATACATAATGACATCATTATCATTAGGATCGTCATATTCATCATCGTTATCGTTATGTTGGTTAAATTTTGGTTTAATTACACTATTTTCCACATTCCCTGTATTGTATGGAGTAGTTAAACTATACATTACATTTAATGTATCTTGATGTGATGATTTATCACATTTCATAGGACTTTCACTTCGAAAATTTGAAAATGCACGTTTTTCAGGTATCGAAGTAGATGGATTAGAATCAAGTGCTCTTTTATTGCGAGTGCATACTGAAGAGTTATTTGGAACAGAATCATAGACACATTGATACACTTGTTCATTTTGCTTGTTTGAATGTAAAACTCGTAATTCTGAATGCGTTTTTGTTTGAAGTGAACTCAGATTAGGTGTTCTAGGTTGTTTCACAGGATCACATTGTTGTGTGTTATATGAATGATTGTTTGAGTCATTTTCGGAAGAGGAAATGTTTTGTACATCAACTGATTTATTATCCGTTTGTGGTGTATTAAGTGCTTCTCGGTTTAATAATACAGATCTTGCTTTTTTAGCAATTTTTAAAATTACCATTATCCTGTATAACCGATTACTTGGTGAAAAACTATTAGATGTTTTTTTGAAAGAGATATGTTGAGATGAATCAATTGTAGTTGATCTATTGGAGTTATCCATTAATAAATTATTTTTATTCTCTATTGATCTTATAAGTGGTCCTGTCGATGACTGTAAAGTACTTTGAAAATTCTTCAGTTTATTGATTGAAATCTCCATGATAAGTTTCAATGCTGATGAGGTTATTTCATTATATGATGCTTCCACTTCTTGTAGATCCATATTTTGATTACTTATACAAATGATGTTTTCAAATATATTCTGGTTTGTCTTTTTTTGTTTGAATTTTTCAAATAAAAAAATATTTTTGTTCAAAATACTGTGATGGACATTATATTAGTTTTTATTGAACATTTAACCAATGATAATCCTTTATTTTTGTTTAAATTAGTTAATTACATTATGGTTGGTTAAATTAATGTCATTAACGGTTTCGTATCATTCAACTACTTGCAGGGTGGCAGCATTCAAGTAATGATCAACTTTAAAGTGTCGTCGACTAAGACAACACATGTGGGCGTAAGTAAATTAACAAAATTTGATTGCTACATAATTTGAACAGAAAACAATTACTTAAACCAATAATAGTAGACTAAGGCTAATTGACATTAATTATTCGGTCATAATGAACCAATCTAAAGTAAGTAATACTATTTATCGATTAATTATCAATATTCGCCTACTCACCATTTGAATAAACGCCCTCGGACACTTTGACATGCCATAATGTTCACCATCTTCGTCAACTTACAAAATAATTGTTATTTCTTGGTTCAGGTAAAACATTGAATAGCTTACATCAGACTACACCAATTTCAGGATTAATTACGATATATACTACAATGAAAATCTATGGGAGGTTTGAAATTTTAAGTGACAAACATCTCAAATACAAACATTATACAAACAATATTCTTTCATTTCGGATAACAATTTTAGATAGTTACTTGTGAATGTTATTCATTTATAAATAAGCCATAAAATTGAATCTCAACCAAGATCTCCAAGTTTCCTGTTTAATTTAGGAATAGAAAACATTGTAAATCAGCTTGGTTTTTATTGGTAAAATGATTAACTTCCACCTTTATGTATTCTTTCAAAATACGGTTCAATGATAGAAATGATATTGACATTATACACTGAATATTTTTTAAACTGAACTTTACAAGTACAAAACGTTCCATTTTTACCATCAATTATATAAGCAGCCGTGAACCGTTTATTCTTAGGGTTGATACTGTTGACTAAATTGATCCTGTTGAGTTCTTAATTAAATAAGTATTTTTTCTTGGATTATTAATCATTTACCCCTCGAAATTTCATTTAGATCAACCTTTAAACTGATCACAAACGCTCTGTCCTTGAGAAACAAAGCTTGGGAAGTAATAAGACTACAATGACAAGTATAAGTCAAGTTGTGAACAATAGTGTTTCTGACAATAAAAAAAGTCACATGTTGTAGTCATTTGTTTCTTAAATTTTCAGAAATCTAATGGAGTAGTACTGAACGGTGGTCAATTTGTATTCATTACTACTTAATTTCAATAATTGGCCATTTTAATAAATTTAGCTGAAATTCCCTACCAACCTAGAATACGAAGCTGTCACTAGAGGTTTACATTTGATGCGAAGCAACAATACTACTCATAAATGTTGTTTTGAAGTTTAATATTTATTGCTAACTGATGTCAGTTAAATGGTCATTAACAAAACTGAGATGTGGACGACTGCTTACTTCAGTATTTTTAGTACTGTGCCTCTCAAAACACTACGTAGAATCAAATGCACGACTCAAATATACAACATAGCCATGACACCGTTGACCCACCAAGACAAGATCTAGTAACTTACGGTTCCAGTTAAGTCTATATGTGATGTGGCAATGACGTCAATTCATATCATCGAAGAGTTTTTGTATCACTGCGGACTTGAATGATTCCACAAGTCGATCTCCTACAATGCATCTATCAAAAATCTGTTAATCACGTCATATCACACCATTAATATAACACAACAAACAATTTAAACAAAAAATATTACTAAGAACATTTGTTTCCAAAGGCGACACAGTCTTTCTAGTTCCATAGTACGCCACCCGCTAATAAGGTATTTGAAATGGATACAATAGAGTTACTCAAAGTGATCCACAAGCAATCCAAACCTCTATCGTTAGAATTCAAAGAAGTTATGGAAACAAATGTGTTTTAATGGGAAATTTGTTTTTAAAATGAGTTAACGGTTAGTGTACAACTGCCTTGGAAACAAATGTAAACAGATATTTTACCGTTTTTGTTTTTTTATTTAATCAGAATTTCAACTTAGCAAGTTTAAATTACGTGTTTGTATGTTCTTTCATAAATGCTAAAGAGATCTTGTTACGGTACGTAGCAAGACTTTCTTGAATATTCTAGTACTACCGCTCAAAGAAATTATAAGAATTCTGTGAAAACTTTAGTTGCTAATTTCATTTACATTACAAACAACTGCACTTTATTGATGAACAATTCGGTTTTGGAATTCTAACCAATGTTAATGATTAGAAATAACTTATCTCATTGGCATGTATTTTACTGAAGCGAAAATAATGTAATAAAATGATTTCATAATATTCTGGGAATATTGTCAAGGGGACAAACTGCATGGAACATTTAATGCAAAATTCATACATCTTCAAGCCAGAAATATTAGAGCGAACAATTGTTTCCAATGACTTCAAAATCAGGCCTAACGGTTATAAGTCTGTACTTACTCTTCTCAGAGAATTGGACATCGACCAGCAAACTAACCTATTGTGTCCCCCGCTTTCCTTTCCGGTTGTTTCCAAGTACGATTCACCCTTTTAATATTTCAACAGTTGAGATCATGAGTCAATTGAAGCTAGACCACCATGGAAAACCTGGAAGCACTGGACAGCCGTCTCGTCCTATTGTGGGACTCCTCAGCAGTGCGCATCCACGCCCCGCCTGGCGGGATTCGAACCCAGGACCTATCGGTTTCGCGCCAGGCGCTTAACCAACTAGACCACTGAGCCGGCCTCCCACGGTGTTAATGTCTAACTTCAACTAATCCACGAAATTGAGCGACACATCCACCATTGTCTTCAGTGAGTTACTATCTCACAACAGACCTGGTTGAACTCCATTGGATGCCGGCTCAGTGGTCTAGTTGGTTAAGCGCCTGGCGTAAAACTGATAGGTCCTGGGTTCAAATCCCGCCAGGCGGGGTCGTGGACGCGCACTGCTGAGGGGCCCACAATAGGACGAGACGGCTGTCCAGTGCTTCCAGGTTTTCCATGGTGGTCTAGCTTCAATTGACTCATGATCTCAACTGTTAAAATTACTACAATCTCCACAAAACCCCTTCTGATACTTTTAGTATTCCCGATAGAATGCGTTTTTTTCATCTGCCTTCTTTCCTTTCGTCTTCAGAATTCCGATTCAGGGCTTGTTTTGTAACAGGGTCTGATGATTTCTGCAACATTTGTCCTATCCACCTATATTGAACTTTCCCAATTTCCTCTACATCTAGAATCTGATTTATTGTCCACCACAGTTGATTATGACAAATGATATCTGATCAATGAACCTGGAGTATGTTGCGTAGATATGTGTTTACAAATACGTGCACCATTTTGATGATGATTGTAGTAGTTGTCGAATTTTCGTCTCCGTACAACAGAACTGTGTTGAAATTTGTGTTGAGATTGTGACCTTGGTACTGTCTGTCAATTATTTTGTGTTCTATATTTCTTTAGTCCTAGGAATGCTGCCATTTTCGCCAGTCCATCCCTTTCCACCTTCATCAGGTAGTTCTTATCTGTCAATGATGATACCTAAATATTAAAAAGTTTTCACTTCTATCAGAGCTACTCCATCAGGTGTGATTATATCGGTACTCTCTTTGTTGTACGTTAGGATCTTGCTATTCCGTTTGTGAATGTTTAAACCTACTGTTGTTACACTAGTTGTTTCCACCAGTATTTGATGCTTTGAGTAGAACAGAAGGGCTAGACCATCTACAGAGTTCAAATATTCTGCTTGCATCCAAACTGTCCTCTTTATTCAGTGTTTGCCCTGAGATGTGGAGATCTTCATATATCAATCAAAAGCCAGGGAAAAAAGGATATGCAAGAGTAGGCAGCTTTGTATTACACCGGTATTCATTTAGAGTGAGTTCGTGAGCTCTTCTCAATGCGAAACTTTACAATTTAGTCCCGTTTATGCGTTTCGCAGGATGCTAACGATCTTCTCAAACACCCCACAGTATCAAAGAAAACTGCACGATTTTCTCCCATCCACGCTATAGAGGCTGATGCATAGCGACGAGTCCCACTCAACAGATTGCTCAACAATGATTTAAAGAGTCATTATTTAATTGGTACATGATCGATCTGGCTTGTGATGTCTCTGTAGTTCTCATACTTTCCGATGTCTCTTTTCTTTATTATCATGACAAGTAAACTTTATTTCCAGGCTACTAGTACTTGTTTTTCTCCCAAATGTTTCTGAAGAGAGCGTGGAACAATTCTATAGTCACCTCGATATCGGACTTCTGTTTGATGCTGATTTATTTTCGTTAGTTCCTTTTTGCCAAATTTTTTTTACAAGATCGGGTTACTAACTCCATGCCTATCCATCCCTCTCTATCTGAGCTTGGAAACGGCAGTAGCCCCAAAAGCCACAATTACAATGGCCAAAATAAGAAGGATAAATCAGTAAATTAAACTAGATTGCGCGTTAAAGCAGCAAACGTTTGCTTCTATTACAACTTAAATGTCATTTGTAAATTAGAAAGCATTCAACAACTTGTAATGACAAATTTGCTTTAAATCAAACCTACTATCTTCATATCATGAAGGGAAACAACTATTCTGGTTCTCTATAGTTCTCAATAATTCTCTAACTGATGAGAATTCTTGACAGAGCCATTATCTAGACTTAAAACAGTTCATCAAATCACGCAAGTAAATAATGCTTATGAATCCGCTAATGAAAAAATAATCGGGAGTGACATTTTTTCAAAACTATAGAAAGAAGAAATAATCTTTAAAAAAAAACAATTGATTGATTGCAATTCTGATTCATATATTTATATATATATTCGCTGTATATAACCTAATACTTACTTACTTCCTTGCGTCTGTTACCCCTCGTAGAGGAGCATAAGCCGCTCACCAACACTCCCCTTTGAACTCTATCCTGGGCAATACTTTCCAGCTGTTCCCAGTTGCTATTTATTTATTAATTCGAATATGAACTGATGAAGATGTTAAAGCTAGAATACATCAATTGTTTAGTTTCTTTCATGCACTAATGTCCCTAGCTGACCTCAGTTAATAATTTAAATGTTTTCATTACATTATTTCCTTGCGATTATATGAAATTAATTGATCTTGTAACGATTAACACGTCAAAATACAGAATTTCGTTGTGTAGATTAGTGGACAAATACACAATATAAAATACCTCAAGGAAATTACTTTTAAATAATCATTCAGTCATAGACAACTAAATCTATTATGAGAAAGAAACCAGTGACAATTTTACTGTTAAAATAACCTCCACTTCTCATACATGAATGGATACCGATTAGCACAATTTTGAAATAACTAAATATCAACATAGTATATACTCAAATAGTATCATATGAGGACTGAAAATAAATAAATAGGTTTTCAATTAGTTTTCATATAACAATTTGAGATTTCAAGAGATGAATGCATAGTTTAAAGTTCAATGGTCACATAATCAATAACTGTATTTACTCATACTAAATAACATCAAATATGAATCTTGAGTCCATCTTTTGGCCTCAGTGGAGTTTAATAGAAATGTTTCACACTAATGTTCATGAAACTGAATATGACTGAACTGATAATGTCATTGAAACGCTGACTAGTAATGAAAGAATTTTATCGATGAAGTTGTAATGTGACTAACATAATGTTGATCACTGAGTAGTGATAAATCAACTATAAAGATATCCATCTTAAGGGAGTTCAGTCAAGGTCCAGATAGCGTAGCAGTAACATCTCAGGCTATGAAGATGAGTGACATGAGATTAAGGCTACCAGAAAGCGCCAGTCCCCTCGAGATTTCAAGTACATTTTTCTGACGTGTACAAAATGGCATTAAATCTAGATTCAGGGTTTCCTATCGACCACCACTTTCTAACACGGCTGTGATAAACTGGTTATAGAAAAATGATTTTATTGATTTCCATAAAAACTGAACTAAGGAACTGCGTCATAAAAATGAGAACCCGTTTCTTGTTCACATTACTGTCTCTGAGCTGTGATATGGTAGCAGTTTCTATTATCCACCCTAACAACAATTCTAGTGTCCACCAAATCTATTTGAAATTGAACAGAACCTAAGTCTGACATCACTTAACTCATTAACATCAATGTACTAACTAGTGAAAAAAAATAAAGATGGATCTAATCTAAGTTATTATGGAAAACTGTTATTTTTTGACGTCGATATAGTTCAAAGCGCTGATGTGATTCATTCATCACATTGACCGATAGTCGCATTATAAAATAATTTGAATGGAATTAGAAACATCGATTTCGCTTCATTGGTTTAGAAGTATTTTACTTGACACTAAATTTGAAAGTTCTGAATTTTGTAGTGCATTGAAGTGTATTCTGGTAAAGTATTAAATAAGGACAGAATAGCTATCTAATGCATCCATAAGTTTGATTGGTTCTCCAAAGGATAACATTTTGTCATCGAGATTCCTTCCAAAAATGCAATAAGATTTAACTGACTGTAACAGCAATAAACAAGTATATTTGTTTAGGATTGCGAAAGTTGAATAATGAAATGAAAGCCAAAATTAAGATAGAAATCACAAGGAATTACGATTGTAGTATAAAAACAATCAATAACAGATTATAAATGAACCTATTACTAATGAGTCATTCTTGATTAGTTTGTAATAAGAGAAAATGAAATGAATAACTAAGTATGTTTTGGCTCTTCTTTATGGAATTTGTGTCGGTGTTTGAAATAGTTTTCATCTCTGATCGATATTTTGAAAATGCACACTTGGTTGTGTGTGTGACAAACATCTAGTTGTCAATATTTATTGATGGACAAGGTAGACCAAAACTTATCGTAAATATCAGTGATCTGTTTAGTATGAAAATTGACACAGTTAATTTGAATGTTATGTGTACCCCCCAAAAGAAGAAATTTTGATAAAAAGATTCCATCATTTACGATTGGTAAATTCATTACTGTTAGTTTGTTATAGTAGGCCACTTTTTACGTGTGGAATTTCAACAGCAGCCTTTTAATCCAATTATTAAAATAAATTTGACAGCTTAGATCTTGATTATATGGCCAGCAAGAATTATCTCTCATATGTGTTTTCAAAATTAAAAGGATTGGATCAATTAGAGTGAGAATCAGTTACTTATGTGTAGCAGAAAATTTATCGGTCCAACAATTCAGCCCAAGGTATTTGGTTGAGATTGGTATGATTTTTAGGTTGTATTCATTACAGATTGGTTTCAATTCAGATAGTATTGGGAACCAAGAAGCACTGGACAGTTGTCTTGTATTATTATGGGACTGTTCGGCAGTGCGCAAGCATGATAATGATAGGTATCAAATCTAAAGCTTTAAGGTCTCTCGGAGAACGCCCGACCGTTAGAACCATTATCTTGGAATCTTATGGTAATATCACAACTATCAATGCGCAATATTGCGCGACGACCATCTTATGTAACTGATACATGCAGCTTCATACTCGATATGTCTGAACTGCATTAACTGTGACTTCGTGCCAGAACTTTAGGAACATTGTGAAGTAATTCACTAGTGAGAGATTATTTTAGTTTTCTTGGAGGAGTTTTGGTACTTTGATTGAGACGTATACAACCTATAAATCCAATGATTTCTAGTGATAATTTCTGTGTTTACAAGCGATGTGTCTTATTCTTCTTTAAACTATAATTCTAACCTTTTTCCTAACTTTCATGATTTCTAAAAAATTACCACCACTTGTTTTGTTCATTTAACATTTTTATTATATTCAAACAGCACAAGACATCTATTACGTCATTAGGAGAAAAGACGTAAAGAGACTTTAGTGTAGGAAATTGTCTAGACGACAATAAAATGAATCTAGTATGTGCAATCACATCTTGACATAACATAAACAATAATTTATTAAAAAGAAGAATAGTATTGTGTTATTAACCATGTATTTGAAATCTCAAGCACAAATAAAGTGAAAGTAGACTGTGGACAAGATGTATCAGAGTTAACTGCTTACTTGACATATATGAAGAACATAAAGATATCGTAGATGAGTGGTAATAATAACTGGTTAACAGGGGCGAAGGTTACAATCATGGTAGAATGATGGTTATGATATATTGTCGAATGTTTAGTCGTAATAAGATTTTTTCTAATAATTAATGAAGTACTCACTATCATAATCGCCAACACTACTGTTAATGTCTATAAAAGCAGTAGTTAAATGAAAAGAACAGAACTAATGTATGATTTATCTATCTTGTCTTATATATATCAAAAGATACCTTTATAATATTTGAAAACCAATATATTTTCTAGTGAACAACTGTTTTCAACAACCGTATTTTTCAATTATCAATCTATACTAATTGCGTTACAACAGTTGTTCTATCGATCGCTGACAAATTTTTCTGGTATTAGTTAGATTGTAAATTTTACAAGCTTCGTGCAATAATTAACAGTAATTATCATTCACTAACAAGTTATGTGTTATAAATATACTCGTTTGAATGTTTAACTGAAATAATCATTATTTTGATTCATAATCCCCAGACTTTATTGAGAAACTTTACTGCAAAGTAATCAACTTCCTTCTTAAATGTATAGATAACCGATCAACCAGTGGTAGATCGTTCTACAATGTTTCATTAACCACAAAATTAGAACATAAATGATTTCTGTTCAATCACCGGCCACGGTCGAATCGCTGAGTGCAAAAGCATCACGTGACAAAGTTTCCTGATAGATACGGCGGACTATAATCAATGGGAGACTAACTAGGGTTATAAATCAGCGTGAGGAATTAAGGTTAAAATTTAGGGTTTGAATTGTGAACTGACATCGGGTATAATGCCAAAATACTATTTATTCATATAAATGTATGGATTTTATTTATAAATTATAGTCCCATTGCAAAAGGGATTAGTAACTTCGATAATGTGAAGATCTCACTAATAAATTTTATAAAAGAGATTATCATTTGTTGCTTGAGTATAGAAAACGTTTAATGAATCCGGCTTATTTTATTAAATAAATGACAAATCAATCCTTTAAGTCATTTAGCAAAACTTAATTAACTTAAAAGTATGGGATTCAGTCGGATTTATTAAAGTATATTAATAACCTTTTTCTTAAACTAGCGAATTATCAAAACATTATTTAAATCACCTTTCTTCAACAATGATATCTATTATCGCCTACAGACATCGAACAGTGGTGTCTCTCGTTAGCTTGTAGCACGTTTGCTTCGGTGAATAACTTAAGGAATTTCTAATGAGTGCTTTACTGATAATGAATATGAATCAATAAGAAAACTTTTCATCTGTAAATAACAGTTTACATGAACGATACAATCCCTACAAAATTTGTAAATTATTCATTCATGTGCTTGTTTAATATAATAGTGTAACCTATAAAGTTGTAAGCCATCTCGCGACTTATTTCACTAACAAAGTCACTAAAAGAAACAATCATGCTTTTACGTTTAACTAAAGATTTCTTCTAAAAAAATATCTACGTAATCTACCTGAATAACTTTATTACCTAATTCTTTTGTCTCTGTTTTATTAACTACATATTATTAATTTTATGGAAAAAAATACTAAACATTTATATTCAGTTGCCTAATTTAGCACTTCTTTAGTCCTCATTCTTACGTAACTTGTTCTTATAATTCACTGATTTCATAATCTTATATGTAGATTCAATTCTGTATCTGTTGAGCTACTAACTGATTGCTGTTTTAGAGGAGGATATTTTATCTCATGAATCTTCATAAATTAACTGACATACATTATAAAATGGAAATTGTATTATCGAGATAAAAATAAGTTTAAATAAGAAATCACTAATACACGCTATGAGTACTTGCAAAGGTATTGACGAGAGTCAACAATGTTTTCTGTATAAAAATCACAATAACGTAAATACATAGGTTAACTCAATTTGGAATTCAACGTAACTGGCCAAAATATCATTAGATTCCGATCATCAACTTAAATGGAAAATGAATATTTCAAATAGTCATGATACTAACAAGCTGGTCTGTCATATATTCTAATTGTAGGGTGTAATTTTCGACTAGTGAGTAGTTCCATTGTTTGAATAATTTAACTCTCATGTTTACCGTCAAGAAATAAGATAAGAGCAACGTTAAAAATTGCATTCATCTCTGTAAGCTGTAAATCAATTCAGTTTTGAGATTTATCACCTAAAACCTCACTAGGACAATTTAAACTTTATGAATACAGAAATTATTCATTTCAAATACTCGATAAACTATGGGACCAAGTCTTTTAGGGGATAAAAACCAGTCTATTCAATTTAGCATTAGAAAAAGGTGAATCACAGAAACTTCGTTCAAATGTAACAATGAATAACGCTAAAATTACCTAGCAACTTTTAATCAACAACAAAAAAAATAACATCTAAACCGCCTCGTTGTTTAAATTTAAATCTTTTTCCAAAAAATCAAATAGCGTTATGGATATCATAATCAATGTAGTTATCTTTATAGAAAATTTTTAAAAAATATATATTGAGGAAAGCGCATTGTCACCTTTATGGATTGAATTAAGCAAACGGAAGTTGTCAAAATCAAATACATAACACATTAGAATAACAGTAAAATGTGGATGGATATGATGCAATATTCACAGAGAATGAAGAATAACATCTGTCTTGATATATATCAATGTTAGGTATAAAATGTACATATGAGATGTAACAGATACTATTATAGTTTAACTATAATTCAATTATTAGAAATTACTACAATATCCACAAAACTCCATTCTGATAATAGTCATCATATGCTCACTACTGACTGGCTTCAAGAGGTATTTCTTGGAGTTCTAGCAAGAAGCCGTGACCAATGGAGTTCAACCGTGTCTGTTGTAATGGCAGTTACTCACCGAAAACAATGGTGGACGCTCGGGCAATTTCATGGGTTAGTTGGATGCCGGTTCAGTGATCTGGAGGTTAAGCGTCCTTGTGCGAGACCGAGAACCTTGGGTCCGAGCCCCATGGTAGGACGAAACGGCCGTCCAGTGATTCCAGCTTTCCATGGTGATCTAGCTTTAATCCAATCATATATTCAACTATTGGAAAGTAGTTCAATATCCACAAAACCTCATTCTGATTATAGTACGTAACAATTAGAATTTTTCTTCGAATCCATCTATGTTGCGATAAGACGAATAGAAAAGAACAACAAACTTTGGAAGCTAATTTCTATAATATCAGTATTCGTAATTTTTAACTTGGATTTACTAACACGGCCAGTGTGAATTTTAGATTCCCTTAATTGCAAAATCCCATTTGACTTATTAAGTGTTGCAATATGTTTTTTCGTTATCAACTTACTGTAAATTACTCATTACTCTAAATGTTGTAGTTTGGCATATAGTGATATAAAAATTTTTTTAAGATATTCTTATGTATGATAAAATGTGATCCAGTGATTCATATTTTGATTTACATAGATTTCTGATTCTGATATACCGAGGTTAAACTAGGTGTTACATTCTCGTCCATTGATCGGGGCTTGGGCATGCCAGTTTTGTGCAGCCAATAGATGTTCACATATAAGGTCACTTAGTAGCAACCAAAAAGGTCAAGTCATTCAACGCAGACCAAGGTCATATTTATTTGACAAGTATGAGACATACTCATAGCGGTTAATTCACGTTTTAATTCATATCATCAAATGATTCAAAAGTATAAACAAAATTCAATAATAATAACTTGATAACGTCTATGAAGAACAATTGATTCTTTAGTATCAACCAATATTTTAAGAAAAAGTTAACACAAGTGAATGAAGTTTAACCAAGTGTATTGAAGGTTTATAATTTTCTGAAACTACAAAGGGAATCCTGTTCTAATCTTACCACAGATGATAAAATTGGATAGTAAAGAATATTCATATAAAATCAATAAACTAAAACTGGATGTAAAATTACGTGTTAAGAGAATTGAATTAGGTAACGGGGAATCTTTATGATTGACAGAAATTATTATCACTGAATAAGAACTGAATAAAAATCAAACACTTTATCTAGTAAATAGTATATTTTAGAAATATAAAAGATAAAATCAGGTCAGGGGAGAAAACAATAAAGAAGAGTACATAAACAACGATCAAATAATTATAGACAACAACCATCCAAATGTCAGGTCAACAGAGTAAGCTGTTAATCAGTTAATAGGAAGTTCTAATAACTCACCTCTTTTTTAAATTATGTGCTGATAATGTTGTCTGGAGTGACAATGAATAATTCATTGTTAAAGTATTAAACTCGTATAATAAAACATCTCCGAAATTATTTCTTATCTCATCTGTAGTGATTGAGTAATCTTATATGTAACCCTAGGAACTAACTCATTAAATTCAATGCTGAAAACCATATATTTCTGTCATGATGAGTAAGGGAATTCAGAATACTTATACTCAACTCAAGTTTTCTTTTTCTATGGAAAATAACAAACATCTGAAATTTCTGAGAATTAAAAAGGTTCAAATACAAAGTGTATGAACGTCATAGAAATATATTTTCTTTGTAGTTATAAGACAGAAATTATTCTGAAAGTTTAGTTTTCTTGAGATAATAATCACACAATAAGCCATTATCATTATTACTATACTCTGAATATCCTTTTAAAGTTTCCCCAAACGAAAAAAATGTAACTCTACCTAATTTTTCAACTTCTCTCATATCAATTAATCTACGAGCCAAAAATACTATTATTACATTTTCATATGATGTGCCAAACCTGATAAATTAGAGGGTTCTGATCAACAAAATATAGATTAAATAAGAGTATACAAGATTTTTATGTTACAATAGCTGGTAACTTTGAATAATCTAATAAACGTCAGCTACAGACATCATCTGCGACAAAGTGAAGATTGTGTAGGTCAACTGTTAACATATTTGTTTGAACGAATTAAGATTGAGATGATTATATTTTAAATCTTGTTTAATTTAATCTTAGTGTATTTCAATGAGTTACCAATATGCCGCATATTTTTTAAAGGCAAACTTAGGTGCATGATACTAAGTTTGTAATTCTTTTTAAAGATATCATAAAAAGATGAGAATGATCTCGTGAGAGACTTATATACCGATGGACAATTTCGGGTCACGCGGAGAAGATTGTATAGCGTCAATAGACTAGATATAATGTAAACTTAGAACGAGTGAATTCCCAGATAGACTAAAATAGCCGAAAACTTTTTAGGAGTTTACATGATAATATTCAACCTAACAATATTGAACTATCAATATGGCTTTATGGATATTGTTGAGTTTCATTGAAATCATGAATCAATCTAGGTCAGACCAACAGGTTTTCAATGGTGATCAAACTTAAATCTATTTATGATTTCAATGGATATCAAACTACATGTCTTTATTTACAGAAATCATTAAAAGTAATATTCTATCATTGATCAGACTTTGTTTTATATTCACATTCCAAAAACTTATATCATCATCAAGGGTGAGAAACTTATGGAAATGTTTCTTCATATAAATTTTGTTTATGAATATAACAACTGTTAACGGGCTAAAAGTATATTTCATGTATCAATGGGAAATCAGTAAACTACGTACTATGAGAAGTACTTATATATTATATATTCCACATATATACATATCAACCTCCAGATCACTAAAAACTTAGTATTCTATAACTGATATATTTGACCGCATATCAATCTCCTCAAGATGCTACAAACATCAGGCCTAATCAACAACAATTACAATGAAATATAATAAGAAATTCACCATCAGAATCAAATAAATCAAATCTCAAATGAAGTAAATTTTTCTCAAAGTTTAATTCATAAAACTTGTCCTATAAAATGTCTTATATGCTAGGCCAACTTAATTGTGACAGAAATGAAGCAAAGAAACTTGTGTGGCATAATGACTACCGCCTACGCAAATACTATTTTTAGTTGTTATGTATTATTACTAAAAAAATTGAGTTTTAAAGATTATCATTAGAACAATGAATTATCCTACGCAATTTATTGTGTTGGATCTAAATTGGTCAAGTAAGATTTTTGATATTTTTCATTTAGAAAATCAAATCAAATTTGAACAAAGTTATTTTGAAAAAAATCCTTTGAATTGTCCAAATATTGTATTTCTTAGTTACTTTAGAAAAATAAAGCACATACACATTTGATTCATTGAATACGTATTGGTAATAATTAACAGATTACTCCTTTTATTAGGTGGTATCAGCATAGAATCACTGAAAATCCGAGGTAGCTGTTTATTCTAGTTTAAAACTTCGCGATGATACTCATTCATAAATACAAACGCATTGACTATAACCCAGTTTGTGACAAACAAATGTAATTTCAAACCACTGACTTAGGGAATTCATTGGTCTTCATTTTTAGTCGTAAGAGATTGATTATATAGAGCATTCATTACTTAATGCTATCAGGGAAATGATGATTGAACTTGTTATGCCTCAAAGGGGGCGCCGATTATATGACAGTGACTTATCGATCGGATCAAGGATTCAGAGACTCAATAGTCTATTCTGGTCCGTTGTCCCCAACTCTGCTAACTCGATCAAAAGTCTGGGTAAGGTGTAGAAAGTGTATTCTACAGACAAACAGCAGATAACAAGTCAAGTCAAGCACACAAATCAAGCGTATTTATACAAATATTTACAATCGATATTGTCATGGAAGATTTTTGAACATTAATCAACAATTGACTGCTATTTGAACATTTAATCGATAGTTCATCAATTGACCTATCTGCACATTTAATCGATAAGTAAATTACAAAATTTGAGTTTTGGGGATCTATCGTCCCCCCTCAGAATGTTTTACTACAGTTATGAAATTTTGTCATAGCCACTTATTTAATGTTTCCGTGACAGGTGGTAGATTTAAATCATAGTATATTTTCCAAACGTAATCTTCATAACTAATTTGGTGTTGTCATTTGATAGTGAGTAAAACAAACTGTTGATCAGAAACACCCGTTCAATGAAAAGTAATCTAACGTCAAGTCTATAAAGTAATAGCTGTAACCTTACAAATTTTGAATAAGTTGCTGTAAGATATTGTTTACTGAAGAAGGGTTTTAAATTAAGACGAAACGGAAAACCAATAATTCTAGACTTATAAATATTGTTCAGAAACCATTAATCAGTTTTTAGTCAAATTATTCTTAACTTATTTAAATTGTGATACTTAGCTTGAAAATATTTGTTTTACAGTTCAGTTAAATAAATATATTCTCAAGCCTAGATATTTTTAACAAACGACTGAAGAAAGAGTTCTTTTATTTAATCACTTCGAAATACATTGTTCATTCCGCCTGATGCTATGAAATTAGATATATATGTCATTCCATGAGCGTTTGATCTAGATTTCAAGAATACTATGCAGTATTGTCCGAAAATGACTAGTGTGGGTAAATATGAACATGAGTCATTCCGTCAGACTAAACTGAGGGTTCCAATTCATCTTGAGACCTGTCGCTTACGATGAGATCTGATCTGGAGCCATAGCTATTTATCTCTAAAAGTCAGAATCGTATGTGGAAAGCAGCTTGACGAGACCACGATTTATAACAAACCAATCAGACTTAGCATCGGGTTTGTTTGATTTTTGTGCAACCTTTATTTACCTATACCACCTTATATAATTTAGACATTATAGGTGATGTCAACTCTCACTCAAATTCTTAACCTTATCTCCTAACTTTTAGTTCTTATCCTGATTCCCGAAATTAATTCATAACACTGTTCTCACCCTAGCAAATGGTTGAGGATTTTTAAGGTTATTTTAATGTATTACATATTCCATAAATTATACTCTTAGCAGAAAATTTCCTGATCTCTTTATCCTTGAGGATCTTAACCCACCAGTTCAGCAAATCCAGTATCCTTCTACTTACTTTACAAAATTTAAGCTTCCAAACAACTTACATCTGTTTCTACTTCCTTTCCGATTGTATTTCCTTCCAGTCATATTGTGGTGTGGGTTACTTATATTCACACAAGTAGTATATAACGGTGGTCAGGTGTAGAATGTATTTCAGTAAGAGGTCGATGAGGAAAGAACTGGAACGGAACGCAATTGGTATGAAAACGCATGAACAATGAAATCTGAGACAATGGATTGATATTTGCAACAGGAATAGTCAAGTTTGATATGATGGATTGATATTTTGCAAATTAACAATTTACTATATGGTTCTCAGATTATATTGAGATGCTCTGTAATTTCATGTCAGATACATTTTTATTATTAGTATCAGAAGGGGTTTTTTGGAGATTGTAGTAATTTCAACAGTTGAGATCATGAGTCAGTTGAAGCTAGACCACCATGGAAAACCTGGGAGCACTGGACAGCCGTCTCGTCCCATTGTGGGACTCCTCAACAGTGCGCATCCACGACCCCGCCTGGCAAGATTCGAACCCAGGACCTATCAGTTTCACGCCAGGCGCTTAACAAACTAGACCACTGAGACAGCATTCAACGGTGTTAATGCATTCATTATCCCCACTTGTGTTCTGTTCATTACAATATCTTATTGTATCAATTCAGGTGATATTTTACAAAACTATCAGTTCTTATCTATCTACTTGATCAAGAATCAGTTTCTTATTTTCAGTTAGTTTAACAAGCATAACTTGTTGATTATTATTAATGATACTTATTAACAGATAATTATACTATTAATTATCACTATGGTTTATATTTTCAATTGTATATCTTTGAAAATGAATTCACTGTAATTGTGAATTCATCGCTGAATCATTTTTCATTTATTTTATATAGATAATCACTATTTTGTATATTTTACCCATAGACTCTGATAGAATATTCCATTTACCATTAAATAAAACTGGTAGAGCTTTTTTTGTTGATGATTAACGATAAGGCGAAATTTATTCTTCTACATAACAAAATAATAAAAAGAAAACAAACAAATAATTGTATAATCATGTAGGTGTACAAACACTTTGGAAATAATCAATAATAAAGAGATATTATTACTTATTTGGTCAAATGATGAGTAATAATTAATGGGAAATAAAAATTGAGAATCAAAGCGGTCAAATATTTCTAATAAATAATAACAATAATTCAATTAAAGTATACGCCTATAAATGATTCAATGAAAATTACAATATTATTTATAAGCAATTAAAGATACAAAAATACAATAATAACTTACTTACTTAAGCTTGTTTGTTATCCATAGTCAAAGAGTATAGATCGCCTACCAGTCATTCTCCATTCACTTCTGTCATGGGCAATCCTTTCCAGTTGCTTTTCATCCTTTTCATGTCTGTTTTCAGTTCTTGACACAGTATATTCTTTGACTTTCCTCTTTTTCGCTTTCCTTCAGAATTCCAAGTTAGGGCTTCCCTCGTGATGCAATTCGATTATTTCCTCAACGTGTGTCGTATCCACTTCCAACGTCTTTCCCTAATTTCCTCTTCCGCTGGAAGTTGGTTTGTTCTCTCCCACAGTAGGCTATTGCTGATCATATCCAGTTAATGGATATTGAGTATCGTGCGTAGACAATTGTTTACAAATACCTATGCCATTTTGGTGATGGTGGTAGTTCTATGTGTTTCAGCTCCATACAGTAGAACTGTCTTGACGTTCATAATGAAAATTCTGACTTTGATACTGGCTTGCAGACATATTTTTGAGTTTCTTGTGTTCTGCAACTGTAGGAGTGCTATCTTTGCCTTAACCTCTGCATCAGGTCCTTCTTGTTTATTGTTGAAGCTTTCCATCGTATGGATTCGGTATGATGTTGACGATTCTCTCAGGTACACCATGATATTGAACGTTCGACGCTGCCAAACACATTCTCATTGTCACGAAAGTTGATGTTTAGTGACGAGTTCCATTCAATTGATTGTTCAACGATGATCCGTAATGTCTAGATTTGGTCTGTGCAAGACCAAATAAAAACTGCATATACAAATAATTATTCTCATTTGAAAATTTATGACAGTTGTTTTATTGGTAGAAATAAAACTCAACTTTAGATAATACATCAGGTAAAGTTGAATAAAATTTGTTCAGATCAAACAAAATTGTTTTACCTGAGTAATTTATTGTAAAACAATTTTGTTCGAGGATTGCCTAGAGTTTGATGGCGACTGCTGTTGGACGGTCTATGCTTCTCCACGAGGGGTAACAGGCGTAATTAAGTGTGTAATTTATTACAGTTGGGTTTCATTATTATTAGTGGTATAAAATTCAATTTAACAGTTTAAACTGACATTTTCTACCTACGGTTGAATTTATTACCTTTAAATCATACAGTTAATACAATTCACTTACTAGATTGAACAAAAAATATTTACTCTAACAACTTTTGGTAATTTGTATTATAGTACAGTCGTAATCAAAGCTAAACGATGAATAATTGCCAACAGATTACGTCTTACTATAAATTTTATTTATTCACCTTTGATTGTGTATAGAAACTCATCTATAATTTTGATCTATAAATAGATTCATTTATTGGTAACATGTGAAAATATAACCAGCATACCTCACTAATATTTATCTACACAATAACACAGTTCTGTTTTAAGATATTTTTTAATTAGTAATCTACAGTTAATTCTAACCATGGGTCTAATATAATACTTCAAAAGACTGCTGTTTATAGATAATCAGGTTTAATCTTCATTAAGAGCATTTACATTCTTTTTGGTTGTCAACTCTATCAATGATCAATGACATATACAAACATGGCAGTTCAGATAGATTTTCATATTTAAATAGGTTCAGTGTAGTGCATGTTGGTTGACAGAAAATCATCCATTTTGTTGATATACTGAGATGGTTAAAAATCACACAATTCCAACATAATATGCAAACTAAGAAGAAAGTGATAAGGTTAAAACGTAATAAAAGATAACTTATCTGAACAGATCTTTTTCAATATGCTACATTTGAACAGTGTTCGGGAGATCTTAAAAACTCCTCAAAAAAGCCAAGAAAGGCTCTGAAAACACTGAGAAGCATCTTATCCAATTAGTGTTCACTGGAAGTTTTGCCAGAAACATCAAGAAAGTGAAAAGTCACATGTCAAGTTTTTGATTGGATGATTACTACACTGCTACTATGTTTAGCAGCATTCCAGAATTTTCGGGAAACCCAAAGACATCTAAAATACTATACAAACCCCATATTTTCTGTACATAAATGAACCTTTGAAGTAAAGCGTTTCTTACACATTTTGCGCCTTTTCTCTCGTGTTCACGTCGCTGTATAGTTCTAGCCTGGGTGTTACTAAAAGAGCTTAGGAAATAAATCTAGCGTTCAATTAGCAAGACTTATCAAATAGTAAGAATATTCGAGTAACTAATAATAATACGTTGAAATAACAAAATAAAAATTCACAAGTCTGTTCTAAACGAACACTTATAGTCACGAATAGATCAGGTCTTGAAAACAAGCAAAGACTGAAGACATGTCAATCTAATTTTATAGTTAAATTCATAAGTCAATTGAAGCTAGACTACCATGGAAAACCTGGAAGCAATGAACGGCCGTTTCGTTCTAGTATGGGACTCCTCACGGACTCATGAACTCAACTAGAAAATTACTAAAATCTCCACAAATCCCTTCTGATAATTACATATCAATGTGTTGTATTAAAACGAAAAAGCAAGCAGGAAATTATATGGAAATCATTTATTATTTAATGGAAACACTGTAGATGTTCAGCATAAAAACAAATAAGCTTTAATATTAGTGATATTTAAAATTATTCCATCTGTCAGACATTTTCAGTTATCAGAAGTGAAAAAATGCCTAAAATGTTGTCTCTTTGACCGTAACAATGTCATAATGAATTGAGTGATGTCTTTCAGAGCATTTTCTTAAGAAGACTAAATAATTCATTATCATAAGAACAAACATACTGAAATGAATATGACGGTATACCAGTTATCACACAGAAAGTTAATAAGAATGAATTCTAGTAGAAAATCTTGATATATCGATTGGCTTTCGAAAACTAACTCAATTAAAATTTATTTTGTATTGTCTATTTGAATCTTCCCATTGATGTTTGGGACTGCAATTTATCAGTCTCTTATTCTCATATGTAAGTTTACACTGGTTCTAATATTCAGAAGGATATCGACGAATATGAATATACTACCCCGTTTGTTATACTTAGGAAATCGAGTAGGATTAGAGATTGATCATCTGAATGCACCTATATCAATGTATTCATTCTGCCAATTGAACTCAAAGTCGGAAGTCAATGCTTCAAATGTAAAGACATTATCTATTAGGTTACTGATTCACATTACTCATATATCATTCGGCTGAGATTATGTAGTTATATTATTATCTCGAATTTAGCTGTTTATGTATAGTTTGTACTTGTAACTGAATCGAAGCAGCCCTTAACCGAAGCTTCCCACGGGATTAAATCGAGATCTCTCAAGTTTCACAACGAGACAGTTATTGACCAATGAATTGGGATGATGGTTGTGCTATATCACGAGTGAAAAAATCACGAAACGTTGTAACTTAGAGTTTCGTTTATTGATCAAATTGTATCATGTTCGTAGCAATGTTTTCACCTCTGGAGAGCACTTTTGTTAGATTTCAGACTACAACCAGAAATATGTCATATGTTATGTTTCTATGGTTCTCCATCAAATGTCAGTCCTAAATGTAGCTGTTTTTACATCACATTGTATTTATAACTTTACTTCTGATTTTATGAATACATATTAACCTAATTACTCATTATAGTTAGGAGTATTCACTTAAATCATCGATATAATTATTTTAAATGCCCATAATCTAAACAACAATATGAATTTATTAATCATTAATCACCGCATTGCAATTGATGTAAACTATATTCATTATTTTAGCTTGTATTTAACAGTTAATAGCATTACAGTATTTAATTTTCATGTTATACTTCATTTTTATATGTTAATTACTCATTCACATTGAATCGTTTCTTCAAGATTTTGTCTGATGATGATAAATTCGATTATTACAACTAACACTAACCGAAGAACTTTCAAGACTCAGAAAAAGAGAGAAACTATACACTTTTTTATCAAGACTTGAGAATTTAGTGGAGAGCTTGCAACCGTGAACCGAAACTGCATCCAATTTATTAATCATCAAGTCACGTGTCAAACACAGTCTCATTCAGTCAATGAATTGAAATTTAATAGCCCATATTATCTCAAATTTTATTAAATACTATCGGTGAGTTATTGTCATATCCCGGAATTATGTAACCCTGTTTATATTTGTTTTTTTGTTGAAATTCCAGGACTTTATTGCAACGATATTTATTATCAAGTACAGTATTATTGTATACATTGGTAAATCTGGGAAGCTTTCCAATGCTTTCTGATTCCCAATGGATTTTTAACAGATGTCAGACATAATGTTGAACCTCTTTCTTCACACTCCTATTTTGTATTGTCATTGTCAAAGAATGCTGAACTCTCTCCGTAGCACGTAGACTAAACATTTTCACTTTCCATACAGGTATAAACAGTATATATTTGTTGGTGTTTGACTCTTTATACAAGTGATTAGCCAAATGAAATTGACCAGCCATTAGAGATAATCATCTGAGTTTTACCTTATTTTAAAATTTAAGAACCTATAATTTTTTAAACGCACAACATATATACGATAATTTATATGTTATGTAATTGATCTATCTACTTAGCGTCTTTTCAGCAAGATTCTATTTTACGGGATATGGTTGCTCATCTTATGGTAATCCTTTATCTGGGCTTGAGAACGTCAGTAACCCTAAAAGGGTAACAGGAGTAGGTAAGTAAGTAAGTAAGTACCTAGCACAAATTTAGGTATCTAAGTTTGAGTCCCGCTTTGAGTTTGAAGGTTAACCATATTGAACTGGGAAGTTTATAATTCGAAAGTAGGCGTATAGTATTGAGAATTATTTGTTTATTTATTTTAACACATAGATATTGGTACGAGGAGGCACCAAATACATATGCGCCACACAAATCTCATTTCATATGTGTTAGGGCTGTGATACTGCCCGGGTACCCAAACCGAAGCAGGTGGTTTTCTTAGGGGCCCACACCCGGAGCCTTCGACCTGAAGGTCTGATCCACATGGCAGTGGAGCATCGTAAGAAGATGCAGTTCCGTGGTAGCCGTTGACCAACGATTGGTTCATACGCCATTTGTTCCCTCAGGATACTGTGCACCATTGGTTTGGGATCCGGTTAAAGTGTCGGACATTCGCTTTTCGTCCTCTCATCTTCGTAAAGAACACCCCCACCACGAGAAGGCAATGAGTAGGACTTCCCTGGCAGAGGCCATATACTCGTGACCATGTGAGAACATTTTGAGAGGGAGAGCAGACTCTCACCACTCTCAGCCGTACCAAGGCATTTGAGCCGTATCGAGAATACTATATACATCTATCCATAATTTATCTGTATATGCTTATATACTAATATTTTGATGTTCTTACTCTGAGTTGGTATCCTGTTGCTGTTAATTTAAATGATTAAATATTATTAATTATCTGTTTAGTTAAGAAGATCAATTTATATTTCGTATTTTACGAAGTATTAAACGATTACATAATTTCTACTGATAGATTTCATTTTCCATTCATTTAAGAATCTTATCATGTTCAGATATTTCATGCGAATTATCTCTGGTCTATTATTAATTACATTTAACCTGCAATGGTGTTAAATGTCAACTAAGATTTTGTTCATTAACATCTATATGAATCATTTAAAACAATTTTATCAAATAATAACTTAGTTAAGATGACATTTAATTAATGACAAACGATATTCATTTATAAAACACTTGGTAAAACACTTGGTAATTAATATCATATCTACGCATTACAAATCTTGATAAGATAAATATTCTAAATGAATGACAATAATACTTAGTTTCAATAGTGTTCTCATATGTAAATATCAGTTTTGTTTATTGATTATTTTTCCTAAAGATATCTAACATAAGTTGATTATGAAAACAAAAACTGTGTCATATGTCTATGCCTATGTTCATACATAAAGGGTTGAAATAAAAAATGATTAAATGTGTAAATGATAAACAGTTGAATTTATTTACTTTGATTATTGACATTGATGTATTCAATATAGAAAGAAAATAGATTAATTTTCTCTTACTACTGTTGAAATTTCATGAATTTAACTACGATTTAATTATCAGTATAGAGTTATGGAGACTGTTGAGTTTTATTGAGATCATTAACTGATCCATGTTGGTTCTTCTTAGCAGTATCCACGCACGAATCCACATGCAGGAATTGAATTCAGAACCTTTATTCTTTCGTGGGAACGCTTGACGCATAGACCACTGAGTCAGCATCCAACGATGTTCATATATAACTTCAGTCAATCTACAACATAATTAAGTGAAAATGACATTAAACATTCGATAATCTCGAGCTGATTAATTTACTAAACGAAGTTGACTGAGATAAATTGTTTAAGTGCCGATTAGAATTATCTTTATTTGATCCAGATAAATTTAGAATAAAACTCAAGAAAATGTTAGTAGTCAACCAGTATAATGAAGTCAAAACAGTTGTATGCCTCTTATGTATACAATTTCAATCATGATAGGTAGGTTTTTCATGAACGAAACAAAATTGAAATCTGATGTACCTTTATTTCAGTTAGAGAAATACTTAGTGTTATTTGACAGTTTTCGGTAGAATTTATCTTTATCTACAGGGAGACTGACATTTCTAGGCAAGATCCGAACAGGGATCACCAAGTGTAAACGTTTGGGATGCCACCACTGAGCCATTCTAGTTGCCTCTGACCGTTATGCCTTATTTTGATCGACCTTCTAGTAGAACTAAACGTCATACTATATATTATTTAAACGTCATTAAGGTTTTGTCGATCAAGTGAGTATATATGTTAATGCCCTCCAACTACTCCACGATATTTTCAGCCACCTAAACTACAAGCCATATTGCAATTTGGTTGGTAAAATTCACATCATCTGTACGGGTCGTATAGGCATTACATTAGTTACTACTTAGTATTTTCGTATTTAAAATCACAGATTGATCTTAGTTAGACCACCACTGGAAAGACACTATTTAGCAAAGCTCATATACAACTCCGCCTCGGGATTGAATCTAAGATTTTTAGTTACCAGCACGAACCTGTAAATCGCTGAGCCGAGACCAAGTGATGTACATATCTAAATCCAATCGATGTGAGATTGAATAACAGCTTTCCGTTGTCATAGATGGATGACTGCTTAACATCCAACATGGTTGAACTTCACTGGTTGCGAAGTCTCTCTAGAACTCCAAGCGTTGGAATTAAGCATATGATTATCATCAATATAGGGGTGGTTTGTAGAGATTGTAGAAATAAGGAGCTTTCTGTTTAGGATTATTGTGGTCTAGCTAAGATCGGTTCGAAGTTTTATCTGTGGAAATTCCATAATGTCCACAAACCTTATATTGATATCACTTATTGAACGAAGAGTATTTAATACTTATGCGTAAAAAATGATCATAGACTAGTCTACTAAGTGTAAATACTCACCTTTAATTTCTACTATCTAATATGTGACTATTTCTACAAACGTTTGTACAGTATCCTTTCAATTTCAAATCATAACTATTATTTCTTTACATTAAGATCATTTATAATTACTTAGAAACAAAAACCTAAATACCGAAGAATCAATTTACTTTCATTTAGTTTGTTTACGTTTTTCATTAAAAATAGAAGAAAAGATGCTTAAAATTTTCTTTTCAAAACATCATTTTGCATAGAAAAGAAACAAATTAATATCAATAATTAGATTATTAATAATAAGAGTGAATAAAATTATAGAAAATCCCTTAAAGAAAACGTTAACCAACAAAGTATTCTTTAATAAGAATGATTCTTGGTTAGGGTGTTCTATTTTATTCAGTCAATCATACTTTGTTTGAATGAAAGCACATTTTTTATTAGATTTTATTTCCAATAGTTGAAACTGATTTTTAATCGATTTGTATACATAAAAATTGGTCATTTGAACTTTGTGGGTGTATCCATTATGTAAATATATGTTCACATTAGAAAGTTTCTGATAATTATTAAGTAACCTTGGTGGTTTTTGATCAGACAATGGCGCTCTTTTGTAAATATATTATTTGTACATTTTTGAATCGACCAAAATACCAGAAATTTTTGACTGATATGATTCATTGAGAGCATGAATTGACCGATGCTAAACCTCCATTGGAAACCTAGAATCACTGAACGGCCATCTCGTCGTAGTATTGTACCCCTCAGCAGTGGGTATCCACGATCCCATACATGGGACTCGAACCCAGGGCCTCCGGCCTCATGCGCTTATGCCTTACTTCCAGACCACTGAGCCGGTATCCGACGATATTAATGTCTATTTTCAACCAACCCGCGATATTTAGCGACCACCCTCCACTGTCTTCGGTGAGTAACTGCCCCACACCCGACACGGATTAGTTCTACTGATCACGGCTTCTCACTGGAATTCCGAGTGTTACCTCTCGAAGCTAGTCACTAGAGAGCACATGATAATGATTAATATAGGTTGTGGAGAATGTTGAGTTTTGATTGAGATTATAAATGGCGGTCTAACATCGGTCGATTCATGTTCTCAGTCGAAACTCAACAACCTCCGCAACCCTATAGTGGCGATACTAAATGTACTTACCACTTTGATGGGATGTCGCAATGGGAACCGTGCAGTTTGAGCTCTTCATAGGTGTAGGCCCAGAGGGCCTAACTGCTGTGTTCAGTGCCTGGCTATTCCATATAAACCTCCGACCTAGCATGTGCAATAGCGATGGCTTCACAGTAGGCTATGAGCTCGGTGCTATTAAGATGGATCCTACTTTAGCTTCAAATGGGTGCAGATGGAAATTGGAGATCTGATCTTGGAAAGATAGTACCTATGGGAGATCCTACCACGCTTTCATAGTGAATTGAGGCTCTAGGTCTCATGATTATCTGATGAGGTACAGACAAACAAGCTTCCCGAATGCTTGACCCACCAGATAGGTTAGTCAGAAGACTAGAAATGAACAGGAAGCTGTAATTAGCAACCGAGTAGTAGTGAACAGAAATCCTGAAAAAGTGGATAATCAGCTAAGCCTAAAAGCTTACCTTGTTTGCCATCTCTCACCTACAGCTTTATCTTGAGACAGCACATGTGCGTAGGCGAGTGATATTTCTGATTTTCCTCAGTCTATCAGGAAGTGGGTTGTGGTTGATTGATGTGATTGTGTTGGTTCAGGGAATACTTCGGTGTCCTTTATTTATGTGCCATGTATGGTGGCTTGCCCACTCTTCAAATATGAGCGCATTCAACAGTATGCTCCTAGTGCCTGACTAATGGTAGCCCAGGACATCCTATCAGTAGTCATTAAATACCTATCAAGTAGATTATTAACTACATTGGGACTTAACCTGTCGAATTCGGTCAAAATTAAGAGCTAGATAGACATGACGCTGGCGCTGATATAAGTTATCACGTAATGTGTAGGTAATTTTATACAAAAAGGAGGTAACTTAGTCCCGAAAAACTATAACATTTATTAGAACTAAATCAGTGGATATGTGAAATAATGTATATCGCATTACAATTTTCGATGTTATTTTGATCAGTTGTAAATAAGTAGTTGGAGCATAGAAAAATCCACCTGTAGTTCTGCACTCTTTTTTTGAAGTGAACGAAATCAGTCTTAAATCGTTTGAATAAATAACAAACACCAGTTTACTCCACAATTGTAACAAACAGTCAAACCATTAATAGAATATCAACATTTTGGTAAGATATTACTGTAATATTTATTTATTTGTTTGTTTTCTATGGCAATAGACTTAGTATATAAATTAATCAGATGGTAATCAATGTCATCATGTATACTTTCAGTACTGAAATAATTCCTTTCATTACTTTTATCTTGTTAATCGAAAGATGATGTTATTGTACTTTTCAATCGATCTCTGGGGTAGTTTGAAATAAATCTAGAATCTGAGTTCATATTATTCCTTAGCATTCATCAGCACTCTCAAGTAAAAAAATTCCAATCCAAAATGAAAACGAACGTATTGCTGTTTCGAATATATTATTTTATATATCTGACCGTTTAAGTTCGCTAAACGCAGATTTAGTAAAACAATATTAATCAAAGACCAATTAGAACCAAAAATTTACTTATAATAGTTCAGTTTAATGAAATTGGATGAAGGAGACTAATTGCAACTTGAAGACCTCACTAATAACCCATTTGATTGCTGAACTGAGTGACATAAGTTATAATTTCACAGGAAGTATCGATCCCTCAATGATAACAAATATGATTTGAGGATGAGTACCATCTAGGTTGAATCCTTTACACACTTATAAACGAACCATAGTTCATTAGATGTTAAGACATCAAGATTTCTCAATGATCAACCATCAGTAAGGAATAAATAACAAGATATTGATTACTACTGAATGACCAGTCAATATAGATGATAATTATTTTATTAGAACCAATCTTATGAACTAATGCATAAAATATTTTGCAGTAAAACAAGACAAAACTTAGATATACACTTCGACAAATATTGGAATATATCAATTAGTTTAATGAATACATTATCTCTGTCTTAACGATAGGTTTGTGCTATTGCGTAGGAATTGAAAACTGGACTAGTCAAAAGTTACAGATCAGTTATTTAAATTTTATAATAAAAGGTCGTTACGTCACAGACTTTTGACTTTTGTTGTAAGGAATCAATCAAATATTCGACATTATTAACGAATTAGTTCATTCTTTTCTGCCTTAAAAAGAACATTAAAAATAATACAAACTCGAATGTGTTACAAAATTGATCATATTGATCTGATACTTTTATAGTATTCCATTAACTAGTTCAAGGCTTCCTTGCTTGTGTGGCATGTTTATTTTAAGAAGGCAAAGATAACAATCTTTCATTAGTTGAATAAATGTTTTCGAAAGCTATGCTGATGCAAAAATACATATGCCTATGTACATGTGGGTATATTATTTACGCAACATTTATTATTTAGGGTTTAAACGAAGAGAGAATTATCGCTTTATGATTGATATATTTATCATTGTTGGAAATAAAATATATCTAAAGTTTATAAGACAGTACTGTGTGGGAGATTTCCCTCTGGTAAAGTTTGAATCATACGATCAGATGGAATTTTTCATTAATTTCATTTTAAATACGGTCAGTTAATGACAAATATGGTTTGTTTTTAAAATAATGCTCCACAAATAACTACAGTATACAGAGATCTATTT
Organism: Schistosoma mattheei; assembly: GCA_944470405.2. Taxonomy (NCBI): domain Eukaryota; kingdom Metazoa; phylum Platyhelminthes; class Trematoda; order Strigeidida; family Schistosomatidae; genus Schistosoma; species Schistosoma mattheei. Next base: position 41,524,728 of record OX103947.1, on the reverse strand, counting down.
TAAGTAATAGAATAGTGATCAGCTCTTTCGTTCTTGATCGAGAACATTAAATGGTTAGCATCAGAGATGTCAGACGAGATCATACCCACTAGTATGTCTCATAGTGACAATTATACCGTCCTTCCACTGAGCCACAATCCAACGATCAATATCCTCAGTTTTAATCAAAATGTTACATAGAGCAATTCACATCAAATGGTAACTATGAGTAACCATGTTGCTTACTACTTGGATGATGAGAAAAAGAAAAGACTCACTAAAGAAAACAAGCATATTAATTTACGAAGTCAGACGTAATAACTATTAACACTAGCTGGCCCAGAAAAAAATATATTCCCGATTACTTGCATTGGTCTCAATACATACAAGTAAACATATACATAAAAAGGTTTTTATGGTTGGATGAATCTGACGGTTTAAACATCATACAAAACGAAATACTTAAAACATAGTAATTAAATAAAATGAACAAGAAAACTCTTGTCCTTTTCTGTGGTGTTGTGGTGATGGTCAAATTTCTTAATTTTTATTAAGGACTGATCTTAGCTAGAAAACCGTTGAAAATCAAGAAGTAATGGAAAATGTTTTCGTTTAATATTGAACTCTTAAGTGGTATGCATCGACGACTCCATTAGGGATCGAAATCGAAACCTTCAGGTCTCGCGTCTAACCTTAAGACCTTTAAGTCAGGATCCAATGGTTTATGTCTAACTTTAATCAGTTTGCAATACTGTGGAACCATCATCTAGTGTCACTGGTGATATTTGTCAATATCTGCTAATTAATACAGAAGAAAGGAAAATGAGGAAAAGAAAAACAGGCGATTTTTAACTAATATTTGGGTGGATAAATTTATTGTTGAAATCTTAGTAGAATTAGCTACATAATTAATTCTATCCGTAGGTCAGCAGCAACAACTCAAACATCCTTATAGAAGTAGGTTTATTTAAAATCCTGATAATCTAACCTATTGCCATATGTTCCTTATCCGTAAGGACCGTTTTAGCAAATTATTGAATAAATCTTTTCGGTGTTGATAGCTCATTGAGCTTAATCCAACTAAGTATTTGACAACTCTTTCATCATAGCATCGGGCTCCTCGGCATTCGTCATTCATACCGATCTAGGGTTCTAAATCAAGATCTTGACGCCTCTTAATGAGAGTTTGGTCTTCATATCACTAAGTTAGCATTCAATTGTTTGTATTTCTAACTCCAGTCAATTTACACAAATTTTTGACCATCACCCAATTGCATCAGTGATATTTATTTCACTCTTGACATAGTTAAGCTCTATTGGTCATATATACTAACTATAATCTCGAGAATTAACTTTAAAATTTGATCACAAGTAAGCTCATAATTGTGCCTAATTTTATTAAACCTCGAATGTCTATTTAGTTCTAGTTTCAGCACTGCATATCAACCGATTTACGTGGTATGGAATCGACCACATTCAAACACTACCGTATGCAAGGCATAGAGAGTATACATAACTGAGGCAGAAAACAAATGTCTTGTGATTAGTGATTATAATAGCTCCCCAGCCTGAAATTGGAACCTTCATCCACTTCCGAATTTTAAATAAGGCTTTTGTTTGCTCCGCACAATGAATACAATGGTATATTTAAAGAAGCTTATTAAAGAAGTAAATTACATTTCTTGATATTACTATTGTAAAGTTCTATATAAGTGATTCTGCATTCATAAACATTGTCAACAATCTTAAACTTATGTTTATATATTTTAGTATTGCAAATAGTTAATAGATTTATTTTGCTTAATTGTTTAAGAGGATGTTTTAATTACAGATGTATATGATATACTGAGTCACGGTGTCACTGAATCACAAAATAATATTCGAACATGAATCACTTTCGATGCAATATATCAATATGACTAATACAATACTGGTTCATTTTCAAATAATGACGTTTCCAGTTACTTATTTTTTTAAATCTAGCGGTAAATGTTAGTGCTTATCTAGAAAGAAAACCTTTGTCTGAAAGATTTATCAAATGTCAGTACATCACCTCTACTATTGCTCGTTAATTTTCTTCCACCTGTAACAATAAGAAACGTTTTGCACTATCAGGCATATACTACTTGTCAACAGTATGAAATCGAGCGCAGAAAATGATGACAGTAGTGGATGTGAATTATAGTAACTACAGGGATTTTGCACTATTTCACTTCAAGTCATTCGGACAATAGAATATTAACAAACTACAGCCGTTATCAAATTAGAGTAACCAAACAGGAAGTGAAAACCTATAATATCTTATACAATGTTAGTACAAACGAAACCCGGTCAAAACCGTTAGCGAATACGCGCTAAATGTTCTGAGGATATAGTTGAAGATGAGCTAATACTCTTAGGGAGAACGGCTACTCTAGAAAGTTTATGACTGAATATATGATCACGAATTTGAAAATAGGCGAAATACAAACGGTGATGAAGAGATCTCTATTCATAAGCCTAGAATTCAGAGTGGATGCGGCTAGTGAAATATTAACTCAGAGATTACGCAGGACAATACAAAAATCTTTCAACACGGAGAACTACGATTAGTGTTTTCTACGCGCCCAGTGGTAACACCCAGGCTAAAAGATGAATTACCTAGAATGATCACTCCATTTTGTATTTGTCAGTTCGACTGCTCTTGTGGAGCATGTTATATTGGTCGAAGTTCTAAGAATTTATATTTTCGTGATCGTGAACACTTCCCAGTGTGGCTAAACAAAGGTTTGGTGAAGAAAGTGAACAGCTAGATATTCGCCCACTTAGTACAAACTGGTGATAGTGTCAGTATAAACTAATCCTTTTCAATGTTAGTTTTAACAAAGCCAAGTAAACAATTAACTGCACGGAACTAACAATCGTTATTTTGAATTTATGGTAGTTTTTACCTTTTGTATACAAACAGGTAAAAACAATGGTTTTTAAACATGGAAATGACGTCAAATTCATATATACTCAATTATGTACAAAACTCGTATATGGATTCTTTTTGTCTTTCCAAGTTGTTGAGTTCATTAAAACATTTCCTAATGATTCAATTGTGATCTAATAAATGAACAATTATTCAGCTGGCCATAAACGTAATTGACGCAAAGTCTGCTTTGTGTGCAATTTAATATTCTTCATAATAGATCTATGTATAAATAAATGCCCATATATATTATAATTTAACATATTTTAATAAAATTTAAAAATAATCCCCACCACGAGTTGAAATTCTTTGATAAACTATTTAATGAGAATCTTTGGTCGTCTATTTCATCCCTATATGAAGCTCCTCAGAAGCGCCCATGTATATGAGATCAAGACCGTGACCCTGAAACTTTATTGATAATATAACACCTTTGAAAAACTGAATTAGATTCAAAAGGTATTCGTAAAGGTATTTGTAAATAACGACCAACCAAAATTAATTATTCCATTGAAAAAATATGGCTGGATTCACAGTTCTTAAAATAACCCAAATAAAAAATCAGCTAAGTGTTTACTTTCTTCATTTCATCTCAATTCAGAGGGCTTCACCATTCTTTAAATAAAACACTGGAATTTTATTCATGAAAAGGTTTTTAACATACCTTATTTCCACTGACTTCTCTTCATTAGCTTATATTTCTATTTCCGCGTTATAATATATATCAGAATGCAAACATTTCCATACCAAACATTTATAAAAGTAACCATTACTGATTGGAAGATTTTATTCCTCTTCTTGGTCTAATATCATTTTGTGAAACAAATTCACTCTGGTGGAGATGATCATACATCTATAACGATATTCTTCAGATTTTATAATTTAATTCTTCTTTCACTAACGATAAATATTCCAATGTTATAATGAAATCAAATATTAATCCTCATGAGACCTGTTGTGTACAATTACACAAATACTAATTTTCGTCTCTTCTACGGTGAATTTGTAGCCTATTCAAGTTTCCGGAGGCTAAAACCAATAGCCACACAGCTTGTGTTTTATTTAGAAAACAATTTAACTTGATTACTCAGCTTTGCGTAGAAATTACCGTTTTAAATTATGCTACTTACCATTAGTAAGTAGTATAATAATATTAACCCTCGGTTAACTTGATTTACAACCATTTAGTAGCAAACAATTCTTGGGATAATATCCATTTAATCACTCGTAATTTGAGCTTTTCAGGCTCAAGTAAGCTCCTGGGAGTAGATGTTAGATATTACGGTTGAATGGTACAAATTCAGTCGTAACAGCGTAAATTTATTCGACTACCTCATATGTTTGTACCGTGCTTTCTCATTATTTTAATCGGGAATTAATTTTATACATCGGTACTTATTCCTGATTAATTTTATGACACTTTTAAGATATTTACCTCGAAGACACTGTAGTTAATTACCTAAATATTGATGGTGGAAATAAGCGAACATTCCGTCCCAAGCAAAGATAGCAGCTAATGTTTTTTTTATTACTAACGATTGCGCATATTTCAAATTCAATAGGAAATCCATGATCAAATAAACCCTATATACAATCTTATAAAACAGAATAAAATTAAGAACTATGAACAACAGGAGAACAATAGATAAGAGTAGAATAATCAATAATTTTATTTAAATAAAAAAGATGAACGGTAAAAAATGAGTTCCATATTTAGAACAGAATGTCCAGTTAGAATTATGTCCTAAATACCTAGTCAACAGAAAATCCAATTGTCTAAAGTTTTAAAAAAAGCTATTTATGAGATTTTAATTATTCCGAAGTTGTGTAGGAATACATATAGACGTTTGGAATTTCATACATTGAGGGGATTATAATGTATCGCAGATTAATATTTTATTTACTGCAAAGAAGTATTAACATTTTCCATGTGAAGAACTTCGGTGGATAATTGTTTGAGCATTTAAAGGATTAGAAAGTTGATATTCACTTAGTAGAATAAGATAAGAATCATCAAACACAGAACCATGAGTATCCATACCGCCGTGAATAAATAAATACTCTTGACAGTATTGATCTTTATCATTGTTATCTTCATGCTCACCAGTATTGACGATATCATCGTGATATTGATTATCTGAAGAAAATAACAGTAATAAAATACAACAATTTAAGAAATCGAATTCCTGTTACCAGGAAAAATATTTCAAAACACAAAGGTTGTCAAATATGAAGATGATTTATACGGTAAGTTGAAAATCGCCCAGTATTAGACATAGTTGAATGGATAGTTGACAAACGAAATCAGTCTATTGTATCCCCTTTTTACTTCAAATATGAACATTCGAAGTAGAATTAAGTTAACTAATTGTATCCATTAGAAGCAGGATTGTTGCATCGAGATTAAAAAGTAGGGGATGTTGGTTGAAAGTTAATTTAGCTGTTAAACTAGTCAATAATCATCAGTAGGACTGTTCATGTGCATTTACATTCAAAAGCATAACAGTACAAATCACAACATATTTACGTTCATTCACCAAACTATGCACCAAGTAACTTGTATATAAGAGTTAATGGGGTTACATATTCCGTTCTATTTATATTCCAAAATATTTTCAGGGCTTTAGATATGACTTTACAAAGACAAAAAATACTTGACGCCATTTAAGTGCATTTAGTGCTTTCTATTAAAATTTTTCCGAAACAGTGTACACAACGATGTTGAGTCACTTGACCAACAGAATTTGATCAACATAAAAGACTAAATAATAAGAAACTGAGTACTTTTAGATGATCTATTTAAGTAAAACACTTTAAAAATTCAGGAACCTATTTACAGTGATTCAATTTCTACAACTAGATAACAATCGAATTGAGAACCAATCATTACAGTATAACATAAACAACCATTAATTAATTTAATTACACAGTACTAACAACCACAAAATCTAAATACTTTAGCCTGCTAAAGTCAAGTTAAACATAATGATTTATACATTCAACTTACAACCACTAGACATGAGCTTCGTACTCCTGTTTGAGTAGACGGACGGCATCACTTGCTCTACCCCACATTCAGTATGGCTAGCAGTCAAGCACACAAAAATGCATTTGTCAAGTAGCCTAACGACAAAACTTAATCACCACAAGTCTTATTTTAGTGAAACTGTATGGGTAGATATTGGTAACTACTTAGAAATCATGTGATTGTATTAACTTGATCATACCTATAGACTGAAATTCATTCTACCACTGTCAGGAAATATACACAGATCTCAGTGATATATATATCATCGAAAGTATAAATACCTTTTGGTGCTTTAAATATAATTTTCATCGGTGAATTTTCTTTTGTATCCTTCTTAACGATTAATGAAAATGTACAATACGCAAAGTCTAAACGTGGACTCGGTAATACAGAAGTCTCATATTTAATTTCAGTCCATTGTCTAGTACCTAATTGAAAAAAAAGGTTGGACGTTAAGAAAAAAGGAAATTATTTCAATGTAAATGAAGACAACTAGTCTGATAAAATGTGGAAATAACTGATTTAGTTGAGGCGATAACTTGCATGTGAAACTAAGCGCTCGAAACCAGAACATGGAACATTTAGAAATACATCATTCGGTGCAGTAAGACACTCATAGTCAAAGTAGAATCTGATACAAATATGTATGAGTTGATACATTCCACATCAGTACAGTGAGATATTTGACTAAAGACAGTTGTGATCAAAAACTATCATCTACACATGTCGTATATTTTCATTTTATAGGCTTACAAAAATACAAAAAGGGTTTGCTACAAAGTTTACTCTCTCCTGTGCCGTATGTGGAGCAACGTCGCCAGTTTTTAGAATCCGTTCTGAAAGTTTGCTTGCCGTTAACCCATGATAGATGACAAGACTCACGAAATGTGATTAATTCATTCCTTTTGCACGTATTAATTAGAACAAAAGAGACCCATCCAAAAATTCATTGGATTTGTATTTAAATTTTCAATAAGCTTATCCTATACACGGTTTATGCGATTGAGTTCTAAGTATTATTATGGTCATTAACATTTTCACTAACTTGTATCAAACAGAACATATCATTCAACGCTCCATTTAATGACAATCCACCAAATATTAATATTTTACTGGTATCCTGTTCATAAATTTTATTTGTTAAAATTGTTCCGCCATGAGCAGCACGTGGACTTGGAGATGGAATCTGTGTAAGTTCAATACATTTTGGGTCCAAATATTCACACTCACTTTCCGCATTATCATGACTAATAGTGAGTGGTGATGATTTATCAGTCGGATATAGTTTGTTCCATATACCTTTGAAGTGTAAATTATTATCAGACTGAAAATAATGAAAATAAACGCTTATTTATAATTGGGTATCAGTGAAATAATTTTAGGTAACTATATTAAAACAAGTGACTACATTTTTGAGAAACTGTCATGGGAGAGGATTTTGTGATTTGAAGAACGAATTATGAATTATTATAATGAATGCGTAAAATTACTAACGACAGATGCGCTTCAGTGATACAGTGTAGGCAAATGCTGGATGTTCATTTTGAGAGCTAAGTAATCCCATACGTGTTTTCGTACAAAAATTAGGAGTCTAAGCCTTATCTGTTACATCACAGAGCTGATAAAGGACGAAGCCTAAGGAAATAAACAGCTGAACTGAACTACACTTTAGATTAGTTTTTAGAAAGTTCAACTTGGAGTAGCAAAAATGTGAGCTTGACAGTATGTTACTACTAATATGCAATATTAACTCGCCAAAATCTTGAGTTTCTATGGTGACCGTTTAAGCTTATTTCCGAAATATTTATTGCCACTATTCCAAAAGAAAAAAAAGTGACGAAGAAAATTCTTTTGAAAGATTTTAGATTAGGAAGAACTTAGAATAATCTACATCAGCAACTGAAAATCAATAAATTGGAACTCTATTTCAATTAACATGTTGTCAGTTTAAACATTCTTTCAACAAATTAAAGACAAAGAGTTCATAATTATTTACATCTATGAATCATCATATCATCTTAATTAAACATCATTTTGATATATAAAAGCCAACATAATATACTCATAACTATTGAGCTATTATTATCTAATAAATGAAGACCACTAAAAACTTATAGATGAGAGTATTTTGACTAGCAGTTAAATATAATATTTCTGAAACTATTAAAATGTAATATTGTCTATGGTTTATTAAACAATTAATATATACAGAAAGTATTTCCTTGTATAATATTCTAATAAATTTCTCTCACTTGATTAGTAAAATTTAATACATAAATATCATCAAGTAGTTTTTCATTGACCATTCCACCGTGTATATACATTTTACCTTTTGGGATACGTTCATAATTTGAATTTGCTAATTCGTAAGGAAATTCATATAGTAATAAATGACCTAATCGTGAACAAGGTGGTAAACCTTCCACTGGTATAATGTTCCATGAATTTATTTCACTATCATACATATAAACCTAAAGAGAAATAATAAGTAATTTAAAATAAATATACACTTATTTGTAGAGAAAACTTTGATTTCAAAAATTTAATTAAATAAAGTATGTACATTCGTCTTGCTGTATGAAACACGTTAAATTGGCTACGTAATGCGAGTGATTTTCAAACGCATCTCTGAACATTATCCTTTCTGGTTCTCGAAGGCGATTTTAAAACTATCAATAGCTCAATACTGGAATATCATGTGAACTATGATCGCACGACGCCACTGGATACATCCTTCAAAACCATTTATAAGATCAAATAATTTGGTTTGAGGGGAGTACTAATCAATAATTTGTGCAATGCAAAGGTGTTAGTAATCCACGTTTCCAAACTTGAATTCTGTATGTAAAAACAGACACATGCAAACCATCATTTTTCTATGGCCCTAACAATCACTTTTCACACATGGCAATTTGACTTTATTATATCCTTCAATTGTTTCTAAACTCTTTAATCCTAATAATTCATTATTACCACCTTCACATTTTTTATTTATCCTTCACCTTACTATCCTTCGTCAAATTCTCTATCGTTAAGCGACACTATATGATACGTGATATGATGTAATCGTTCTCCAATTTTTCAGAAGACCATTTTAATTGTAAATTAGTCATAAACGTGATTGCACAGCTTGAATAAATGATATTGGCAAAAAAATTTTCTTTATTGTACTGACTTTTCAGTGTAGTTATTTGGTAATCTTAACTGTGGACTGATTTAAGTTGTACTTTCTATATATATCCTAATATAGAATACATTAAATTATTTAGGTTCTTTGATATTCTGGAATAAACTTATGAACAGAAATGTCTTTTAAAAAATGATCCACAATCAAAAGTACATTAAATAAGCAATAAGTTTCAGAAATATGTTTACATAATCTTTTAAAAAAGTGATTCATAGTTATAATTATATGAAAATGTATTAGTGAAAAGTTAATTTCTCTTTAATCCATTATTTATAAGCTGCATTGTATAAGTTCACCTAGTTGTGCATTCATACAAACAATGTTTTATGAACAAGGGAGTCATTTGAAATCATTGCTAAGATTTTAAGATAAGTTAAGAAAACGAATATGTGTTATATCTCGATGGCAATAATGAATGGTAAATATTGGGATTTATTTATGAACTAATATTATATATATTCGTTTTATTATAACCTATGAACTATTATTATACGATTTACCATTCTTAATTTATGCTCAGTTCATTAATTACGGTCCCCCACAATCACAGCCAATTTTGACTTGATTTTGTATATTTTTTTTCTTTACGGTGTGATGTGTTCTGTTTGGTTTATATATAAACCAAGTATGTTTGAATAAATGATTCATATCGTGGAGGCTGATATTGGTGTTCTGGATTTAACAGGCAGGACTTGGTGGGAAAAGAACCAACCAGTATTCTAGGTTGCTCGTACTGGTGTATGAGTCATTATTTAGCGATAATCGTATAGTTAAGAGCATAACAATAAGAAGACAAGAATTTGGAGAAAGTTATAAAATATATATAAATATTTCTTGTTACTGTGTAGTTTACCGTATTTGTGTTTATTATATATATATATAATGTGAAAATCAAGCATAATAGTCAGATCCTAGTCCCTTGACAAGTGACCTACAAAAGTGATGTCCGCTGACCGTGTATGGAATCTAATCATGTTTATTTCTGCGCTAATATTGTACACATAAACGAACTATTTTATTCTAAAAAACTATTCATCTGGATAGTGGTATTGTCTTCTGATATCAGTTCACTAGAGACATACATCAATAACTCGGTCTAGTGAATAGCTAAGACTATATGGAAATACGATTCAATATATTATTAGCATAACTGGATATGCTATTCATCTAAACCCCATATGACTAAACATAGAATTAGCCTTCTTTTGCAATATTATTTCTTAGAGATATGTATTATAATATTCAACTAAAACATATTGCAATTTTCTCTATACTATGTGTTAAATAAATTCAGTTTATTCCCTTACGAAATTATTTTGTTTACTTACTGGCCATTATTTATATAATACGACTGTTTAGGCGTTTTTCGCACCGTTTATAAACCAGTTACATAAAGATGTTTAATAAACTAGTAACAAACAGCAACGAATATATGGCTACACATATTTACTTATTTGGGGAGTTAGTTCCAAGACAGACATTATGAAGAATATCATAATGCGTATATTTTCAATAAGTCGTAAAATCTATGAAATAATGTTTAGCCATCAGTTTAAGAGCAATACACATATCCTACCTCTCAACAAAACGATAATAAAAAACAAAGATTTTTCTTTCATGTATGTACTTTTCCCTATATAGTATGCATTAAATGTGGTCAAAGAAAATCAAATAAGTAGATTCAATCAATCGGTAGTTACTTTATCATCTGACACTGGCTGACTACCAACATTCCCACCAGAGAATACTATGAGTTGATTATATTCAGTTAGTGAAACAGAAGAGTGTTGTGTGCGAGGATGATAGATGAATTGTTGAATATCAGTATGAATGCGATCTTGAGTTAAGCTTGCAGTGATTCTGTCCTTTTCATAAATTGATGGATTTTCTGGCGTGATAGACAATGAATTTGTAGACGGAGTAGTTGACTCAAAGGACCTGTTTTCGTTGCACCACCAAATATTAATAATTCCTAGAAAACATTCATTCAGATACATGAACGATAAGTAACATTTTCTACCGAAGCAACAATATATATATATATATATATATATATATATATATATATATATATATATATATATACTTATGATCAGATATTTATTAGGTGAGAATTAGGCTGATTGAATATTTACATTTTATCACACTCATTGACATTCACCATAAACTTATGTACCGGTTAATGCAACGTTACTGTAGACATAATTCCTGAACTGAGCATTCTATCTTTTGAATCGCTTAAATGGTATATAATTGGTTTGGTTCTTACGGTTAATGTGCGCCACGAGATCTAGGTCACCAAAACTAAAACTTTGAACTCATACTTCCTTTTTGTTTGTTTACGATTTTTGAGCCTAGACAAATTCACGACTTTTTATATACATCTCGACTCATCACATCGTTTCTTCTGAATGATTATCTAGACTGGTTACAGGAATTCAAATGGGAAGACAAAATCGATAATTTAGAAAAATATATAACTCCAGTCAGTGGTTAGATGTGTTGGGTAATAGATCTCAGAGTCAGTCACAATGGTGTCGACGAAATCGCTAATTATTTTTCTTTAGCTTATCACTCCACAATCCCTTCATACATACTTCGACTCTTTTTCTCGAACCAATTTTCGGATTATAGTTGCCACAACATTATTTCGATTTCCTTGCTATTCATCATAATTTCGTTTCGCCATGTTCTATGTTCATTGTAACCTACCGACAATTGTAGTTGTTAAACCTTCGTTTGAATTAAGTAGGCACTTTTCATATCAACTATTCGACTATTTTAGATAACTATCAAGTGTTTTTATAATTGTTCTTTGTTCATGTGACTTTCGAGTTCAGTCACATACCTTCATGAAATAACAGTAATACCTCATCGTCTGATTTATTAAAAATCAAAGTGTGAAGTAAAAACCATGTGCATTATAGAACGGTAGCGCAGTGGTTAAGATGCTGTTGTTGCTACCTTGCCTATCATGATGAAGCAACCGAGCTATACTGGCTGGAACAACCGTTCCTCAAGGTCCTACCATGTCAAGCAGGTCGGTTGAAGAGCAATAAGACTAAAAGCAACAAACTCAAGGTCCGAAGGCGAAGTCGTACTGCTGACTATACAGAGGTGTGACAACAGTAAGATGTTTCCTTCAGACAACCAGCAAAACAGCGATGCTACCTTCCTACAAGGAGGGTTGGGTTAGAAAATGTCGACCCTAAAAATGCACGTCTAGCCTTATCCCACGGATATCCATCTCCGGCGGTAAGGTCTCAACAAGTACGGAGCTAACACAAAAATTACTGCGGTCTGGCTCTCAGGTCACTGAGACCACCTCTAATCCCATTTCCTTCTCAGGTACCTCCAGAAGAACCCTTCCACTACGTGGGCAACTGGGAAGTGATAACTGCCCTCATACCTCTAACAGCACTGAAGACCACTGTATTCATATTCAACCTCCCTCTTCAATTCCTATTATTCCTCCTACATCGACTTTCAACTCTAAACTTCCTTTTTCGGCTTCGCCCTCAAGTGTCACCATAGCCAACGATTCCAGTGCGCAAAACACTCTCAGGTCTACTGAAACCTCGCTGCAAACTACACATTCGAGCCTTCAACGTACGCACCCTATGTGAAATTGACCAACAGGTCTACTTGGCTAAAACCCTAGAATCCCGTACCATTGATGTATGCTGTGTCTCCGAAACACGCATACAGGATTCCAGTGTGGTCATTCACTTGACCTCACCTTGCCAAAACGGAGAGCCAACGAGATACACCCTACGTGTATCTGGTGACCCGATGGCCAGCTCTCGTGGACTGGCAGGAGTAGGGATAGCACTAAGCATGAGGGCGGAACAAACACTGTTAGACTGGATCCCCGTCAACAGTCGTCTATGTGCTGTTCGGCTAAACGGCTCCGTAAGAACTCGGAAGGATAGGAACAAACGTCGTTGTCTTTTCGTCGTTTCTGCCTATGCTCCCACCGACTGCAGCTCAGATGAAATGAAAGATGAATTTTACAGAAAGCTTTCTGAACTTCTTCAGAAAGCTAAACGTTCAGACATAGTACTCGTAGCAGGTGACTTTAATGCCCAGATAGGTTGTTTAAACCAACAGAAAGACATTTAAACGGGTATTTTAGTATTCCGGCACAACTAACAGATAATGGTGATCGTCTGCTGCAACTATGCTCAGACAATCGTTTATTTTTAGCAAACAAATTTTAAGCATAAGGAGAGACATCGTCTAACATGGCGACCCCCTACACCAAACTAACGATTGACTCAAATAGACCATATTGCCATTAGTCATCGTTGGAGAGGGTCAGTAGAAGATTGTCGCTCATTCTGGAGTACCTGTTTGGACTCCGACCATGCTCTAATACCGGCACGCATCTGCTTGCGCCTCACTGGACGCAAAAAAGCCACAGTAAAAAGACCCATTAGAACTGAATTGAGTAACGAGAAAACCAAAAGTAGGTTCCAGGAACAAATGAGGTCCCACTTAGGTAGTTCTGAAAACGAGGCTGACCCAGAGGTTGCTTGGAAAGATATACAAGCAGCTGTGGAAACAGCAGTGACATCTATCAATGATTTAAACCGCAGGGTTACAAAGAATCAATGGATTTCTTCAAAGTCTATTGCACTGATGGATTCTCGTAAACTCATCCCATCAGACTCTGAACACGATGAAGAGCGACAACAAATCAGATCTAGGTTAACCAAAAGTCTAAGGAACGACCGTGAGCAGTGGTGGGCAACGAAAGCAAAAGAGATGGAGAAGGCGGCTATAAGGAACACAAGACAGCTTTACAGACTAGTAAAAGAATAAGTCAAGTGTAAGTCAGACTATCTCAGAAAGAGACGACACTCTCATCTGCTCCCAGTCCAGACGTTTAGAACGATGGGCGGAACATTTTAGAGAACAGTTCAGCTGGCCTTCAGCTACTCTACAACTACCCTCCATTCCCAGACAGTGTGAATAGAACATTGAAGTAGATCCCCAAACTCTAGCTGAAGTTCAAAAGGCTATAGTTAATCTGAAACGAGAAAGGGCAGTTGGTCCAGATGGATTGGCTCCAGATGTATTTAAGGATGGTGATCTAATTTTAGTGATTAGGTTGACTGATATTTCAGTTAAAATCTGAGAGTTGGACGTTATCCCATCTGACTGGTCACAATCACTTATCGTCCCAATATATAAGAGAGGGTCAAAATCATCCTGTGACAAACATAGAGGGATGAGTTTAACTAATATAGTATCTACAATACTAGCCTCGATAATTATCGGATGCGTAACTAAGACTCGTGAACCGCAAACACGAGAGAATCAAGCTGGTTTCAGACCTGGTCGTGGCTGCATGGACCACATATTCACCATTCGTTAGGTTCTAGAACACAGGCATACTTATCGGCGTCCGATGATGGTGGTCTTTCTTGACCTAAAAGCAACTGTAGGAATGCTGTCTTTACCTTAACCTCTGCATCAGGTCCTTTTTGTTTATTGTTGAAGCTTTCCAGGTATGTGAAAGCTTTCACCTCTTCCAGAGTCTCTCCTTCAAGTGTGATTGGGTTGGTGTTCTCTGTGTTGCAATCAAGGAGCTTGCTTTTCCTATCTTGTGTATGTTGAGACATACTGATGCAGAGGCTGATGCTACACTGGATGTCTTTATCTGCATTTGTTAGAGTATATAGAATAGAAGGAATAGGTCACCTGTGAAGTCAAAATCGTCTAGTTGCATCCGAGCTGTCCATTGTATTTCGTACTTCCCATCAGATGTAGAGGTCTTCATAAGCCAGCCAACCACCGGGAGAAAAAAGAAGGGGAGATTAAGCATCATTATCTGTCCTCACTTGGAATGCGTCTGTCAGCTATCCTCCATGCACGATTCTGCACTGTAATCCGTCCCATGAAATCCGGATGATGTTGACTGTTTTCTCAGGTATACCACAGTGTCGAAGAAGGTTCCATAAGTTTCTCCTATCCACGCTGTCAAATGCTTTCTCATAATCAAGGAAGTCGATTTATAGTGAAACACTCCATACAATCGGTTGTTCCACGATGATCTGTAGTACCCGAACATATTCTCAGTTACTGATCTACATTGATTGGGTCATGACAACCAATTATCTTTCCTAGTCCAAACACAAATGTTATGATCAGTTAGTGAGTCACAGCGTCTTCGAAATTTTGAATAAGTCCATCCGTCAGGAGGATAAATGGTGACTTAAGTTGTTTACTTAAGCATAACATAGAATCATAGTGAATGGTATGCGGTGTCTAAGTAAGGCTACTACCTACATTGACGAAGGATGCTGTCAAGTTAATGACTAGATGAGTCGGAGAAACCATTAGTTATAAAATAAAGGGAGATGGCTTTAAGCAAAAACGGCACAAAATTAATGGATTTATTGTCAAATTTATACCTACATATTTCTCAATATTATTTCTTTAACTTTTGCCTTTAGTGATAATGACAAATATGACTACTAGAACCACTTATAGGTTTTAGTTTGCGTAGTATGATTTTGTCTATCATTTTAGGTCATGAGAAAATGAGATGTTCGGACAGACCGGCAGTATGGAATATTACCATTTTAATAGTTGATTAGTAATACACCCATTTTTTGCAACCAAATGCAGTTGTTTGGATTTGTGTACGGCATTTTAATAGGCTATAAAATTAGGAAGCTCAAATTACCAATCTAACGTCAAATAAAATGGTCGTTCTGAAAACATACCACTTACTTTATAACCAAAGTGATTTGTGAGTAAATATGAAATGTGCATGAACTGCAGTAATTCAACTCACCTGGTTGTTTAAAATTGCACTGCTATGTTCATACCTTCCCAAACCTGGGAAATCAATTGTCTGTTCCAAATCAACAGTGTACCACATAAATGATATTATATCCAGAATGTAAGCTTCATTAAATACTCCAGAAGCATCTGCACCCCCGATCATTATAACCAATGGTCGGTTGCCCGTGTTCCCACATTTCATGCGTACAGCATGAGTTGAATGACCAACACGTGCAAGCGGCGACTTTCCTTCCAAGGTGTAAGACACGTTGCACCTATGGTAGATACATTCACCAGAAAATTATGTAGTGTAAAAGTTTATTTGTGAACAAGTAACATGACTTGGGTACAAAAGGTTGAAAGGAAACCCAGATTAGTCTGACTGGAATACTATGTTAATAACAATCGAACCGTTAATATAAACGTTTTGGTTAAAGGGAGAGTGAATTTTGGAACGATGACGACAATGTGAGGTATCCCCAAGGCTTACTAAGGTTTCTCCGGCGAGACTAATTTGTAAACGAGCCCATCAGAGGCGTTTTAGAGATTTCAAGGTTACGGCGCCAACTTCAGTGATTAATACTAACGTACGATCAGTTCACAGAGAATTTTATATAAAACGTGATAATTGAGAGGCTATAACAAATAAAACGGCGGGGCTATAATTTGTGGGCGAAACAATTAGGTGCAAGATAAGAGATCTCGGATTTTAACACGATATTCTTTCATCCATTTGGCTAAATAAATTTCTGGCATTATAGCTGATGTCAGTTAGTGATGAAAACCCCATATATAATTCCCAACTAAGGCAAATTACGAAAATTATTGCGAACTGGATAATAAAAGCACCAGTAACACTGGCTGCAGCCAGGCATTACAATATGTACGGATGTTTGGAGAGTGTAGACTCCTACATAGGCTCGGCTATGTGCATCGTGTTGTTATCCACAAGTAGCATTTTGTGCACCCAACAACCGGAGTGCACATAAACAATATTGAAGCTATGTGGTCAAGGCTGACAGAGTTTTTGAGACTTTATCATGGCTCCAGAGGCCGACTATTCTGTAGCCGTATGGATGATTTCCTCTGCTGCATGCATTACGATCTTAGAACCTCTTTCTAACATTGACACGTTTTTGAACCACGTATAAGTGTATCCACTTTATTTCCTTGGTTTTGTATAACATATTTTTACTCTGTACCGACTGTTTGTTGATTGGATAATATTTCTCAAGTTCGCTTAAGATTCGTTCAAAGATCGTCTATAAATTAGAGTCGCCGCTGAAAAATAAGGGAACTTCGGGTGTTTACATAGATACTAGGGAAACTGTTATTCTTTCGAAATGTCGAAAATATATCGCTGAACAGTTGAGCGTACAATTTCTGAACAAAAAGACTTATTGCTGCATTGATCATGTTGATTACTGGCGGGTGACTGACCGGCGTTTTAGGCTTCGACAACTTAGTCTTCTTCAGTGGGACAGCCACTGAAGAGCTCATGACTGAAACTTCAGACCAAAATACCGAATACTGGACACAAAGAAAACGAAATACAACGAAGAAATTTATTCTACAGCCAAACCTACCAGGAGCCACATATATTCAGTTTTTCAAGTAATTTATGCATACTATAAAATTATACAGAGCTTCGACCGCTGGGAAGAGTTTTTTCGTAAAGAAACGCTTTTCTTAACGACAACCCCGTTGTTACCGCTGCTGGAGTAAATGTAAAGAGATGATGAATTTCCAAACGTCAGAAAACTGTGATTTAAGGGCTTTTTGACGTTCAGACGGTAAATATCACGTGCTGGGTCTTCATAATATCTGTCAATAATATCATTGTCTCCTTTAAAACTTTTCACCATTCACATAAGAAACCAACATGAGACCAACATTTTGTACTGCTTTTCATTTATCCTGAAATTATATTGAGTGTTGTGGGAGATTATGGTGTTTACTGTGTCAAGACAGCTGAAGAGAATAACAAGATCAGCGACCGTTCGATAAGTGTGCGAAACAAAATAACTCTGATTGATGGAAAACGTTGAAGTAAGCCAGCGATAACACAGTCCTGTTTAGGAAGACTCCGCAAGTGCACTAGAAGTCTAAACATGACATTTTGAACCTGTAACACAAGCTCAACCTCGAAAACGCCGCGCGGTTGTCTAGGTTACGCTGTTCAAACAATTATTAAAATAAAACTCGTTTGGTTTTTAAAACTAAGCAACCTAGTGCAGTGAACTTTTCAGCTAATTCATATAGCTATATTCAGTGTGCTTGACCATGATTATTTCGAACGAACACCGTAGCACTATATGTAGATCCAAAATATTTAGCGTTATGAACACTTATCAATGAAGTCATTCTTCTTAGTTCTAGTGGATACTGCTAGGTTAGGAGCTATGATCAGATCTTGACACGGCTCAGGTGGCACACTTTTCCTCCTCCGAACAGTCAGTGTAGAGATACTAAAATACCCAAAACAAATCGTTCTGTAAGTCTACAACAACGACACTAACCTTATTAGTTTTACTAAGTGAACCCTATATAATGATTTTTGATCACGCATCCGCATCAGATCATTATCCATTACTCAGTGCTACGCATCCCTAGTAATAACTGGTGTGCCTATATCATGCACCATTGATTTTGGGGATTTATTTACCGCTACAGGAATCCTTCGGCAATGAAGGTAAAATCAAACTCTTACTCAATTCAAATCTATTAACTTAGGTCATCCTTTTAGTTTTCAGTTGATTTCTACAACATGTTCCCCAACTATTGAGCGTGTTGCACACATTGGGACATAGAAATACCTCACACCACAAGCACATAAAACTAATACGACTAGAGGCTACTCAACTCCACCTGTAGCTCTTCTATGGTTACTGTTGTCCACAAGAACGGGTTAAGGGGGGTTGGGCGTAGAGTCAGTCACACTATAAGGTAGAAATCAATCTTCCCAAATAAACGCCATTCAAATAAAAAATTAACCCATTCCAACTCTGTTCTCAAAGTTCAAGGATATTCTATGAGTGGAAACATGACGCCTCATCGTGAAAGTTGAAATTCTTCCGAATTCACGAACTTGACTTCCCTTCTAACAACTAGAGCAACGATTCGTTTAGGTTCATGGAATTTTCGGACAATGTGGAAGACCGGGAGTGTCAGTCAGTTAGCTATGGAAATGAGAAAACACAAATTCGCGGTTTTTAGCATATATGAAACCCAATAGACTGAAAACGGACGGAAAGAATAGAACCAGTAGAGATACTTTTTACTCTAGTCACGAAGAAGAAAATGCTCCACACACTTGGAGAGTTGCTATGATGCTGTTCAAAGAAGCACATAATGCACTGACAAGATGGAAATCTTACAAACCCAGGATATAACAACTTCTTGATAAATAGATTGTTATGCTCCCTCTTGTTATACTGTTATTTGTAAACGTGATACTAATTATTATACCCATATTTTTACATGTCCCTGTAATATCTGTGCATTCGCTGCTCAGTCTCTCATTGACTCTGATGATGTCACAGGTATTCAGTGTTTCACAACGCTTCTACCAGTAACACCTTCTAATATGATTTGTTCCCACCAAGAGAAATCAAAAGACAGAGTCGAGGAGATCGGAAGAGTATATTTGGCGATGACCAATATATCGGAATTCTCTGATCTAATCTGGCTAGCGATTGTGGTTGATGTTGAGCACGGCGTTACTACACGTGATCTGGTGCGGATGCCTGACCGAGCGCCTTCAGCTAGATGAGTCCACTAAAACATATGGTCAGCATCCAATGTCGAAAACTTACAGAGCTATTTATTTTGGGGATTTATTTACCGCTACAGATCACTCCCCCCCTAGTGGGGCAGTGACGACCCTAAGACGTGGCCAGCCAGAAGTTTAAACCCAACGAGTTTGTCGTTGGTAAACACTCTTCTGATAGCTTACTAAATTTAGCAGCGTCTGGTCGTCTTTCCTTACTATATGGGACGGAGGTACAACATAGTAAAAAAAGAAAATGTACAATGAAAATTTCGGATCCTCATAAACGTCATCGTTCTTTTCCAGCCGTCCTGGAAAAGAAAAAAGAAAATGTAAGTGCATGTCGAAAATACACTCGTATATGCGTAAAAACACAAGGTCGGCGGAAAAAAAGGAAAATAAACTCATGAGCACGTAATAGCGTTAAAAAATTTGTTTTTTTTTTAATAGAAATAAAAATATATAAGCATATTAAAATTGTTTTTTTTTAAAAAAAAATAATATAAAATGTCGAGAAGTGCCTTACGTGCAATAGTCGTTTAAATGTTCTGGAAATCTCACCCTTCTTCCAGAACGCGTCGTTTTAAGTTTATTTTCGGATACTGTCGAAGTATCTTCGTGTGTTGGTTGTCGGATGAGGTATTATAAGTGTCTGAGTCGTGTCGTTCGATTGTACCGAAGGAAAATCGACGTGGATAGGATTTCCTTCTAAATACGCTGCTTTTAAGCGATCGATGCTGATGCTATCGTTGGTTCCGTTCTTATCGACTATATAGTACTTAGATTCACGTTGAAGAACTTTGAAGGGTCCTTCGTATGCTGATTCGAATGGTCGTCGATGCGAGTCTCGACGAATGAAAACGTGTGTACTATATGTAAGTCAGGTTGAACGAAAACATCAGTTGATTGAGGTCGAGTGGAAGCAGGTTTAACTGAACGCATTGCGTTTGTAAGCCTGTTCGTGTAGGAGGTTAGATCCATGTTCATCGAAGAGCACGAAGGATCCACGAATTCTCCTGGAAGTCGAAGTGTCGTTCCATAAACGAGTTGAGCCGCAGTGTATCCAATGTCAGCTTTCACTGCATTGCGGATACCTAGTAAGACGAGTGGAAGAGCGTCGGTCCATTGTGAAACGTTTGCAGCTGATAGCGAAGCTTTCAGTTGTCGGTGAAAACGTTCTACCAACCCGTTTGCTTGTGGATGGTAGGCGGTCGTTCGGAAGCGAGTGATTCCTAAAAGTGTGGTCAGACGACGGAAAAGATCAGATTCAAACTGACGTCCGCGGTCTGTAGTGATGGTTGAAGGGCAACCGAAGTTTGCTACCCATCGTTCGACGAATGTGCGGGCCACTGTTTCAGCAGTGCTGTCCTTGATAGGTACTGCTTCTGGCCATCGAGTGAAACGGTCTACGCAGGTTAAGAGATAAGAGTATCCATTTGAATCTGGTAAAGGTCCTACCAAATCCAGATGAACATGGTCGAAACGAGCATCGGGAGTTTTAAACGAGCCTAAGGGACATTTATTGTGTCTGATAACCTTAGATTTTTGGCAGCTTACACAGGAGCGTGCCCACTCCCTCACGTCTTTATTCATGCCAGGCCAGCAAAATCGTTCTGCTATAAGCTTGATGGTTGCACGAACACCTGGATGAGAAAGTTTGTGCAATGTGTTGAAGACATTGCGTCGATAATGTTTCGGCACGATTGGGCGATCCCTACCTGTAGATGTGTCACAAAGTAAGGTTTCCTTACCTGTTCCCATCTGTTTGATGCGTAGTTTAAGTGTTGTGGACGATAACTCGTGCTGAAGATCACTGTCTTCTTTTTGAAGCTCGGCGAGTTTAAGAAGGTCGATTCCTTGGAAACTGTTCAAGGAAGTTATACGAGATAAAGCGTCTGCAACTACATTGTTTGCTCCAGAGATGTGTTGAATATCTGAAGTAAACTGCGAAATGTAGTCCAGTTGTCGAGACTCACGGGGAGAGTACTTGTCAGAAGGAGAGCTTAACGAGAAAGTGAGCGGTTTATGGTCCGTGAAAAGAGTGAATTCACGGCCTTCGATATAGTGTTGGAAATGCCGTACAGCACAATACATAGCTAGGAGTTCCCTACCGAATGTGCTGTACCTCGATTCGGTGTCTAGCAACCTTCTAGAGAAAAATGCCAAGGGTTGCCAGGAGTTGTTAACCCATTGTTGTAAGACTCCTCCGATTGCTGAGTCGGATGCGTCTACTGCGATGCTAATGGGTGCTCGGGTGTCCTGATGTGCGAGCATTGTTGCTTTAGCAATCAGTTCCTTAACTGTGGAGAATGCTTTTCGTGCGGTGTCGTCCAAATTAATGGATTTCGCATTTCCACGAAGTTGGTCGGTCAGAGGTTTCATAAGTGATGCGCATTTGGGTATGAAACGTCTATAGAAACTTACCAGGCCGTTGAACGTGCGTAATTGCTTGACGGTGGTCGGTTCTGGGTAATCCAGAATGGCCGCCACTTTGGTTCTAAGGGGTCGGATACCTTGAGCATCGATAGTGTGTCCCAGAAAGTCTAACGAGTCGGTTCCAAATTGGCATTTCTGAACGTTTACAGTTATGCCATGTTTTTGTAATCGTTCGAAAACAAGGTCCAGATGCTTGAGATGTGTTTCTCTGTCCGGACTTGCGATTAGACAGTCGTCAACATACGCGTGTACGAAGTTGAGACCTCGAAAAACGTCGTCTATGAATCTTTGGAATGTTTGAGCAGCATTCCTTAGACCGAAAGGCATTCGCAAAAATTCATAGAGTCCGAAGGGAGTTATGATAGCCGTTTTCGGTATGTCGTCAGTAGCCATAGGGATTTGGTTATACGCTTTAACCAAGTCGATTTTCGAAAAGACAGTTGTACCTTTCAAGGTAGCTGTCAAATCGTGAATGTGAGGCAACGGGTAACGATCGGGAATGGTTTTCGCGTTCAATCGCCGATAGTCACCAGTTGGACGCCAATCGTTGCTGTCCTTTTTAGGGACCATGTGCAACGGAGATGCATATGGGCTACTTGACGGTCGTATGATTCCTAAGTCCATCATGTGATCGAATTCGTTTTTCGCTAACCTTAGCTTTTCAGGAGCTAGTCGTCGTGCTTTAGAGAATACAGGTGGTCCTGTAGTCGTGATGTGATGTGTAACATTGCTGGTTACACACGGTAGTTTCGGTTGAGTTTGTTGTATCCCAGGGTACTTATCGAGTAGTGGTTGATAGAGTGGGTCTATCATATGTTTAACTGTGACTGGGGATACTCTACAACCAGTAAAAGAAGTTACGCAAACGGACAAATTAGTGTTTCCGTCTACTAGCCTCCGTTTGCGAGTGTCGATGATCAGATTGTGGTGTTGTAGAAGGTCCATACCAATGATTGGCATAGAAACATCTGCAACAACGAAAATCCAGTGGATGGGTTTGCGTAAACCCACGTTAAGGTAAACGTACCTTTTGCCATACGTAGCGATCGGTTTTCCGTTTGCCGCCTGTAAGTTTAGGGTCGATTCGTGAAGTCGGTCGTTAGGATTTGCTGGGAGAACGCTAACTTCTGCGCCAGTGTCGACGAGGTAGCGAACTCTCGTTGTCACATCTGTGACGAATAACAGACGGCTTTGTTCGCCGGCTACGGTTGCCGTTAACGCGTGCCGGCTTGGAAGTTTCCCGAATTGTTTTTCGAATCAGTGTGCGACATAAGTCGGTTATATCATTCTGAGTCGTTGAGGTTTTTCTTTGACTGAAAATACCTCGGTAGTAGGTTTCGTAATTTCTAGAATACGGTCAACAGATGGAGCTAGCTCGTCTAAGGCGTTGTTCTGGAACGAGACCAGAACTGCTTGCACCTATTGGGGAAGTTTTGACAAGAAGAGTTGTTTGAATAGACCTTCGTCGAAAGTTCTTGGGCCTATAACCTCTCTCATCCGTTGCAACATGTCTGTCGCAGAACCGTGTTGCAGGTCGATGTTATTGAAGAGTTGATCTAACCTTTGTCGATCGGTTAGGTCTCCTCGTTTGAGAATCGAGGGTTTCAAGATTTCGTAAGGTTCGGAAACATCACTAGTAAACATACTGGGTGTTACGTACCTGTTGAATTCGCGCGGTAGTGCCTTGACTACTGCGAGGAATTGTGCACGTGTGTCGATCACGCCGTGCTCGGAGAAGTCGGCTTCTGCGTAGCAAAACCAGGCTTCGATGTTGTCGGGCCAGAAAGGCATCAGTTGAAACGAAGGCGGGGACAAGGTCTTAAGCTTGAGTACTTTGGGTGTCTGTTCAGTCATGATGAAATATGAAGTACGATAATGAACGAGGGGAAATATATATATATCCAAGAAGAAACACGAAAAAAATCACAATGTTTAAAAAAAAAATAAAAAATAAGGCAATGATATATAAAAATCCCAAAACGGAACAGACTCACAGTTGCAATAAGGTGTACCAGATCACGATGGTCTCACCAACGATGATGTCACAGGTATTCAGTGTTTCACAACACTTCTACCAGTAACACCTTCTAATATGATTTGTACCCACCGAGAGAAATCAAAAGACAGAGTCGAGGAGATCGGAAGAGTGTATTTGGCGATTACCAATATATCGGAATTCTCTGATCTAATCTGGCTAGCGATTGCGGTTGATGTTGAGCACGGCGTTACCACACGTGATCTGGTGCGGATGCCTGACCGAGCGCCTTCAGCTAGATGAGCCCACTAAAACATATGGTCAGCATCCAATGTCGAAAACTTACAAAGCTATTTATTTTGGGGATTTATTTACCGCTACAACTATAGTTATTAGTCTTTTCGCCTTACATAAAAATTAACATACTCTGTGTTAATTGATTTTGTCTAGTTGCTGATGTGATCAATCAATATTCTTTGATAGTTACTGTGCTAGTTTAACCCATGTGTACAATATATGCACCCTTGTTGCAACTAGTACCCCACTTCTAGCTCTACGTGGCACTAAAGTTATCGGTGAGCGGAAAGTGTAAGAAGTCAGAAGATATTTTTCAATGTCATGAATCGTCTTCATTTAATTGACGTATACAAAAAGTACCAAACTGGAACCATTTTGCTTACTGTTTAAAGAGATTTTGGTCAACCTTTCTGTGACGAAAGACTATAGTCCTCTGTGTCCTACATGTAAAGTATTTAGTATAAAGTTCGGGAAGTCAAACATAATCAAAAGCCTCTCAAATGATGTACAGTCCACTTTTATTCAAAGCTACCAAGTTTTTTAGTTTCTTTCTAACATCAACAGGAAAAAACAAATAAGTCCTAGCCATCCTTTGAACATGGAATTGATGTGAGATGGGGATGTATCACAGAGTAATAACAAGGCTTGATATAAATACCGACTAACAACAGTAGTATTTTACTTATACAATAGCTGTCAAAAACTCATAATATCCATTTATCTCGCATATCCAATATTTGTTATTGTATTTGTTCTCGCGGTTTTATTAGACTGTGTGCTACTGTAGGGGGGAATAATGTCAGATGACTCGGTATTGGAAGAACAGCTTGCCGAAATGGTAGCCTTTGAATTAGGCCTGGACACCCTAAATTTTGATTCCAAGTCTTGTCCCACATCATTGGGAAGTCCTTCACCAGTTGACTTTTATTTACAATATTTGGGGTTATATTTGATGAAATCTGATTTGATCAATGCTAGGTTTTTATATAAAAGAATGCCGCTCAAAATTAAGGAGAATGATTCGATCAAGTGCTTGTGGGATCTTGGTCGGTTCCTTGTGCGAAATGATGCGAAGTCTTTCTTCTCTCGAGCTTCACAAGTTCTGGCAGATCCTAAACAGCCTGATATGCTCGTTCAAATGGTCAAACAAATTCGTGATAGACAGATCAGCTCAATTATAGACCTTTTTTCTCGCGCATACTCACACATATGTATTGATTTCTTATGTGGTTACTTAAGTATTTCTTCCCAAGATGTGTTCGAACTGTTCTTAGGAAAAGGCTGGGAAGTCTGTCCAGATAGCCGTTTTATATTCCACTCCGGTGAACTTGCATCAAACAATGATCAGGCATTATGTCCTGAGAATGAAACAACGAATAATGACCTTATGAACAGGTTATCTGAATTGATGTGTTTTATGGAAAATCATTAATAATACAATCTTAAAATATAAACAGACTTCTTGATTTGTTTCTGCTTCCTAATTTCAGTAGATTTTTTAATTTAAGGTGATTGGTTATGGACCTGACGAGCGTGGGATGTATTCAACATCCTAAATCTGCTCCAGTGTTCTCACTATGCTGTCCTGAATGTAAATTCGCTGCTACATCAACATTCGACCTTCGGAAACATGTAATGAGTGTTCATTTGGATCCTTCAGGAGTTCATTTTTTTGAGCTGCAAATCTTCACCTGTTCTGTTTGTGGTGTATCATCAACTAATCATGTTCAAATAAAAGATCACATCACAGTTCACTTGAGAAAGCGTAAGGCGGATGAACAAGTTAGTTACATTTTTAAAAATTGTAAAAATCTTGTTTTATTTTCCCGAAGAAGAGATTTTGTTGTTTCGCAACATAATAAACTAAATTCACGGTCACAGATATGGGCCTCATATAGGACATGTTCCATTTATAATTTATTGTAGTCGAAATTTTAAGTTTATGGGTATGTGGTAATTCGTTGAGCCCCATTTCAACTCGACTTTGTTCTAGTGGTTTATAAAAAGGTCGATTAAGTAATAAAACTAGTTCAGTATTAAGAAAAGATGAAAATGTAAAACGAATGAATCTAGTTATGATACAATGGAGAACCATATTCCGCTTATTCAGTTATAAAGCCAAGTGACGTGAAGCTTTGCGTATCTGTACTTTATAGTCATAAGTTTAGGGCGATACGCATTTGTATACGACCATCGGATTTTCATTCGTTCGTTGGTACCTTGCAGTTTTAGTTAAATCGCCTTGGTTTTTAAAGTTTGACTCTTAGTGAGTAAATCGAACTTTATTGACTTCTCTTGTCGGTCTGATTTTCATAATCAACAGACTCTTAAATTACTTGTGTAACATCTAGTGTTGGGTTTTAATAACCGAAGATATTTTCCCATCGGTAAAGATTCTTTCTGTCTCTGTCTTGCATAACTTCAGCAGAGCGGGATGATCTATAAAAAAACATTCACTTCATCTTCAGTACCAACTAGTGATACTATTTTTAAAGCTAATTAATTTTAATGACAGGATTTTAAAACTGGAATTTTTACTCAGTAAGGTAGGCCAACTTAAAGTTTAAACAAAAAAATATACAAAACCTAATCAAGAGCTCTATGTAAAATGCACCTTATTGCAGTAGAGCAACAACACACTTCTCAATATTGACAACGAAGAATACATACCATTGATATGATAAATTAGGTTCATATTTCAATTTTGTAAGTTTGTTATAGAATGAGAAGTTTCACAGTTTTGTATTATCTTTGAAGTAACGGGTTTTTTACTCTTTTTACCTGTTTTTGATTATTTCAAGTCTGCAGTCATGGCTCAGCGTATTGTACTAGGTTCATGTGACGACGATGACTTCCACTGTTCCAGTGAGTCAGATTACGAAGGTGAAGAAATTGAGTCCAATACATCTCCAGAAAAAAAAGAACGAAGTTCAAAAAGTGTACCCTCTATTGGTAGTAATGACAAATCATGCTCTCGTTTGACATGTGGCATGCCTTCTGGCACTCAAACCAACCTTGTTCCTTCAGATTCTAAAAAAACACCGACTCTTTCTATAAAACCTAATCGACACGTTTCGGGCAAACAACCTCGTGTAGTTTGGCAAGATTGGTCAAAGCTGATTACACGATCTGATAAGAAGTTCATATGTTTAGTGTGTAGGCGATTTATATATAGTGGTCGTACTGAAGTAGTTTTTCATGCAGTTACAAGGCATTTACTTTCTGTAAGTTAGTCGATTCTTATGCAAATTACTACATATTTAAATGCACTATAGTAAGCAACTTTAATTTAGTGTGGATTTTCACGATCCAGTTTCTTTAAATCGACTTCCTGGACTTCTTAGGAAGAATAAAACGACTAAGATCTTTTTTTTATGACAAATATCTTCCCCTACGTTCTATCTAACTAAATACACGATATTCGTAAATTAATAATCACACGATAGTTTATTTTTAATTGACTTTAAAATTCAAGTTTTTCTGTTAAACCAACATTTTTATACTTTGCTGATTTTCTCATCGTTCACGTTTTCTCAAAATGCAACAACTGTTATTGAAATTCTGAGCAACTAACTATTGATAAGGTCAATTATCGCAAAAACAAACAATAGAGGATGCGCTGGTTGCTGCTGTGAAATATCCACAGTGTGAAAACGTACATTTTTTTGTGATAGCACTGCTCTTTATTTTCATGTTATGTATTAAATAAATCGGAATACTTTATTTTATTACTTTCATTCTTATACTTGCCCCCAAATGCATTGGTACGGCTGAGAGTGGGCAGAGTCCGCTCTCCCTCTCGAAATGCTGGCCACGCGTATATAGCCTCTGTCAGAGAATTCCTACTCACTGCCTTCTCGTGGCGGGGGTGTTGTTTTTGAAAATGAGAGGACGAAAAGCGAATGTTCGGCGCTTTAACCGGATTCCAGTATGCTGCGGGAACAAATGGCGTATGAACCAATTATTGGTCACTGGCTACCATGGAACTGCATCTCCTTACGATGCTCCACTGCCTTGTGTATCAGACCTTTAGGTCGAAGGCTCCGGGTGTGGCTCCATAGGAAAACCACCTGCTTCGGTCTGGGTACCCGGGCAGTATCACAGCCCTCATGCAAATCAAATGAGATCGGTGTAGCGCATATGTATCTGGTGGCCCCTTGTACCTATATTTATGTGTTCAAATAAATAAATAATTCTTATCCGTATGTTATCAGAATGTTAGACTAGATTCAGTCTTCTAGTTAGGTTTAAAACCTGATAAATCACAAGTGATTAGTATTCGACCCATGAAAGAAATAGGAAACCCATTAGTTATCCGACATTACCGAATTTTGATTTAACGTGACAAATTTCAGTTATTATTTAATAGTTCGTACCTCAGTATATTTTACATATCTGGTTTAATTTACTATTTATTTTATAGGGGGAAATCGAACATGATTTATCACAGTACGGACGACTGACAGAACATGTAAAAAGACAAATAGGCCGGTACTTTTCTGATGGTATGCGTATACGTTCTGGTGTTCACTACAAAGATGCTAAACGTGTAGAAGCTGCTCTATTTCGTTCTATTGAACTACATCTTCGCTACCAGCCAATATCCGCTATTGAAAACGGTCCAGAAAAGCGGACGAAATTTACTTGTTCTGGTTGTGGTGTCAGTTTTACTGAATCACAGGTAAGTTTTTACTACACTGATATTAATTTCTGTTTATATATTTATCTTTAAAAATTGGTTACACATAGTCTTTTCATCAACCACACTGTTGCTATTCGTATTTCTTTATACTACAGGTAGCTTATGCACATGTCAACGATGAACTGCGTGCTTTCCTTCCGGAGTTTATGCGTGCTCGTTCTTGCCCTTGGTCATTAAGTACACGAGAAGAATGGGTGTGGACTGTTCCCGATTTACCAATCAAATCCTTGCCTCTTAAATCATCTACTGCAACTATTAGTAGCACTGAATCTGAAAACCATCGTATTAACGCTTCTGAATCTCATACTCCGACAATTCTTAATGATCGTGTTCATAAAACAGAGCAACCAGATCATAATTCATCACAAACTCTTAGAGCTGGTGCTATGACTACTACTCCTGCTGCGACTGTTATTGTTAATAATTGTATCAGTAATTATAATAACAGCAGTCGAATAGATAGTAGTGAATGTATCACTATACCAACAATTTCACCTTGTTCATTGACTACTGTATCCGGATTTCTCCCAGTCCCAATCATGTCTATTCATCCTGGTTCTACTCTTAGTTTTACCCGTCCAACACTAGAATTTACTTCGCAAACCATACAACCTAGTCAATCTATTATACCTATTAGTTGTATATTTACTACTAAACCATTGTCCTGAATATAAATGATCTCTGCAAGCATTTATTTTATGATCTGCATGCATGTTAGCTATTTATCTAAATACCAACTTGGTAAAAACTTTATTGCATAAAGCCAAAGTGAACAAACTCTATAAAATGGATTATTTGCTTTTTTGTTTTCTGCATTTTATTCATTTAATTGATGAAACATTAATATTTCTATCGTTCTGTTTTATATTTTGGTTTCTTTTGTTTCAATGAAACAGCCAAACCACATAATCACTTATGTATTGTACATTTTATTTTTATCACATATTTATTTTCCTGCCAGTCATGACAACGAAACCAAAAGTGTCAGTGAAACATTGCTGTAACTTAAAGGAATTATTTTGCCTTTTTATCTCCTTAATTTAACGTAGCTTTATTTGGATAATTAGATTTTAACAACCGGTCTCCTGTTTTGTAAATTCCTTGTGTGTGATCTTACATTTTGTTCTCAGAAAATGATTTTGAGTTAGCTTCTTTTTGTACAATTTTTTATTGACTAGCTATCATATGGTAAACTAAAAAGCAATAAATAAAATGATAGGAAGTGGTTTTATCGAAATCTATTCAACAAAACCTTGATACCAGCAGTTGTGATCTTTATATATATCATAAGTTTACTGAGCATATTGGTAATTATGTTGTTAGACTAGATTTATTTATAATGAAGCGAACACAGCTTTTTTAATTGTTCTGTTGAAATGTGTAGAATTAATAAATGTTAAAAGGCTCGTTACATCACGAATTGGTCAGTGTTAGCGTCTCAGATTGCAAAGATGAGCGACTCTATTTTCAATTCCACCGAAATCGTCAGTTCCCTCAATATCACAAGAACCTCTTACTAACGAGTTATGTCTCATAAAACTTAGGTCTAGGGTTTGTTGTCAACTGTTTCCAACTAACCAACCTTAAAACCTAAGGGATGAAATGTTGAGTCACTCGAATTAATGGCTAAATTAGAAGTTGATTGATGGAATTCTATCAGGACGTGATATTAGTTATTTCTCAATACTCGATCAATATAAAGACTTGACAGTTATTCAAAGTTTTTCCAAATAGGCGTCTTGTTGCCTTTCATCTTCGATTTTGTTGTACTATTCAAGCGTTAAGTAAAGTATTTTAAATTTATCATGGCTTACCTATGACGTCGGTTATCTTAACTACTTTTTTCAAGTTTAGTACAGTTAGCTCTTAATAATCAGATAGCCGACTTTTGAACCAGTTTCTCAAATATATTATTGTTCATCTTGTTGTTTGACTTATCAAAGAACATTTACCTTGTTGGCTTTATCTCCATTTTAATAATTCCTTACAATCATACTACTGAACATTTCTAGGTGCTATTGACATTTACTTTTTTGTACATTAAAATTTTCGGATGAATAAACGGGTCTCATGATTTTTACTGTTTATTTGCTCCCTGTTATAAGAATGAAATGAAGATACACTGTTCCCTCGTAATTTAGAACATTTAAGTTATAGGTAGTCGCTAAGTCAATAAATAAATCCATGTTGACTTGTTGTAATGTGTTTGCAATATTATTTGAAACAAATGACGAAGGTTACTATAGGACTGTTTTTATAATGTAGTAACATTATTCAAAATGTAGGTAAAAAGATTGTAACAAAGCTAAAAAAGAAAACTAGGGATATTGTCTTAGTTAATTTATGGATTTTGAAGAAGATAAGTAAATAACGTAGTTCATAGTACTGATGCATCTCTTAATGCTTGCTGGGACAAAGTACTTGGTGTTATTAAATAAATTTTACTTATTAAAAGAATAAACAGGAAGCGGCTTTATTGATGCTCAGCATCTTAGGTCATCGACTAATAACTTGGAAGCTTGCGTATTTCAGATTATAGTTTTTATTATCCTACATAACCTAAATAATTTTGTTGCATAGTTTACCCCTTGGTTTGACCAATCAGCGTAAGTCATCCACTCCTTTTACAGTCGTAATCTTACTTAGGTTGAAATATATGAAGAAATTGACACTGCCGAATAACAGTAGAAGTGCTGTGTTCTGATATTCGCCCCACTCAGACATAATTTGCCAGATGAAACTATCTATCCATCTAGTTTGTCCAATTAAAAGACAGTCGTATGCATAATTTCATCTCCATCATAAATATGTTTATAACTAGGTATAATTTGACTGGTAGATCTAAGTAAGATTTATCTTTTGTATTTTATGGAGCAGACTGGAATAAATTTTATGCTCTCAAAGTGAGTTTACCAGTTGTTATTAAAATAAATCGATATTAAACATTAGAGTTTCATTGACCATTTTATGACTTTTGCCTAAATTATCTAACCTTGAAATCTTTTTATTATTGAAAATGGAGAATATTAATGCTAACAATTTTTCTTTCTTAAACAAAAACTATGGTTGTTCGTAGTAATGAGAATAAAGTTCGTTTGGATTACTGCTTAACGAAATGCATCATTTGATTACTACAGTTAAAGAAATTTTCAACCAATTTTCCGTAAGTATGTATTTTCATAGATGTCCTGTATTGACTATAGAGTGCAAAACTACTTTTCGCTAATAAATTTGTGTATTATTACGAGGATTATAATCAACAATCAGTGAATAGCTGTGTTTTAGTTCTATTCTAACCAGGCAATTTTTAGATTATGTTAACATAGAATGCTTTTAAGTCAAAATAGAAAACATTTAATTCAAATTGTAGTTTGTCTATTCAAATAGATGGATAGAGTTAGAAAATTTAAATATACACGCAATGATAATCAAAATACCATACGAAACCATTCTAACTATCTTCTATTACCCTGAGGGCTTATCTGCAAAATGACAAAAGTTTGGTGTTCTGAAGGGTATACTCGTTTTAGTCTTTCGACTGAGTTAACCAACAAACGTAAGCTAAGTATATTCACTCAAAACCCCTGGCGCATGAAACTCAAGACCTTCAAGTTTGGCAGTGAGCGCCTAACCATTATATCACTAGGTCGGTACTCGTGGGAAGTCCCATACTAGGTGGACACATTGATTCCTAGTTTCTACTGGTGCTCCAGCCGAGGTTAATCTGCGACAAATGCCACTTACAAACAGTGTTAATCTCCATAAACCCCCTCATTAGAATTCACATTTTTTCTAATAACGTATTTGTTAAAATTGTGGGAACTCAATAAATCACAGATACCACAAGATCTGTAACTCAATGGTCCACCTAAATCTTTTACTTTAGAGCAACACGAGATATTTTATGTGAATGTACTTAAAACTTGCCCATGTGTATTATTTTCCAGTTATTTAAATTAGTGTCCACAAGTCAATTTAGTAGAATTCAACCAAGTGATTGATTAAACAACATGATGTTAGTTACTACCAAATTGGTAGCTATTGTAAAACATTTCATTTTCATAGGTCAATTGTGGACTATATTGTGTATTCGTAATATATGTAATTGTGATTCTAAATGGCCTGGTTCAACTCCCCTGTGAACCAACAGTTCCCTTGGAATCAAACTTATGCCTTGCTGACTAGTGTCGAGTAACACAAACGTAGCCCAGAGCTTCGTTGTCCTTCTGAATCATTTAATATGCTTATGTAAAGTGTTGTATTCATACCAATACCAATTATTTTGTTTTTAAAATTTACAGTAATATATATAATTTTTAAATCGCCACCAATTACTGCGTATAGTATATCAAAATTCATAAGTGAATGTCAAGCTTGAAACAATGTTCGGTTAGCAAGATTCAAGGGGTGGTGTTCATTAGAAGGTCGTGATTTTACACTAAAACTTATGCAAAACTTTATAGAGTATTTAGATTATGCCTACGGTGGAATCCAGGATGAGCGCTTCATCTTTCTTAGGACCCTTCCGATCTATGTACCTGTATCCGTGTTGCTGTTCACACAGGGATTCAAAACCAGTACCTTTCATTCTCAGTGCGTTATCGATTTAATCCGACTTCACTCACTTGAGTAACGGATATGATACTTAGATCATTATTTTTAGACAGGTCGAAATTCGATACAGAACATTAACAACGAAATAATTCGAACTCTTTCTAACTAAGCAAAACTATTTCACAAAACACAAGTATTTGGTCAAATGGTATTGATTAATCTTTTAAGAACTATACACCATATTTGTCCTAGTTTCGATTCCTTGAGGCCTCAACTGGCGATCAATCAATAGTTATTCCTTACAGTAGTAAATTTACACCTCGATACAACAGTTAACTCTATAATATTAAAGAAAGTAAGAGCAAAGATTTGGGCAGGATAATATGAATTAAGTTAATTTCATTGAATCCTCATTCACTGCTTACAATCTGTGGTTTGAATAATTTTTTCTGGTTAGCGTTTTTTTAGCGAGTTAGTTTTCTACTGGACGACCAGTGTAGCAGCAGCAGGTCTCAACATACAAAAATGGAAAAGCAAGATTCTCCGATAAAACACAGCATGCAACAATCCAATCACAATTGACGGAGAAGATTTGGAAGATGTAAATCCTTTACATATCTGGGCAGTATCATTGATGAACAGGGTGGATCTGATGCAGATGTGAAGGCGCGGATCGGTAAAGCAAGAGCAGCATATTTACAACTGAAGAACATCTGGAACTCAAAGCAACTGTCAACCAATACCAAGGTCAGAATTTTCAATACAAATGTCAAGATAGTTCTACTGTATGCGGCGGAAACTTGCTGACCTACGAAAGCAATCATCCAGAGGAATCGGGTATTTATTAACAGTTGTCTGCGCAAGATACTTCGGATCCGTTGACCAGATACTATTAGCAGCAACCTACTATGAGAGGGAACAAACCAGATTCCAGTGGAGGAAGAAATCAGGAAGAAGCACTGGAAGTGGATAGGACATATATTGTGGAAAGCACCCAACTGTGTCGCAAGACAAGCCCTCAGATGGAATCCTCAAGGCCAAAGGAGAAGAGGAAGACCAAAGAACACATTACGCCGAGAAATGGAAATAGACATGAGAAAAATGAACAAGAACTGGATGGAACTGGAAACGAAGGCCCAGGACAGAGTGAGTTGGAGAATGCTGGTCAGCGGCCTATGATCCACTGAGAGTAACAGGCATAAGTAAGTAAGCTTACAATCTGTAATATGTAAAAATCAAAATTACACAATTAGTTGAAATAATTTGAATAAATGAGTTTAGTTGGAAGGCGTTATGAACATGGAATAGTATAGTATAACAAGAATGTAAATCGGTTGAAGATAATAAATGGAATATTGTACGGAAGAATATCCCACAATATTGATAATAACAGAATAATAAGAAATTACAAGCAAGTGGTTAGGTAATAAACAAATGATAATAGTAAATAAAGATAGAATAAGTAAAGCTAAATTAGTTAAAATAAAATCGTTAATCTAGAAGAGTTTAAAAATGGATGTAGCATTACAATCAATTGAAAGAGTTGAACAAAATTTCAAGTGGATACCAGAACTCAGCAGCTAAGTAGATAACGTGATTGCGTTTGAAGCGAACGGTACTGGGTTCGAGTCCCGGAGTAAACATCAGACCTAGGATGCAAGTACATCCAGCTGACGAGTGCCAACTAGGAAGAAACGTGTGTCCTGGGTTCCACTGCTAGCCACCACTCACTTTTGCTGATATTGGTTGTGACTTAGGTAATATTAAGGCAATCCTCACAGGATGCACATATTTCAATAAGAGACTGAACGATTGCAGTCCTAAACATCAATGGGAAGATTTAAACAAAAAATGCTAAGTGAAAAAAATTTCATGATTTAACAAAGAGACTTTTTTGTCACCAAGGTAGAGAAAGATTAGCAACCATCTTTTGAACGCATAAACTACATTTCTGAAGCTCAATAACAAACACCTAAATAAACTAATAGAGACCTGTTTATTTTTTTCTTACTTACTATTAACATTTGTTCATTACCTAACCACTTGCTTGTGATTCTTTAGTATTCTGCTATTATCAATATTGTGGAATGTTCTTTCGTACAATATTCCACTTATTCTCTTCAACCGATTTACATTCTTGTTATACTATACTATTCCATGTTCATAACACCTTCCAACTAAACTCATTTATTCAAGTTATTTCAACTAATTGTGTAATTTTGATTTTTACATATTACATACTGTAAGGAGTGAATGAGACTTCAATGAAATATACTGAATTCACATTATTCTGTTCAAACCTTTATTTCCTTTTAATTAATTCTAAAATGACCTTGTAACTACTGCATTAGCTGTGAGTTTACCAGTAGATATTAATACAATGAAATTAAATTATTATGTATAATAACTATTCATTTTCGATGAAACAAACTGTAACAAGGAAGGTAAAAATGAAGCATGTTTAAAAAAATCGAACCAACTTGGAGAAAACAAATACACTTTGAATTTCTTTACAAAGAGAGATGGTATTATGCGTTAATTTTCAACAGTATTTCGTTGAATTCCTTTTTTTTGTTCAATGAAGTATGTCTTAAATATTAAGTCAAATAAATAATAAAACAACAGAATGAAGTACAGATAATTTTTTTTAAAAATTTACTGATGGTAGTCGGAGTGAATTGAAGATGACCAGTCGATTGTACCACTGTAACCAAGTCGATCCCAACGTATCCAATTTAGACGTGCAATTAAATCTAAAGAAAAAATACTTTTTTTATAAATTAGTAAGTAAACAAATGATAACGTTTATCTATATATTATAGAAATTTAAAGTGTATCCCTTATTTTTCAGTCATAATGAAACCTGAAGAAATAATATTGATGAATGAATATTCTATCATATTCAACTTAATGGAAGAAAATAAAATGCATCTATGTATAAAGTTAATTATAGTGTACATTGGCTACGTTGAAATAGAATGGATAATACTCTAAATATCAGTCAATTAATGATTTAGCTTTATTTTTATTTACTGTTACCAGTAAAGTTATTAAAATGAATGACTCTACAGATTAAAGCTTTCCATATATTTTTCATGGTTAATCAGTGGTTAAATAAAGAATTATTATTTATGTCGGTATTCTTTTGTAGGTATTTCGCGTAGTTTAACGTATTGACTTGCTCAGAAATTTATATAAAAGTGAGGGAGTAATTGAACAGCGACGCTGATAACCGGTCTCTACTGCAAAGCGATTGAAGTAGAGAATATAAAAAGCTGAATTTCTTCCATGTGAGTGTCACTAAATGTAACGTTTTTCAGTTCAACCCTATATAAATGATCATTATACTTAGTTGAGTATTTCCATAATTAGACAAAACAATTATTCAATATCCCCATAATTTTTCAATATTCAAAATGATATTGGTTTTTAAATGAAAGGTGCCATTAGATTCTTTGAAATTTCCAGGGATCATTCAAATAAATAAAAGGTATAATTTAAATCAAATTAAACCTTTAAGCAGGACTTTGTCAACTGAAACTACATAGTGATTACAAAGTAGCTTTTTTGATAAAAAGTAAAGTGTTTCATCAACAATATGCTCTAAAAATACACTTTTTCAAACAAATAGTACAGTTCCGTTATTCATTTGGAATACCTATTGATTTGTCGTAGATTCCATATTTCACACACCTGACGTAATATTGTAGAGTTTTTCTTCAATATTAAAGTTCAAGGTATTTATTATGATGTTCAATTTCGAATAATTAATGCTAAAATCTTCTGAAATTTGGATTTAAAAATTTTTTACTCAAGAAGTACGACATCCTTTCTATTGACCAAGTAGTGAACGAGAACACAAGTGGGGACATTCGAATGTAATTGAACACCGAATTACAGAACGTCTGAGAACCATACAGTAAATACTTCATTTACAAAATGTCAATTAATCGTCTCAGACTTCATTGTTCCTTCATTTCCACAGCAATCATTCTCTGTTCTCGTTTTCTTTTCTTGGATCTTAACTTTCTGCTACCAAGTATTTCACTTTCTATTGACGATACATACTATTTATATCTATTGACATCAGTAGCTCACACTACAGTGATAATAAAAATAAAAATTCGTCAAACATTATGAACTGTAACAAATAACAATTATATTTTTGAGATAGATTGTTTTGAAAATTTCCCATTTGTTTTATTGCCTTGTTCTATTGATCCAGTCAGCAAAATAAAACGTGAATGTCTAATCCTTATTTTATTGTTTCAATATTGATAAACGATATTCATATGTTCCAACTGCTTATGTTTCAAATGGTCACTAATCACGTTTAATATTTTGTATATAAGTATGTCATTTTACCAAAAGTAATAGTTTTTTTAGTCATTTGTGCGCTTTTCGATATCAGTTCCTTCATGTGCAAACGATGACATTATCATGTATGGTTTATTGATCGGCATTCTGTTCATTATTGTAGCAACCCAAAATATGCTTATTATTTCAATCTCTAAAACCCTACTCTGTGATATCTATTTATCGATATCTGTTAAAAACAAATTTCAAGGTATACAAATGTTTGTACTTACCACTAGTATACCAACTAAGTTGGTGTCTTTTAGATGAATTGAGACGTTTAATCATAAACTGTATCACTAGCTGACCTCTTTCTATGTTTTGTTCTGGATTAATTATTTCCATGTTGGCTAATAAGTCTTTCAACAATGCCAAATACGCAATAGCAAGTCGTAATGTATCAATCTTAGATATTCGTCTTTCATACGGGAATGTTGGCAAACATGATCTTAAAGCCTAATCAAAAGGAAAAAAAATTAAACACAGACAGAGAAACATAGTTCTCTTGAAATTTCTGAGTAATAATTAACTTGCTCCTTTGTAAGTTTCAGGAGAGGGAGTTCAACTGTATGTTGTAAATTATAAGCTCCTATGTTTCCAAACGAATCAATAAGTCATTCGTAGTGATTAATCTTATCTAAATGTTACTTTTTATCTGACATTCACGTCCAAGATTTCGGAGTAAAATTATGATATGGAACATTTATTAAAGAATAATTGTTTGTGAATTGAAATTATATTTAAAGATCTCGTTAGTTTATAGAAAGCAAAATAAGATCGGTATGATGAACTTGATGGGTAATTTTGGATATTTACCTAAAAATTCAGAAGCAAGTAAATAAATTCATTCAAGTAGAACAATCTACATATTTACATATTCTGTGGTTATTTAATCTCATTTTGTATCACTATAAAAATATAGAAATGCTAAAACAACAGTTTCCATTATGAATTAAATAATATTTCTAATTTCCTTAGTATTTTCAAGAATCATTAAGTCATTTTTTAAGATCTCTGCCCTACTATGACTGGGGGATAATTCTCTCCCACCCTCTCTCTCTCTCTCCACATATATATATATATATATATATATATATATATATATATATGTATATGTATATGTATACTTCATCTACAGTCAAATTACAAATTATTCAGTTGACTCCTTCTTTATCTATTTTTTTGTTGTTGATGAATTTGCAAAGACAAGAATACTCAGCTAAGTAATAAATGCACCGAAATCAAGATACGTTCTCTAAAGATATATTTGTCAATATAGAAGAACTAATGTTTTGAAGTAGTTTAGAAACATGTTCATTTTGTTAAACGATGGGACTGAAACAAATTTCCATGTTCAATCGTAATATTTAGACTTATTTACAGAGTATATTGTCTATTTTATATTTAAAATGATTATTAATTCCTTTGAGAAAAACATCTGAGTTATATAGATAGTTTGTATATTCCTTCGTTAATTTGAAGCCAGTTTTCATCAAAAGATAATGTCTGTTGAATCACTAAAGGGGACCAGGGATTACTAAACTATTATTTTCCTTGTACGTCACAATTCCTCGATTTCATACTGTACTCGACAAATGATGTTTATTTTCTCGATGAGAAGCAAGCTTTCTTGCAATTAAAGCGATGTAATATAATCACCATCTTTTGTCAGTTAAGTCTAACTGAAATAGTGCAATCACTACTTGATTTCATTGATGAGACAGTGGTCTTATAGTTAAGCGTTCGCGCGCGAGACTGATAGGTCCTCAATTCGAATCTCTCGGGGGTCGGGATCGTGGATGCGCATCACTAAGGAATCCCATACTAGGACGAAACGGCAGTCCAGTGCTTCCAGGTTTCCATGGTGCTCTAGCTTCAATTGACTCATGACTTCAACCAGTGAACTATTTGTAGAACGACGGTCATTTTAAACTAAAGCTAAAGTAACTAATAAATAACTAACTGATGAGTAAACATTAGATAAACAAAATCTCTTATATCAAAACAAATAAAAAGAACAGATTTTTAGTTTTTATTCTATAATAAATTATCTCTTCCAATTTTATTTACAAAGTTATTTAAACATTTTACTAAGGAATGTTCAATTTCATGAATATATACGGAATATTTTGTTTAATATATACGTAAAGAACTTACTTCAAACGCTGAATTAATACTAAACATTCTTCGTCTTTCACGCACCTTAGCATAAGATTGAAAATCTTTATCAAAAACATTATGAATATATTCTGAATATGATTCATTAGTCGTATTGAATATGTCATCATGACTTGTTTTAAAATTATCATTAATATCAAATAATTCAGTGCTACGTATAGTAGTATCGTTATTTCGATGTGAACAATTCACATTTTCTAATGTATTCTGTAAGAGAAATGTATTATTTTTTAATCCCAGATTAAAATAATCATGATTTTCACAAACTTTTGTTCTATTAAACATCAATAAATTAGTTTGCATAGTTTCACATTTTGTACGACAATGATGTAATGGATTATCTGAATGTTGATGTTGTTGCTGTTGTTGTTGATTTTGATGTGTGTAAAATTCACATTCAGAATTTATATGAGTCATATAATGATATTCTTGGTATAGTATAGATTCATGATCATCTATTAATAATTCATCATTACATGTATCCATAACTATTTTTTTCCTTTTCCCGTTTTACTAATTGTATATTTAAACTGATTTAGTTTAAGAGTATTACTTATAACACTAAATAGTAGTAATATATCGGTGTAAATATTAACTCCGATATCTATATAATTGAATAATTTTCAATAAAAATTTTTCAGTGAAAATTAGCTACTATTTATAAGTTATTGTCCATACTTAACAGTTGATCCCATTGAACAGTTAATATGAATGTGTTTAGTTGTTGTTGTTGTTTTTAAATGAAAAACGCCGAAACATTTATGTGGCTTAAGAATTTGTCATTTGCAGAAAAGAAAAACGCATCGGGTGACTTATTAAGTATTTTAAAAAAAGAAAACAAACTGAAGTATTAATGGGATGAACAGTAAGAAAATTAGAACTGCCCCACTTAAGTTTTTGATTGAGTGTACAATCTGTCGAGCGTAATTAACAAATGTGTGTTTTTAAGGTGAAATTAAAGTAAGAGACTATTAATGTCCCCTGGAATATATTTTTAATAATCATATTCACACCTCGCGCTCTCTCCCCCCTTCTGTCATTCTCTACCTATCTCACTTCCACACTTTTTTTTCTTTAGATAAATTACCCCCCCCACTTATTATTGTTGATCAACATTTATGAAATATGAAACACATGTATACAAAAAAACCCAGAAAATATGACTATCGAATGTAAATAGATTATCGAATTTATCCTGTTTACCTTTAGGCAAAGATAGATACTGTTTTTGTAAACTGATTGAATTTCAACTGTTTCTGGCATTATTAGTTTATTGAAGATGAAACGGTATTAAATGTTCTTTTTTTTGTTGTTGTTGAAAGAAATATATGGCGAGAGAAATATGTATATATTCTTTTCTTTGAAGTGTTATATAACATCATATTTGATAGGATAATCTGAAACTTAAATATCTAAATTAGTAAATAATTCTGACGGATCATATAATACAGTTTAAGAAACCTTTTTTTAATGAAAAAACTCATTAGTGAAAATTATCTCATGTAATCATATCATAAATGCTCCTCTGATATAACAAGTATTGATAGTGTTTTATTAATAGTTTCAAATAAGCATTGAGGTAAAACAAAACTTTTAAATACCTTTTGTATATATAAATTGTTGATTGTGATCGTTCTTTTACATTGTGAAAGTGTTGTTTTGCAATGCAGTATAACAATAAAAGAATGCTATTATTACCTAATCGACTCATTCTCAACATGCTTTAACAACAGTTCTTTCAACTTCATATCCGGTCTTTTTGAATCGTCATGGATGAGCCTGATAATCGTGAGAAAATGATCACTGTTTAATTGAGATGCCTGAAAACATTGTGTTAGTTCAAAAACATTGAAGATAGTTTTCTAGTTGCTGAAACTTATCATAAAAGCATTATTGTGCAGTAAATAGGAAGAACTTCGACTTCAAGCAAATCATTCAGCAAAAATATTCTATGTCGTTACCGATATTTCTGATTTACTTGGACATCTTAAGAGTTAACTCAAACCCACAGTAAATTACTTTTAATATGGTTTTGTTCTATATTCATCAAATCGATAATCACTCCTAGATTCTACGACTTTTTGAAAATTCGCTTTACTAGTTGACAAGTAATTAATGTTTTTAATGATTGAAGGGGAACATTGAATTTGAGTTTAGGGAAAACTGAATATATGTAGTTCGATCTGGTGTTAAGTGCTTTATTCTTTCATTTGTAATTACACTATTGACTTATGCCAAGAAGTCCACTAGACATTTGTTCGCCATAATTCGGGGCTTAGGTCAACTCGTTACTTATTTGTTTTATTGATTGGTTCCTTGTTTATACAGTTTAAGCGTATCATCTATATTTGTAATATACTTATATGATACTAAATTTCTATGATTCTGAAATTTTAATTTTTTAGATTTCAATGGTCATACTTAACGCAATCAGGAATAACAAGTTGTTATTTTAAACAAAGGGAGGTAGAAATGTTTTGCTTTGCTTTGATTTAATCAAATTATTTGAATATATTGGTCCTATATCATCTACTCGAGGCAGGCGATCAGACTTTGGGTTCATACGAGGGGACAAAGGTGAAAATGACAGAATTTATATTAACCGGTTCAAAAGTAAAGGACACGATCAATAAGATAAACAAGTAAGTACACTAATCATCATTTTAACTTTCATCAGTAAAATATATATATTAAGGAAATTATGTACTACTATGTAGTGTTAAAAACGTCCTGTATTTCATGAAGTGGATAGAATAACAGTGAACTTTTCAGATGCTTTAACACATTTTCTCTGAAGTAGTTCAGACTTTTATTTATCAAGATACCTATAGCTTTGCAAATTATGCTTAATTCACTTATATTTGTGATGTTGGATCATATTACTAAAGTACTACATTTGTTTTTAAATTCAATGGAATAATTATGTCATCTTGTCTTCATAAATTCTGGTTACATAAAACTTTGTGAATCTAGGTGAAAACAACCATACATACATTGCCGTGTTGATAAAAATTCATTATCTTATTTAAATTCATAATCTAAGTCACTATACGAATCATTTATTAAACATAGGTGTGATTGAATTTCAAGTCCAACTATGCCGCTCACTGGTAATTTATATACTAGAATAGTTCAAATTATTTAGTGAAGTATATCAGTCAGTAATCTCAAAATTAAACACATTACACTGAGGCTAATATTCAAATTGTATTCGAAGAACTTCATCAAGCAGTTAATTCCTTTATCCATTCATAATTCACTCGGGTTTTGATTAGGAGATATCAATCAAATAGAGAACAGTGTTACTTGCCTATAAATTATGGTGCAAATCCCAGTCTTAAGGAATAATTTTTAAAGCTTATAAAATGATCTATAATGGTATTATACTGTACCTAACCAAACAACGAATACGCTTTGAACCCGAAATATAACTCATCAGTACTTATCAAATACCGTGTACAGACAAGTGGTTTTACAAAGACTGAAGATATTATCATCAAGTTCTACAGTCAGAATTAACTGTACTGTTC
This sequence comes from Schistosoma mattheei, assembly GCA_944470405.2. Taxonomy (NCBI): domain Eukaryota; kingdom Metazoa; phylum Platyhelminthes; class Trematoda; order Strigeidida; family Schistosomatidae; genus Schistosoma; species Schistosoma mattheei. The sequence goes on along the minus strand of OX103947.1, from coordinate 41,480,989 downwards.
CGACTATGATTGACTACCAAATCTACCGGGTCTTTGTATGTGGTTGAAATTTATCACTAAACACCTAGTACCGGCAAGAGCTTGTTCACTATTGAAGCATTCCACGATTCTTTGACTTATTTATTGAGTCATTTATTTATTTTGTTTTTAAGCGACTTTAACTTTCTCTAATTACCTTGATACTTAGTGTATGGTTAACTAGAAATATGAGGGACCGAGTTGTGTGAGGACACATCCAGAAGTTTGTTTACAACTTGAGTTTAAAGGTATCCAATATTCACCAGTCTTTTTAAAAGTACAACAAACTTTTGTTTGTTCAACTTCATTATATGTTACAGTAATACTTTGTAGCGGTAAATAAATCCCCAAAATAAATAGCCCTGTAAGTTTTCGACATTGGATGCTGACCATATGTTTTAGTGGACTCATCTAGCTGAAGGCGCTCGGTCAGGCATCCGCACCAGATCACGTGTGGTAACGCCGTGCCAACATCAGCCGCAATCGCTAGCCAGATTAGATCAGAGAATTCCGATATTTTGGTTATCGCCAAATACACTCTTTCGATCTCCTCGACTCTGTCTTTTGATTTCTCTCGGTGGATACAAATCATATTAGAAGGTGTTACTGGTAGAAGCGTTGTCAAACACTGAATACCTGTGTCATTCTTCAACTTTTTGGTTGACTTTTTCATCTTTAGTGATTTCAAAAGTTAGGATTGAAATAAAGAGTAAAGTATATCGTAGTTGAAAGTTTTTAACAAATGTCAGAAGGTTTGCCTGATTTATGAAACCAAACATGATTTACAAGTCGATGATCTCTAACTGTTTCAGAATCCACGATGACGTAACAGTCTATCGTTTTCTAGTGGTCTAGCAAAACTTTGTATTTACTGACTACCGAGAATTTATTAACCTACCTAGGACATCTAGGTTTTGTTTTAATCACTAGTATTTTTCAATAGATCTCTCGATCCCACTAACAGGTCATGAGCTGTGGTGTTAGATACTTCCCCAAAACAAAGTTTTGTAAATATTTGACACAGTTAGTCTTAATGGACACTACTAGCTGAAAGCTCTCAGTCAATTAATTTCACGTTACACTACCACTGTCCACAATTATAGACACTTTCCTTCCAAACCATCATCGTCTTCTTCCTCGTTTTTCTTTAGACGAAAATATTTATGAGATATTTGTAAACGATTTTTGTCCAATTCTGTATTATCTACTGTATATTCACTGGGAACAGAGATGAATTCAAACAATACGAGAAAAAAATTACCGTAAATTTCCTCTATCAATAGAACACCACTTCGTTCATTTTACAAGTTAACCACAGATATTTTTTATATTATACATATTATAATTTGTCATCTACTTATGTTACTGTGTAAATGTGTCCTAGATTTGCACCAAGTAGCATACTGATATTCCGTTTACTTTTCTTGACTGAAAAGTACGTTTGCAGAAAAGAACTGTTGACACGTTTAGATGGTAACATAATTATTCCAATTTGCAATCAGAAATGATTTTTATCCAGCGTAATAAGAAAATAACTTACATTAAGCATCATAAGGCATACAGCTGATCGATTATAGAACTGGAATATTGTGGAGTTACATTATAAATTCGAGTTCTAGTGAAAATCTTCTGCTAGGATGGGACGTGGTGTCGATTTTTAATGGTACATTATAGCTGTCAAGCTCCTTTGTGAAATAATAATTCAGTTTGTCTAATTTGGTGCTTGAAAATATTCAAATTTAAACCTGTAGATGATACTGATACTTTGTTAAAGCTGTTGCCATATTTGCTTATACAGATGGGATACTGGTATCTAAACGTGTATTTCAGAATTCACTAAGGGTCAGTTTAGAAATTCAACATATTTGCTGGTTTGTATTGCTTTTTTAGGTGATTGTACGCGGTATGTAAAGTTGAAGACAACTGGAATTATAAAAACTAACTGATAACTAAGTCTACTGTCATGTACTGATACTGACGGAACAGGCAAGATTGTGACGGAATGAATGCTCTGAAAAAAACCTCCGAACAGTTTCCTTTAAAGTCATCGTTATTTTTTGAGTATTTATTATTGTTTTGTATGTTAACTTTTATTCAGGACTCGTTCAACCGTGTTTTTATATTTCTCAATACGAACCACTGACAGTTGTGTGTTGTTTGATTTAACTAAAGGTTAGAACAGAATGGTCGACGATTGCTATCCTATGATTGTTTGCTTGCAGATAAAAACTTTATTCCATTTTGTTGAAAATATTGTCGCTGATTGTCAGATACTTAATAGTTAGATTTATTAACCATTTTTTGCTGTATAGTACGTTATTTTGTACAAGATATACCTTTGACTGTGAAGTAAGAGCCGTACGGTTGAAGTATGTGGAGACGATTAACATGAATTTATTTGGCAAGTAATTTTTGCTCCTATTCGTTTTTTTTTCATAGCCTTACACAACTTATACAATTATTATTATTGATGGTAAAAGTATTGTTTAAAGTGGGCTTTGATTGTCATTAACTTTTAGGTTTCCTGCTCGCATGGCACACTGACGATATCTCCTTAATACACTGTTGCACATATACTTCTCGTTCTAATTTATCAGCTGCCGCGTTAACAGGACTTTACAGATCGTATTGATATTCTCATTATGTGATTATTCTTTCCCTAAATTAATTACTTTGTCTCTATACTTCTTACAATATCTATCATTATTTTGACATTAACACATTGGATCTGTCACAGGTATTTTGCATTTTTATGATATAATTTGATTCAACAATAAAATCATATAAATTAGGTACTTAATTTTTGCTTGGATGTTTTTGTTAAATATGAGTGATTAGAGAAGATTTCGCGTACTACACAGTATAACTCAGTTTGTTATAATTGAATGGACTATGGTTAGTTGGATTAATTTCTGCGTTTGAATTAAGTATGGGAATTTAAGCCTTTACAGAGGCTACAAAGATTACAAGTCAAAATGATATCACAGAGCACAACGAAACACGTGGTGTAAGAAATAGTTATTAATAGTGGATACTTCAGTAAAACGTTTACGTCGGTGCTTACCATGTTAGTTCTAACATATACAACTGGATAAATATTCACAAGAAATAATTCAATATATTTCGTGTCTCTGTTTAGATTGAAAGAGAATGATCTTTGTAACCGCCATACACATCAGCTTCTGTACCAGATCAAACATGTTGCCTACTTAATGACAAAGTAATTTTGCAAACTACTTTCCCGTCGGGCAATTCTCAATAATTCAACTGATAACTGAAGGAGTTTAGTATCAGAATCTCTTGAATATGGTTTAACAACGTAGCGAAAATAGTTTTGTATATATTATTAGATTGAAATAAAATACTGCCTAGCATTTTAACTCAATTTGAGAAAGGTAATGTCACTTGTAACGGTCCTCGTCTAGCGAGAAGTTACTTTGTGAAGTAAAGGAGCATGCAGAGTAACGTAAGTTGGGCTGGAAAGGAGAACTAAAGCGAAGATAAGTCGATGACACGCGCGACTACTCCCAACATGTTTGGCACCGAGCCAAACGGTCGTATTATCTGGTGGGGGAGTATTGTAGGGCCACTGAATGTCGCTGTGCTCTAGCCAAATCATCCAGCAGTTGGGTCACTAAATATCGAAAAGATTATTGACGCCTGTCAAAATCAAGGACAACTAACGCTCATCAGTTAAACGTGTGGCATGAACTGGCCAATACGGTGGTGTTCTTACTAACTTGAGTAGGCCCCCAATCATTCGATATAAATCATCTACGTTTGTGATCTTGTAGTGACTCACATTTATCACGAGAACACGACTGGTTTAACAAAAACAATTATTGTTATAACCAACTGTACCAGTGCTTGTTTTAATGTGCTTTTGTTTGACTGTGCTAATGACAGCTATATTTTGCTTCCATTCTTATACACACACTTTGATTGTGACTTCGCGCAAATTCGGTTACGTTCTGTAACCAAGCTTGTATTCTGGCACGATCTCGGTATCCTTTCAATACCACGAGATCGCCAGCAAATATATATCTCGTTTTGGTCCGTTAACTGTCTTCTGATATTTGGCTTCTCGGAGATTTTATGGATTTATTTGGTTACGTCCAACCCTCGCCTTCTGATTAACTTGGCACGTGTTTTTTGGTAGCGGTGATCATAGTTAACCTCGACTCGACGCCACGCTACAATCTACACGCACAAGACGTACTTACATTTATTATGGAAAGGATTACAAAACAATCAGAAACGACACAGGCTTCAGATTAAGACAATATTGTGTTCGAACTAATAAGCAAGTAGTTTAATCTACTAAATTATTACCTGGGTAAATTAACCTTGAGGGACCGAGGTGATAGCGAGCGTGTTATATTTGAATGTCACAAATCGGTCAATGTGTTTGAACTATACCTTAATTGTCTAGCATACTTACATTCGTACATTCTTATTCGACAGTGATTTCCTGTCCAGAGGTTCTTCAGTTCAAAAGAAATAGAACATGGATTTAACGATTTACAACGAATTATGGGAATCACGAATCTCATATGCGCAGCTGATATGATTCAGCATATTGATGATTAAAGTAATGGAAATCTTAGTAGAGGTTGGACGTATTATAGGTCATCTTTGAATCCCGTTCGTTGTTAAGCCACAGCTACGAGGTGCCCGACTTATTGAAAAGTCGTAAGAAAGTGTGAATATGGATCGATGTTGGTCGAAGCATCTTAGATGTAAGTCAATGCTTTGAGTTACTCTTGGCTATGGTCTATATGCGATACGGTTTTTTATGGAAGTTCGCAATCACTTTTGTTCTGAAGATTAATGACATGCGATCCGATGACTAGAAGACCATCAGGTGAACAGAAGGAAGACAGCTTCTTCACCAAAGCAAACATTGACGTTGGATAATCTGAAGGACAGTTTTCACAAGGAAACTATCGGTATGTGATCGCTAACAATAAAAGAATAGTGAAATATTAGGAACCTGATGGCTTGCAGTATGGTGCACTTGGTTTTTTATATCAGGATGGAGCATTAGGCGAGCCTCCTTAAGCAAACAGAGTTGTCTTTGTTTTGTCGCTCCACTTCAAACTGAGTTATATTGAAAGTCTCCTGAAGTCATTTGTGTCTTTTCTTCGTACAGTACAAGTAAGGAAATGTAGGTAGGGACGTCGGTGTATCTTTTTTATTCTTGCTGGTGGTTACGTGTAAATGTACACATGGTTGTCCTCACTTACCTGCCACAACCACGGAACAGTTAACTGACGATGTCAGGTGGATTATAGATGTGCTTTCTGATATTGTGAGAGATACCTCTCATAAACGTACTTTTATTTTGGATTACGCACAAGCAGGCGTTCGACACGTTTAGACTCCTTGAGGTTCTGATATTTTCATTTTTTTCTCATAAAGTTGTATTAATTTCTTCCACGAACCCACATTTTCCCAGTTAATTTTCACCTAAAGTAAACAAATAACCCACCAATATTAACCAAGAACCAGTTATCTTGCATTTGTTGAGTTTTAAACTTACCGTCCAAATTTTTTGGCACAGAAGGCTATCTCCACCAAATTAATGTACCCTCCTGTCTACTTCCTATTGGTTTACTGAATTTGAGTGCATTTTCTTGACAGATCACTGATATAATTTCGTTACTCATTACCTTAGTCATAAATATTATTCTTCTGCGATTCTCCGTCTATCTTGACAAACTTTGCCCAAACGTTATGCTTACACAAATGCTTATCCTGGTACTTAGTATTATAAAGAGCTGCATCGAGTCTTAACACACGACCCATAATTTATACTCATTTTTTAGAATTGTAGAGCATCAAGTGGAACACATTATTTAATCTAGGATCCCCCTAAAATGAGCCTGACACTATAAAAATCGGGTAAAGTGTTGTCACTGACCGCTGGGCATTTATGTTGAAGACGATGATTTTAATCCAACCATGACAGTGAGACAGTACATTTTGCTTGTTTCAGCCTCTATGATCGCTGATGAAGCAACCAGTTAGTCAAGTTCTCTTCTGGTTACTCTTTCTTGGACTCATGCTTCCGATTTGATACTAGTTTCGTTACTCCGGTAAGGTAACCTATAAAATATCAGCTCAAGCTCGAGCGGAATGACGAAGTGGGTAGCCTAAGAAAGAAAACTGCATGATAATGGAACATCACATAATAAAAGACAGAGTTATTGGCGTTTTTACTCACGGTACATTAATTTGATATACTTGAGTTTGACGAACAAATTTTCCCCATTTTTATAAACTTTCCCTTCGTTGCTTGAAGCCAATCTACAATTTTACATATCACAAGCCACTGTTCTTTATTTCTTTGTTTTCTGTCTAGTCGTCCTTAGCATTTTGTCTAGGTGTGCATCTAGAGACTGGAGCTCGGAGTCGGTGAGAAAATCGTACGAGATTACGTAAAATATTTGTTTTTGTTGTTACGATCTGAACAATTTTAGTTGGCACTGTTTCCATTATTTGTCGTAACAATGAATGATTTTGCTGTAATTGCTTAAGTGTTTGTTAACAAGTTCTGCTTTAGCAGTCGAGGATAATTAATTACACTGTAATCGATTCTCGAAGTTATATGTGAACTCCAACCACGATATATGCTTTTGCATGTTGCGCTACAGTTCCATTAGGTAAATACTTAGCTAGTAAATTCTCATAAGCGTTCCGCCGTAAAACGATCCTGACATATTAGTGTCACCTTTTATGTCTTTTGATCCAGCATTTCACGTTGGAAACATTTTTTATCCTATTAATCATGCCTGAAAATATGGCACGTAAGTTACTTATTTATGCCTGTTACTCCTAATCGAAATTAGGCCGCCGACTAGCGTTCTCCATTCCACTCTGTCCTGGGCCTTCTTTTCTAGTTCCATCTAATTCTTGTTCATTTTTCTCATGTCTATCTGCATTTCCCGGCATAACGTGTTCTTTGGTCTTCCTCTTCTCCTTTGGCCTTGAGGATTCCATGTCAGGGCTTGTCTTGTGACGCAGTTCGGTGCTTTTCTCAATGTGTGTCCTATCCACTTCCAGTGCTTCTTCCTGATTTCTTCCTCCGCTGTGATCTGGTTTGTTCTCTCCCACAGTATGTTGTTGCTAATAGTGTCTGGCGAACGGATCATCAATGATGTCACTCAAATATGTAACGGTTTTTACATCTTCCAAATCTTTCACGTCAAATGTGATTCGATTGTTGCATGCTGTGTTGTACCGGAGAATCTTGCTTTTCCATTTGTGTATGTTGAGACCTGCTGCTGTTGAGGCTGCTGCTACACTGGTCGTCTTCTCCTGCATTTGTTGCGTGTGATATAGGAGTGCCAGATCATCTGCGAAGTCTAGATCGTCTAACTGCATCCAAGATGTCCACTCTATCTCGTGTTTCTCTTCATGATCCAGCCGATCACCAGGAGAAAGAGAAAGGGTGAGAGTAAGCAACCTTGCCTGACACCGGTCTTTACCTTGGACGAGTCTGTCAGCTGCCCTCCATGCGCGATTTTGCAGTTTAATCCATCACAGGAATTCCGTATGACATTGACTATCTTCTGAGGCACGCCGTAGTGTCGAAGAAGTTTCCATGGTGTTGTTCTGTCCACGCTATCAAATGCCTTTTCGTAGCCAATGAAGTTGATGTAGAGTGATGAATTCCATTCAACTGGTTGTTCCACAATGATACGTAAAGTTGTGATTTGGTCTGTACACGATCCATCCTTACGGAATCCTGCCTGTTGGTCACGAAGTCGGGTGTCTACGAAGTCCTTCATCCTATTTAACAGTACCCTGTTGAAAACTTTTCCCGGTATTGAGAGAAGAGTGATGCCTCTGTAGTTATCACAGTTGATGAGATCGCCTTTCTTTGATACTTTGACCAGAAGTCCTTCTTTCCAGTCTTTTGGTACTTGTTCTTCATTTCAAACCTTACTGAAGAGAATGTGGAGTATCCTTGCAGTTGCCGCTACGTCTGCGTTTAGTGCCTCTGCTGGGATGTTGTCCGGTCCTGCTGCTTTGCCACTCTTGATTTGCCTGATGGCCATGCTCATCTCTTCAATTGTTGGTGGGCCAAAATCGATTGAGAGGTCCATGGGTTCTGCTTGGATGTTGGTTGGGTTCAGTGGGGCCGGCCGATTCAGTGTTTTTTTTCCAAAAAGCTGTTTCATATATTTTTTAAAGAAGCAACATAATAATCTTAGACGGTAATAATTTTCTAAACTACTTATCTCTGCACCTCCCAATTTTTACTAATACAGACTTTCAGTTTATATATGTATCACGTACCATACTTTTTTGATTGTTTGATACTAATTATCGACATTTCTAAATTACTTTACTATATGATGCTATCTTTCGTGTCATATATGTTAAAATTTATACAACTTGCTCCTTTATATTCTATTTTGCCTCCACACAGATACTGACAGAAATACTTCATCTCCACTACTATCTTCCTGCCATTGTCATTTTTTGTTTTTAACACCACTTATCCTCACGATGCATTCACTCTTGGTTAAAACATAGATTTTGATTTTTAGACTAACTTGAGCCCTCGGAATTGATTTTTTCACCCCTATTTCCAACATTCTGTCCAATCCACTTGCTATGCGTCACTTTCTTATCATGCCACAAAAGAAAATGAAGACACCTGCTCCTAGGCGTTCAGCCAAACGTAGGAAAACGACACAATTTAACACCACTACTGACACGATTTCCAACAGTTTAAACGAGACGAGCCACTCCGTTCATCCGGAAGCAGACAAGCTTTTACCAGTTTTCTCCATTCCAGACATGTTGAAAACTCTGATGGTAAACACTGATGATAATCGCAACTGCAACCATATGGATGCTATAAAAAAGTTTCAAGGAGACATGAACATTCTCAATCCGCTTAAACGTCTCATCAATCCCAACCTCACAGAGACTCCAGATCAAATGAATGACATAAATATTTTCCTAGATCGTGTTGCATCAGAGGTATTTGAAAGAATAAGACGATCTAGCAATGCAATTGTGTTTAATATACCGGATACACATGCCCTTAAAAATATCAAATCTAGTCTGCTTAGAGCCAGCAATATGACACACGTACCATGTGTATGCACAAGATTAAAAAGAAGTCATCCTGGTATGCACTCACCGGTCTTGTTCAAATTCAACTCATCTGTAGACGACAGTGAATTTTTAAATTCCTCCAATTCATTGAGACAAAAACAGATTTTCAAGGATATTAAGACTCTTCCGGATAAAACACCATGCCAGAGAAAAGCAGGAAGAGATAACTACAGACCATCAGCTTCAAACCCTCAAACGCATCATAATCCTAATGGTTGTAAAGTTAAGTCCGATTCTAAGAGGACGTCTAGCTTAACAACTTTGCCGCCACCGAAAAACTCTTCTGAATCTCATAAAATTCAAAACCCAGAAGAAAGTAATCCCGATGTAGGTGGTTTCCATCCTCTAAAGAATGTTAACTTAGATTCAACCCGAAGTAGTTGTGCTGATGAAGAATGGGATAACACAATCCAAACCCCTGTTAGTGCAACACCCAGTTACAGTAACTGTGCAACGGATAACAGGAAAACTAATCATAACATTCATATAACTGACCACGCACTTAACGTTGATATATTCGAACCTCGCAAACCATCGCAAGTATGTTTAACAGTAGACAATCCTCTCCAACTTATGAAGAAGCCGAATAGGAGGCGGTACAATTATCTATGTCCGTTCAGACATTCAAGCGTGCAAATTTGAGGATAAATCCCTTGATGCTATAGACGACTCCACTTGGGTTACTGTAAACTGTGGATCCCAAAATTATTTACTTGTGGGATGCATATATAGACCACCTCATGCGGATACTAAGTTTGACAAATTACTAACAAACATATTTTCCATTGCTTCGCACCAACCGCATACTTTTAAAATCATCGGAGGCGATTTTAACCTGCCAAAAATTAAATGGGGCTTGACTCCGGTACCAGGTCGATATAACAAGCTAGTTGAAACATTAGAAATTTGTGGATGGGTTCAACAGGTCCGAAAACCAACCAGGGGGAATAATACACTTGATTTAATGTTCACAATCAACATAGACTCTATCTCAGTACATACCAGTCATGAGTTTTTTATGAGTGACCATAGAGTTGTATTGGGTATTATTCACTCTTTAAACGCCATACAATTGAACTCTAAAGCTTCATTGATGTACCAAAGCAGACATTTTGATCAACAAACATGGAAACGGACTGGAACTCTCATTCAATGTTTACCATGGGAAACTTATTTTACCACAAATAATGTTGACATTGCGCTTTCCAATCTATACCACAACCTGATATATTGTCTTGACTGCACTGCTCCAGTTATTGGCCGTGTGGCTTATAATGCTAATAGGGGCCAAAATACTTTTAAAAGAAAGCTGAGGAAATTAAAATGCCGCTACTACGAGCAGAATGATGTGTATGCACTTCAGAGTATACTTAAATTAATCAACAGAAATGCTTCATCTAAACGTAAGTATTTTATGAATATAGAAAATAAAGCTCTACGTAGTAAAAGCCCAGAATTATCAATACTTCGGCTTTTTAAATCCCGTGTAAAGTCAAATTCCCTTGGCACGACTAAATTCTTCATAGTTAACGGAAGCATTGTTAACGACCCGAATACTATATGTGAACAATTCAGCAAGCACTTCTCGCAGTGCTACAAAACTGGAACTGAAAACTCCATCATTACATTTCCAATGCTGACATCCAGACATCTGTCGAAAATTGATTTTACACCCTCCAACATCAAGCAGGCCATAGCTGCCCTGAAAAAGTCTTATGATGGTGGACCTGACGGGATACCTTCATCATTTGTGAAATATGGAAGTAGAGAATTTCCACTATTTTGTTTGAAACTTTTCAATCTATCTATGGAATATGGGACCTATCCATCTGTATGGAAAACATCCCTTATCACCCCTAGATTCAAAACAGGACCACGTAGTGATATTATTAACTATAGGCCAATTAATTTGACATCCGTGCTCTCAAGAACCATGGAAAAAATCATCCACAAACAGCTACTATCATTTTTACTTTCGGCTAGTCTGATCAGCCCATCCCAACACGGGTTTATGACTAAACGCTCATGTTTCACATCGCACCTGGAGTTTTTTGATCAAATTACCCAGAGAAGAGATGTTGGTCAGTCAGTGATAATTCTTTACTTCGATTTTAGTAAGGCTTTCGACAGTGTCTCACACAAACTTCTTCTTTTAAAACTCTCTTCATTTGGCATACAGAATCCCCTTTTATCTTGGCTCAAATCTTTTTTAGAAGAACGTAGCCAAATCGTTCGCTTTGGATCTTGCTACTCTAAACCTGTGAATGTAACCAGTGGGGTTATACAAGGAAGTGTGGTTGGTCCATTACTCTTTCTCCTTTTTATCAATGATGTGTGTTCCCTCTTTCAGTATGGTAAGCCTTTTCTTTTTGCTGATGACCTGAAAGTAGTTTATTCATTCTCTTCTCCCATGAAAGAAAGCTATATTTCAGCGGTAATCCAAGAGGAAATAAACAAGTTGTACGAATGGACTATTTCGTGGAATATGCCACTTAATGTTGACAAAAGTGGATTTATTCACATTGGTCGCTGTCTTAACTTAAATCTGACTGTACAGACACATACACTCAAACCTCTTAACACTGTTCGTGACCTGGGTTTAAGATATAGCAACAGTCTGAACTTTTCTGAACACATTATATCTCAAGTATCCAAAGCTAGAAAGCTCATCGGATTGATAATGATAAACTTCAATAATATCGAATCGAGATTGTTACTATACAGAAAATGTATCTTACCCATTCTTGAATATGGTATTTTAGTTTACAGTAATTGTAGACATACTGACCTGATTAGAATTGAAGGTGTTCAAAGAAGGTTCACTAAAGCTGTTCTGGGTATTCCGATAACAAAGACTATTACCAAAGATGTCAACAACTCAACTTAGAGCCTCTTTGGATCAGACGTATCAAATTAAATCTTGTCTTTATCTACCGGCTTATTAACGGTATTTCCTACTCTTCGGTATCCACCCCTTCATACCTTATGATATCATCCCACAATCTACGCAATAAGGAGAATATTCTAGCGATTCCAAGAACCCACACAAACTTACGTCAGAATTTTTTCCTTATTCGCTACTCAACCATGTGGAACAGACTGCCAGTGAACCTCCGTTGCAGTGAAACTACAACCCGGTTCAAAAGTCTCCTTGACGATTTTCTTTCCGAAAGTGGATTATGTCACCTATTGAATATCAATGTATTCAATAATGATTTATACAAACAAGGTCCGTCATCCATTTAATTGCTTGAAAAGCAAAATAAAACCTTTAAATCTTTCCACATCTATTTTATTTTATTTCTATTTATCTTAATATATGAAATCTGATTATGTTCGTGTTTATCATTATTTCCGTTATTAATATCATTATTAGTTCCCTGACACATTAGATATTCTTTTTGTATCTTCTTATCCTTCTAAACATATTTAACTCCAGATTGTCCTTTAAAATCAATTTTGACTTTCATAGCATCAATCTTAATTATTATTGCACAAATATTTATACTAATATCCGGTTTCACTCTGTATACTATTACATAAATCTAAATGTATTCATCCGAGTGCTTTAACGGATTTTTATTTTATTTTTCAATTGCTGGTTTCCTTCTGAGGTTGATATTCATTACACAATTATTATTCTTATCATGGATCAAAACTTTTCACTAGGTGTTCACTTCTTTTCTCTCTTCTTTCCCTCTAAATAAATATTATTCTTAAGATTACGAAGTTTGTAATTAAAACAATAACTTGTGTTACACTTAAATTAAATTCTCAGACCCGTTTTATCTTCACTATGCATATATGACTCATACATATTGATATTTAATTATCCTTTTCATTTAATTGTAACTTCCATAGCATCACTCTAAACTACAACTGCACAACTATTTATTCTAGTGTCATATCTTACTGCAATTATAAGTTATTTTTTCTTAATTATTTTTGTTACTAATTTGACGATACACACATAGACGTTTATTCTTGTTCTCTGTTCGTAAACACGCCTATTAGACTGTTTGCGTATTTCACGTCTCCTTTATTTCTATTCCCTTGTTTTCTCCATTTCCTTCTTTAAACTCAATTCAATATTCTTCTCAATTGCACAGACCCGATTTATTATTATTAATATTATACTATTATTGCTCTAAATTTTTTTTGATGGCGAGTATAATGCTGACATTATTGAAAATTGTGTATTATTGCATTTTTTGAAGAAACCCGAAATAGTTTCTTCACAACACTTATGTACCCATAAGATGTTTGTGAATGATAATAATAATAAGAGTTCCTTGAAGTGTTCTACCCACCTGTTTCGTTGTTCTACAATGTTGGTGATTACCTCGCCTTCCTTGCTTTTCACTGGTCGTTCTGGTTTACAGTGATTTCTGGAGAGTTTCTTTGTTATTTCATGGAATGGCACGTAGGTGCTTTGCCAATAATGTGTTGTTATTGTAAGAGTATGTATTGAACATATCACGGTAGAACTCTGCTGCGCTTGAGAATACACCAATAACAGTTTTCAGTTGATTGATCTCCAACAAAGTATCAATTGATGGGTCATGGTGCTTTGCATATGTCTAAAATGAAAATATCTAAATGTGAAACCGAGATAAACAGAAGGAAAAACAACAAAAAAGCAGTTAAAGGACTCGGAAACTATCTATAGGAAGTTCCACCTAATAATCCTAGTCTATTCAATTTTAGACAAGTGATACAAAACTAGAGGTGACAAGTGTTTTTTAGGATAGAGGAAAACACTATGAGGTGAAGTTTATTGTTCATCTTCCTGGATAGTAGCAGCAGTTTCTGTTCAATGTTTAATGTATTCGACTAATTAACAACAGAATGTTTCCGTGGTGTTTCAGTGAACTAACGATTCCTTTTTACTTGCTGAATGCTTGATTTCGAATTTCAAATACAGTACATTCGTTCGTGCTTATCAAGTCCTTCTTGATCCAATTGTGTTATTTCTGGGATTCCTAGTTTGTACTATAATTCAAATACTCTTAAGTATCATAGTTTCACACGCTTGTAAGTCGGTATACCACCGATTTCTTTGATAAAATTAATATCTAAAAGGCTAGATTACTGAATAAATGGATAGGATTATCATGCGTGACAGTACGTGTGAGGTTTTCAGTTTGTTCTGTTTTTAGATGACAGTGATCAGTTTATGACCTGTGTTGATTATTCGCATCTAGGAGTTCATGAACGAAAACTGAACTCTTGTTCCCTGCCACAACCGTCAAATAGCCCATATGCATCTCCGTTGCACATGGTCCCTAATAAGGACAGCAACGAATGACGCCCAACTGGTGACTATCGGCGATTGAATGCGAAAACTATTCCCGATCGTTACACATTGCCCCACTTTCACGACTTGACAGCTACCTTGAAAGGTACAGCTGTCTTTTCGAAGATAGACTTGGTTGAAGACTATAACCATTCCAAAACCCACAATCATAACTCTTTTCGGTCTCTACGAATTTCCGCGAATGCCTATCGGCTTACGAAATGTTGCTCAGACATTTCAAAGGTTCATAGATGACGTTTTACGAGGTCTCAACATCGTACATGCGTATGTTGATGACTGCCTGATTGAGTGTCCAGACGGAGAATCTCATCTCCAGCATCTGGACCTTGTCGTCAGACGAATATAAAGTCACGACATTCGGAAATGTTTAATCCACACTAACTCCCTATATTTACTCGGACACACTAGTGATGCTCAAGTCGTCTGACTTCTAAAATCAAAGTTGCAGCCCTTCTGGATTACCCAGAACCGATCACAATAAGCAACTAACCATATTCAATGGCCTGGTAATCTTTTACAGACGGTTCCTACCAAATCGCGCGTCCCATACCAGAAATTTAGCAGCTCAACTTCATGTAAATAAGAAAATCATCAATCCGGACGACATCACGAAGAAAGCATACTCCACAAATAGGGAAATTGCCTCCAAAGCAACCTCACTTGCACACGAGGAAACTCAAGCACCCCTAAGTATCGCAGTAGACGCATCTGACTCGGGAATTTGGGGAATCGTACATCAATGGGTAAACAACATCTGGCAGCCTTTGGGACTCTTGGTTGCTAGTCTCCGAATATTGGTTTAGCACTTTCGTTAGGGAACTCCTAGCCATGTGTTTGCTGCATGACACTTTCCACACCTTGTGGAGTGTCGAAAATTCACTCGTTTCACTGATCACAAACCCTTGTCTTCTCTTCAAGGTCATTTTCGGACAAGTATTCCTCTCGACAGTCTCTGCGACTGGACTGTATTTCACAGTTAACTTCAGATGTACAACACATTTTTAAGGCAAACAATGTAGCTGGAGACGGTTTGTCTCATTAAACTTCCTTGAAGTTTCCAAAGAATCGTAGGGGAGTGAGCACATTCTGTGTAAGCTGCCAGAAACCCAAGGTAGTTAGACGCAACAACTGTCCTTCAGGTTCTCTCGAAACTAGGAAATATGTTTAGAAGACTGTTGGCACACTGAAAACCGTTTGATTTAGGCTGCTTATTAGTTGCAAGAGATGCGTAACACGACGTACTAACACATTGAAGATGTCACAAGTACTCGGAGTTTGACAACATCTTAACCGGTAGCACCTTATATAATCGAAACGTGCCAGCCCGGTTGAGCCAGACGTCAGAAGCCAAAAGTTTCGTATATATATTTCATAGAAGATCGATATATCGAGAAGTGACTAACCTAGGCTTGTTAGCGGTTGTGGGAGAGGTGATGAACGGCGCACTCACTAGTGATCTGATATTAATGCATGACCGAGCACCTTCAGCAGGTGAGCCCATTAAAAGTAGTGCGGTCAGCACCAACTGTCGTAGAACTTTATTTATCGCTACAGAATTATCTGGTGTGGATGCGTCACCGAGTGACTAGAGCAAGGGTATGTCCAGGTAAGTAAATTTGGTTCAGAATCAATGTCCAAAACTCACGGGCCTATTTGTTTCAAGGAATCATCCATCACCACAAGCCATAGTCTATACTATCCCGTCCGCGGCCATTTGAACAATGAAACTAATATTGTTGATTACAACCTAAAAATAAGTCACTCTTTGATGAAACAAATGCGAATTCAGTAAAAGCCGTCATTCGTTGCAAAAAGTATAGGTCTCTGAGATGAATTCTTACTCTTATTTTATTTTCCTATTTCTTCTGTTGTTCGTTTTATCGCACTAACTGTAAAGCAAAGTCAGACCGGCAGCTTTTCAAATAGTTTTTGCATTATTGTTATGATTAAGAAAGGGTACTATAACCGTACGTTCATTTGTTCAACATGAATAAAATCCTTAACAGCAGCTTTCTATGCTGATGAGAACATTCTATAATTAAAGTTTTCGCAAAACACGGCATATTATTTCTTCAGTTTGTCATAAGTGTAAATTTCCAAATATTTAGCATAGTAAGTTTAAATTCCCAGAAAATATCCTCGTTCGCCCACTATTTAAACATATCTCATAACATTTTTGTCTTTGAAGTGAAAATAACAGAGATTCAACAGAGTGCACCTTCGTATTCCTTCATAATTTTTGCAGGTTTTAAATTGGTAATTGCCGTCTATATTTTCTAAAAATTTTCTTTGAGAGATTATTATACTCTTTTGAGTCATTTGCTAGCATATCGTGGGTTATTTTCATCCGTATCGACGTTTCGTTGCAATATATCATGTCTGATTCTTCTAAAGATAAATTTCTATCATGTGAAATATTGCTTATCCTATAAAACGTGATGCTTATACATAGTCATCGAAAAAAAAGTAAATGTAGCTGAATTAAGTGTGGTTTATTTACCCCTTCTTTCATTTGAGATTGTTGATTAGGAAGTTTTCTATCATGGTTCAGCATAACCCCAAGTACGTCTCCAGTAACTTGGTAAGCCGAGTATATCTTCTGGTCTATTTACCATTTTTTCCGCTATAACTGCCCTGAAAATATTACGGTAGGAGAGATTCAACATATGTATATATATATATTATATGTCACTATGAAGAAATGCAAGTAACTATTCTGGTAAAATAACCAGCCAAAATATTGGCTTATTATGGTCATTCCATATTGTGTTACTGTAAATTGACTGTATCTCTATTTTTGACCCAATCTGAATAAAATACATAGAATGTAGTATTTCAGGGTAATTCTGGATGAGATTTATACTCTGCGAATGAATCACGGATATTGAATTGGAAAATTAAATTTTTGTCGTGTATTTGCAGCCCTTCATCCAATAAGTGTTCACAATTAACTCCACATATTTAATCCACCTATTTATCTGTTTTAATAAGTGGATGTAGTTTATTTTGTTTCCTCTGTATTGTAGTAACTCAACTCATCAGAAATGGGCAGAAAAATAAAAGTTATGTTTCTAAAAAAGTAATTGGAGAGCCAGAAAGTTTGAATAAATGCTCTATTCAACGTTAAGTTTCGAGTCATTTTAAAGAGAAACAAAAATGTATAGCACAGTTTTCTCAATTGTTTGACTTTTTAAGCATTAGTGTCTGGTCGATATAACAGTTTTTATAGCGGAAGACCAACACTCACTGGACTATGGTTTGAATCCTCCATCAGACAACGCAAGACTGTGTGCTTCAATGTAAGAAGGACATTGTTGGTCTTGGTGCATTCACTTATGTAAACCTCACTCAGTATCCAGTCACTGAAGATTACGTCACTTGATAAAATTAAGTTAGGAAGTGATCTTCAGTTGTTCTTGTAAACTAATCTAGTAAATGCCACTCGTTTATGAAAGCCCATAGTTTCTGCCATCGATTTCATGCATATATTAGCTGAAGTATATAAGGGTGAATTTTGATTTATGCATATTGTTTGTCTGGATCTTCCCATTGATTGGTTGCACCACTGTGCAAGACAGTTACTATATAAACTCGGAAGCTTAGTGGACAATGTGGAATTTGAAGCCAACGGTACCGCGTTCGAGTTTCGGAGTAAACATCATCGCTGGGGTATAGGTTCACCAATTTAATGAGCATCGTGGATTTTAGTGCTGGCCATCACCCGTCTCTGTTTAAAACGAGTGTGACTTAAAAGAAATATCGAGGGAACACAAACAGAGTGCACAGACGCTTAAAAAGACTGATCAATTCAAGCCCTAAACATCAGTGTGACGATCCAAACAACCAATATACATGAACGTTATGTGTAATCAGATTATTTGTAATTTGTCCTAGTTAATGAATACTGTACAACATCAACCTATGCACTATCTGTAAAGTATACACTTCCTGACTGCAGCAAGATAATGACATGACGCCAAATGTTTTCTGGATCAGGTTATGGATAGTTTTGTTGCATCATTACTCTTTGAGTTATAATCTTCCTACTAATATCTTTGAAATGAGTCAGGGTATTTTTTGTACGGCATCATGAATATTACATATCATATAAACTACGCCCTATAAATCCCAGTTATTATATTTTAAAAGTCGTTTTACAATTTGTATTATTTCATATTACATAAATAAACTCTGTGTTCCTATGAATATAGGTTCCAAATCTGTTTGTTCGGCTCCTGTAGAAGAACAGGGTGGTAATAACGAAAGAAAAAATTCCACGATAGCAAAATGTGCCAGTAAAAAGTCTGTAAAATTCCCTGGGGAATTCAATCCTGTTACGTGTGTGATAGACCCAGTTGATCCTTGGTTAAATAGTATGTCAGTTAGCCTTATAAATTTTGGTTGAAGGACAGTGCTTATCACCTGCTGAGTTAATCGGTGTTTATAAACTTCAATGTAATCTCTCTTCGATCCAACCTTTGTATAGTGTCATTTCACAGTTACAAGTAAGTAGTTGGAGAAAATCACTTGTTTGTAGTCTATAGATTTGAGGCAGTCTCTAGAACGGAAACACGATTTTAATCTTAAGGGTAAGAGATTATGTTATTGATTACTATTTTAGGTTGTCAACTTAATGGTGGACATATTGATATGTTGGAATATGTTTTCAAATACGTCCAATTCCAATACTTAAATTTGGAAAACACCAATCTTGATGACGAAGTAAGGATTCTACTGGTGTTTTGATATAGCCAAATTTCATCACTCAGATTCACCACCAGAAATTTGATTGTAAAAAGACAGTATAGAAAGCATGTATATGTGAATAATATAATACAAGGAAATAGAATACAAAGTAATCATTTATTTAGGACGAAATCGAATCATTTTTTAGGTGATGTCAGGACTATTATTCTTGTGGGCTATTTTTGTTTTGGTTAAGACAGCCTGAGTAATGTTATAAGTAATCCCATGTTATAAACTCTGATATACTTAAAGTTTTTTATGGTTAGGAAAGAGAAAGTGGACTACAGAGTAATAAATACAATATTTCGAAGTCAGCTTTTATTTCACTCTATCAGTTTTTGAATTGTAAATGCTAGTTTAAGTAATATACTTCTGGTTCTCGAGCTCATATACCATATTAAATGACATTTTGTGAAATGGAAATAAATGAAGGGCCCGACGAGATAAACAGTATTTTACAAAATGAAGGATAAACAAAAGAAACAAGTAAGATAAAATTAGAATGAATTCTCTTAATGCATTTAGATATTGACTAAGTAGTCGCTTTTCCCCGAAACAAAAATACTGAGTAAATTGAAATCAAAGGTAGTAAAACAATGATAGATTTTTGATATCCCAATGATCATATACTCAAAGTAAAAAAATAAATTACTGAAGTAAATTAACAAACGTCTAAGTAGCATGAAGGAAAAAGAAAAAAAATATTTAGTTCAATTAAAATCAAAGTAAAAGTAGGTCTAATTATGTCGCTGTCATGTGAATTCTTGGTCGAACAGTTTCTGTATGAGACACCAGTATTTGTGTGGCTGTGAAAAACGTAAAGTTTGAATCATGAAATGGTCCGAAACATCAGTGGGAAGATTCAGCTAATCAATACATACAAATGAGTCGAAATCTGAATGTGTATGTGTGTGTTATTCGTCCAGAAAAAACGAAGATAGTTACATGTGGTTGATTTGATAGACAGTTCGAGCTGGATAAATAGTTAGGACTTCTTTTCTATTGAGGAAATTAGCATTATGTGAAACGCTTCAGCCACTCACCTTTCTTTATTGTTGGAAAGACCTTTCCGAATTATTTTGATATTCTTGATATCGGTTTGGTGGTAACTAAGTATGACATGTACTGCTAATGAGGATTTGATTTGTAGATTTTTCAGTCCTACAAAGGTTTTAGGTCTTTTTGTATAGCTTAAGTGTTCTTTGGCACGAGTCAAGATTTTATAAAAAGGCCCCTCAACATGGAACACAAGGCAATCGACAAAATCTGTGGACACAGTACTGTGTAGATGTGAACAGGATTTTTTCTTGAGTCTGAACAAAAGTATTTCGAAGAGTGGTGGTTGTTCTATAGAAAGCCTTTATTTTGTATATCGTGGTGGTTAGAAAAAACTAGGGTGCCAATACAAGATATTTCATTAGAACTGGTATTTCTAGATGAACCGTTATGTTTTAGCATATTCATAAGAATATTCACAATAAAATTATTAATTCGCAAAAAGTTTATTATGTTATCACTTCTGGAGCAATGATCTTGAAAGTTCATCTAAATAAACTCAGGGTCAGGGATAGTTTTGCGCCGGACAAGTGTGTAGAACTGAAATCGATATACCGATTCGAATGGATCAGTTCTCGGTATATAGTTGAATTAAGATTTCCATTATAATTCCTCCTGACTAGACGGTCCAAGAATGGTAGTTCACTGCGTTCATCTTCCATTTGGGAAGTAAATTTGTTGTGATTTGAAAAAGTGTTTATCATTTTAGGATAATTTTTTAAAGAAAGTCTTTTCATTGATGAAAAGTGGGGTATCTGCATAGTTGCCCAAAATACATAGCCTGATGGTACAGGAAAAATTAGGCAACCTAATATGAGATATAAGCAAATCGACAACAATGGACGTTACGTAAGATCTCACAGTCACTCTATTTGTTTGTTTAAAGTTCCTTTGGATAATAAATCCAAGCATAGTTTTAGAAATTTCATGATTAAGTTAATGCTGAAAGAAAATCTCCTATGTTTAGTATTATTATGCATCGGTAAGTCAACCAATAAAATCTAAATATCTGTCAACTGGCATACTAATATATAAAGACACAACATCATAGCTTACCACTGTCTATTTCTGTTCCATAGATAGTTCCAAAATTTTTAACCTGAAAACATATGAGTCCTAATAAATATTATGTAGGTTCTGCTAAAAGATCTCTATGAGTAACATGGGGATTTATGTTTATTTTATTTCTTGGACTCATTTTTAGTCTGTTGAATCATTATATGAAATTTTGAGCTATTATGAAACATGTACAGGATTGTGTTTGGCTCGTAACCCTAATGTTACGTCTACCGGCTGGATTCCTCTCGCTTTTTTATTTCGAGAAGTAAGTGAACATGTTGTAGTTTCGATTACTATGTTAAGCCTACACAACTTGTTCTGGCTTCTGGATAGGCCAGTTTATCTATTCTTCTTAAGTCACGTTTTGGCCTTGTTAATTATTCACTTATCAACCCTAACTTTTTACATGAGCGGATATGTGTGTAAATGTGGTGTTTGAATGAACTAATGATACCTTTGTACTTGTTGAATGCTTGATTTCGAATTCCAAATACAATACATTTGTTTGTGCTTGTGTCTCACTTCTTAATTCAATTGCGTTATTTCTGGGACTCTTAGTTCGTGCTATAATTCAAATAATTCAAAACATTATAGTAAACTTCATATTATATTCGTAACATGTCTGTAACTTATTTTGATCTGACTATAAACGCTTGATTAAATGAAGTTGGCTCGCACGCCATCTCCACTGAACGTCATTTCACTTCGCTCTCTTCTCTTCACTTCATTCCTCTGATTGTCTGTTCAAATCAATCAGTGTAAAAAATATACGCATTCAAAAATCCATTCTCGTATTGGACTAATTTAATTCCGTTATTTAGTAACGCGATTTAGGTCGATAATTGTATACGAGGATTGACGATATCTATATTTCAAATGTGGTCACCATGCAATCTAATTGATGTCAGATATCGGGACATTAAAATGTGATTTGTCAGACAGTTCGTCATTGCATTTAACAAAAGACTACTACTAAATCTCCCAGTCATTATTTCTTATTCCTGTTAAAAAATATAACATTCTGTTTATTGTTATTATTCCCCATTTACTAATTTATTCTGTTACATTAAATCGATGACAAAATCGAAAAACTGGTTGTCAGTAGATTTAGCATTGATCAACAAGTGTTCCATAAATTTTTATATCTTAGAATTTGGCGGTTTTTAATGAACAAAAAGTTAGAAGTAAAACACTCATGCTCCTAATTTACTGTAGTTTTATATTTAATCAATCTGCATCATCTTAAAACTGAATGTAGAAACCATTTTGCTGAAGTTTTCTTCTCCTGATTCTCATTGCGTTATTTCATAGAATTTTATTGTTTTTTGATTAGTTTTTATCATCTACTAGTACACTAGAATAGTTCCTTGATAATCACATATTCACAGATTTAACTTTTATGACTTCTGTCAAATTATTTATTATAAGGTATATCATGCATGTATTTAGGGGAATGAGTAATTTTTCAGCAACCGAATTATCTTCAGTACTTTTGCATAAATAAATCCTTTTAAGAAGTTTGTTAATTCATAGTCTACAAATGAAACGTAAAAACCTAGATATTTTTCATTTAATTATTAATTTATTGATTGTCTGAGCATTTCACCTATTCTTATTTTATAAAAGCATGTTTCAAAACATTTTATTTCACGTTATATCTAAGTGTCATAGCGAAAATATAAAAATGAGATTGACCATTTAGTACCAATTTGTTTTAGGTCACAGTGATTATTAAGTTAAGGCTAACCGTTAAGAAACATCATGATAGTCTCTAATTGAATTTTTTTTGGACACTGTTGGACAAATAGTCTGACCATTAAAATCTGCTTAAATTAGCTGTCACTAATACAGACTGGTAGATTCATTCCCTATCTGTCAACCTTAGTTTGATTATAAACTAAGTTCGTTGACGTAAACCTTATCTACTGATTTTATAAATCTATGTTGAAAATTCTTATATGACTCTAAAGTATTCATTTTAAAGATGCTGGATGGTTTTTACAGTGACCATACGAAAAGTTTTATTCAGATTGTATATGTAGTCACGATAATGCATGAGTTGAGGAAATTCAATATTTTCAAAACCGGTTAAATTTCAAACAGTGAATTCTGTAACTCAAAACAAATATATTTTATGAACATTTTTGAGACAAAATTTCTCATTTCAAACAAATTAATACTTACCGGTATTTAGTGTTTCATTTATTTCCTTTATTGTATTTTTTTTCATGTATTTATTAGGTGCCGTATATGGAGTGGCTTGATTTAAGAGAAAACAACTTGGGTTTAACTTTTGTACAAATATTGTCATCATATCTTCGTATACCACGAAAAGAGTTTAAACCAAAACAGTTTAAAAACGAAAGTTTTGATAAAAAGTGTAATCGTCTCTCCGAGAAATTATCTAATAAGGATACTTTCAAATTTTCTAAGAATGTATCCATTTCAGAATCAAATTTAAACTCATCAAAAACACTGCCTTTTCATTCACGTGGGTTACATTTTGGTTGTACAGGTATTAATGGGAAATTATTACATATACTGATTCCGGGAATTCGTTTGGGTTGTATCACTGATCTTCGATTACCCGATAATGGAATTACTGGATCTGATGCTAAATTTTTAGTGCCATTGTTACGTTATAGTTCTCATCTGAAATATCTAGATCTGAGTAGAAATCTACTTGGGGTAGGTTATCATGTTGAAGTTTCACTATGTTTTATGATTTTGAATGTGTTTACCTTGTTGTTTATTCTACTTTTTCATAGTTATAGTCTGACGTTCACTTATACTAATAATTACATTTATCCTAATTAGTAACAATATGTAATAATTAAATTTCTAAAAATATAAATGTTAATCAAAATGACGTAAAATTTCGATTGGTTACATCATGTACATAAATAGGAAAAAAAAGAATAACATTGAAACTCTTACATCAAACAGTTTATTTAAATGAATCCTTGTTCAATGTTATCATGCCTACTCTCAGTATATACCATCAACTGAATGACAGATTATATTTATCGATGAAGTTTTATACAAATCACAGTAGTGCTTCTTTATAACTATATATTTAAGGTTGAATAACTCATTCATTTATCTATTTACCAAATAAAAGGCTAATTACGTTCTGTTCATTTGATCATTTGTAGCATACATGGTCTGCAGGATGAATTTTAGCACAAGTCAGCGCTGTAATGAGTAAAAAGCAAAAGAAAGACAATAAGGCAGGAATCTCGAACTAAACTTCATTAAAATGTATTAAAGGTAGAAGTCTTACAAAATGGCTTCCCTAGCAATCAACAAACCTTCAAAAAATGAAATGTATCGACATTCTACGTGATTGGTTTACTTGAATTGTCAGCATATTAATTTCAAACTTGTTATATAATGCATATAGATTTTCTGAGGTATCTTTGATTCAAACAATAAAGTAAAAAGCGTCAGCCGTTCACAAATTACTTTAATAAACCGTTTCTTTATCATAATTTTCTGTAGTATTAGTCCAAAACAAGTATCTGCGGATTCTTGTTACTTAATTCAAAATTTATCTGTTGATGAACGATTGATCATAGTTTCACATACTGGTAATTATATCTTGTCAATCATTCAACCAGATTTTTTAGGAGTAAAATTATTCTTACTTTTATTGTTATTTAATAAGAAACAATTTGTCTTATTTGATACGATACCTCATCAGATTGTTTGTTGAGTGTAGAACGATAGATTTTTTACTCATCCAACTACTTACTGATTTACGCCTGTTACCCCTCGTGGTGGATTATAAGCCGCCCACCACCATTCCCCATCGAACTCTGTCCTGGACAATCCTTTCCAGTTATTTCCAGTTGCTGCCCATCCTTTTGATTTCTGCTTCCAAGTTTCGACTCTGTGTGCTCTTTCGTCCAAATAGTCTAGCTACATCCAAGCTGTCTATTGTATCCCACGCTTCTTCTGAGATTTGGAGGTCTTCATAATTCGTTCAACTACCAGAAGAGAGAGAGGAAGTGAGGGAGTAAGCAGCCTTTTATGACCCCGGTCCTTACTGGACGCATCCAACTAACATAAAGTTAATCACAACCAAAGGACTTGAAAACTATTTTAAATACTTTTGAAACAGTAATATGGTATAGAAAACCAAAGTTCTGAAACTATACTAGGCAATACTCAAGGTTATACGATTGCATTATTGTGAATGTGGAATTCGGTACTTGCATAGAATTGCACTACATAAACAGTTCTATTTAGCTTTGCTTGCAGTCAAATAAACGAGTTAGTCTTAAATTAACTTTTATTGTATGAACAGTTTGAAGCTAGTTTTTGATGTTTTTTTAGAGAAATATGCAGTAAGATTTATTTCATCTGATGTTTTCAATTAATAATTTGATTTTAACTTCTCTATTTAAGTGGTGCATGTGATTTCATTGTCGTTTATTTGTCTGTTGTAGTTATTCATTTAAATTATACTTTTCAATATTGAACTGCATCAATAAAACATATTTAATGTTTTTGTTTCGGAAATTTACATATATAATCATGTCTTTAGTTAACTAATGGCCACTTAACTAAAATGTATTTATGATTGTAGAAAACATAGAAGCTTAGAATTGAAGCTTGTTGTTTTAAAGTTATTTTCATAGCGCTGAATAGAAAATAAATATGTCTGACTGATAAATAAATAAGCATATCTAAAAATCAGTCTGTTACGTCATGATTTTGCATTTTATATGATAAAAGCTATAAAATACACATTAGGTTCATATTACATTGAAAACAGGTATTTAGTGAATTTGTGAAACAGTACAAATTTCTCATTCATATAATCTAACACCTATAACACAGATACCTCGCATTTATAAAGAACAAATTTTAAATTCTATCCATTTACCTTCTATGATTCTAAAAATAAAATAGATAAGTATGTATGCACAGAGATGCAGCGATGTATTATTCCCAAATTTAGTTTTGAATGCTGACTGATACGTTGTATCACTCATCGATTTCATTGTTTCAAAGAGGGATTAAACACGAATATTATGTATATCAGTCCTGTCACGTTGTTCAATATAAAAGTGATGAAAATGTGTCTGTTGTATACGTGTAGAAGTATTTTTCTGTAATACGTTCGCTTCGTAATATGTTGCAATTATATTTTTTCTTGTCGCACATCGGAGTATTTCATCAACGAATAGATTTTTTATCCGAGTTTAGAGGCTACAAGTGTTTCCACGTTCTAACCACTCCATCTGTAGAATTATACCAAAACAATATTAATATATAGAAGTTATATTCATTGATAATTATTTTTAAAAATGCTGGTAGATATTCTTATTAACGGAATAATCTTTGAGTTTTGAAAATCAATTGTCACTTCTTGACTTGCACATATATATATATATATATATATATATATATATATATATATGTTGAGATATGTACCAATTCTTCTATAATTTTATTTAAACGCCTACAGTTTCATACATCATTTTTGGTCACTGTTCTCATTATTTAGCTCTAATCAAAATCATTCAAAGCTTTATGTAGTGCAAATGTACTCTAAGAATAATGTCATGAATACAGTTTATATGATTAGTATACAGTTTGCTTGATAATTATTTTAGCAAGTTAACTTGTAGAATATGTTCGGCTACTGGAATTCAATCAACTAAGAGGTCTTGTGAGACATTTTTTTACAGCAGCTGAAAGTTTGTAAGGGGGCAGTTTTAATCGTGCGTAGATGGGTACTATATTGAACAATATTTATGTAGGTTCATCTTTTATTCATTGGAATAAGAACTTTCATCTAAATTTGAACGAATAGTTCCACAATATTTGAGCGCCGAGTTAATGTGAGCCATTAAAGAGGAAGAATGTATTTGTAAAATCTCGGCGAAAGAATTTGAAATAAATCCAACGTTTTGCCTGGCAATCTGGTCCAAGCTTTTTCAAGGAAAATATAATCAAACAACAAGATTATCAAATTCTTTCGCTGAAATTTAACAAATACATTCTTTCCTTTTAATGTTTTATTCATTTGTTCCGGAAATTCTTATTCAGCTTAAGTAACGTAGGCATATTGACATTGGCAAATAATTTGTTCATTGCACTCCAAATTTCAATAGTTGTTTAGCTATAACCAGTTCATAATTTCCCCCTTAAATCTAACAGTCTTTAAAAGCATCACATAGTAGAGAATAATGACTGTTTAATCTATGCCGCTGACATTCATATAACTGATAGAAACAATCTAAAAATTATAAGCAGAGGTGTATGTTCATGATTTGAGGCAATATCGAGGCAATCCTCACAAGATGTACTTATGTCACAAAGAGACTGATCAGTGACAGTCCTAAACATAAATGGGAAGATTCAAACAACCAATACATGATGAATTAAACCTACAAATTTTATAAAAACCATTACGACCATATTTGGATCAGAAAGTAACTCTCTTTATGAAAAGATACAAATGACTATCAAAATGTTTAATCAATCGTTCCTAAGAGAAGTTTAACAAATTTAAGATTTCATCGAAATTCCTAACACTTACCATACTAAGTTATAATATCGAGTCTTGATTGAAAGCTAAATAGCTTTCAAAAAAAGTAAATTAATTTATGCTGTTACTATAACATCTCAGGTGTTATTATTTGAAAAGAAATCTGGACACAATCGAATCACGTGATTTGAATCACTTCTCATTGCTTCATTGTTAACTTTATAATAATCCAGTTCATTTAGAAAAGTTATGGTTTCTCTACATAATGTTCTTTAATTAATAAAGTGATTTCCTTGTTATTACTATTGATGAAGTGATAAAAACTTGTAAATTTGTAAAATTCAATGTGTTTACTGAATTCAATCGTTTAGATTATTTCGATTATTTTTAATGATTTTTAAAAAATTCTAAATCGTATTGAGTTTTAGATTTCCTTGTAATAAATATCACCATTTCTGTCTTAATATTTCTTGTGATAAATAACACGTAAACGTTCTCACCTATAACAAACTATTACAGTTTAACGAGTAAATTATTCTTAACTCAACATATGTGACAAAGTCTTTATATTTTAAAGCATAAGGTGCATAAAAAAATGAATAATCAAGATTGATATCACTTTAATGTACAAGATTATTGACGGGATCAACATCGTAATAGTAATAGCTTAGAAATGTCTCTAGTAAGAAAGGAGTGATATGTAATGTTAGATATGAGAAGGTGTCATAATCATAATGTAATATGCATTTCGAGATTTTGGGATGTCATATCTTTGCCATAAAAAGTAGATTAAATAACTTAGTTAAACAAGATTTTTTCTAATTTACTTTTTATTTGGCATTAACTTGTATCTATCTCCAGCTTTTGAAACTGTACTGTATCGAAGATTGTATAATCCATTTAATCTCGTAATGGGAACCGCATACAATCATATAATATTATTATTAATGATGAAATCCAACCTATCTGTTACATCATGTTCGAAAATGTGATAATTTGATCGATTCTTGATAGTTATAGGAAAAAAACTGTTTGATCATTGATAAACAGGAAGAAAAGATACAATTAGTATACACACTTTTAAACTGATTTCCACAAACCACCTAAATGAACTATTGCATGCTTACTGGTGATCAACTTTGGGATAAAATTTCAGCCAACTATAAGGATTAGTCAATTAAAACGCTTTATCACGTACTGATTGAAGCTGGGGATGTGAACTGTTGTATTCCGACCTAGCATTATGAATGCATATTCATGTACCAGCTGAACTAAGCGAACTTAATTTTATGAATATATATTCTGTAATTTAGAAAATCCAAGTTATAATGGGTGATCAGAAGTAGTCGGTAAGAAATTCACACAGCGTTAAAGGGGATGACAAAGATCCCAATAGTTGTTACATCACTCATTTATCGATTAACGTAGGTTGAGGTCATATTTTTCAACATTAGAAATAATTAATTATAAGGTTAATAAATGTTAACATCATCATACTAAACAATATGCCGCAAAGTATACTGATGGTTCTAAACTATAAAAAGGCAACAGTAATTTTAATTATGCTATATATATTTCAAAACTCATACACTTCCAACATAACCATTACTGATTATAATAAAACTACCTCTACTTATGATTTCGAGCTTGATAACTTGGTTTTTTTACAAATTATGTAATTCACCTTTGAAATGAACTTCAATCAATATATATATATATATATATATATATATATATATATATATATTTATTACATTTATGCATATTCCATTAAAGTACTATGGAATGGAAGTTTTTTATATTGATTAATAAATTAAATGAAAGTTTTATTGGAATGGCAATGCTTCTTTCTTAACTCCTATTTAAATAGACATTTGGTTATTTTAAAAAAAGTTTGTAGGTATCATTACAAAGGTTTGATTTGATAATTTCGAATAAATTGAGCATTGAGTAGATTGTTATAAATAAATAAATAATATATTTTTAATGTCCCAATGAGTATTCTCTGAGGAAGTGGCTTACACTAAGTCATGAAACGTCACAAATTTTAATTTTTCTACTCATTGGGATATTACAAATATTTATTTATTTTCAAATTTTTTTTGCTTATTTCTTTAGTTTTAGTGTTAGTTTTAGATTGGACATGTTCAATTTAACCTGCTCTCTATGTCCCCATCTATGTTCTCATCTAACTTACCTCGTATTATTAGTGTAGAAAATCGAATAATTATATTCATTTTAAATAACACTGAACAATTATAAATGAAGAATAATTTGAGACTACTTTATACGTTTTCTTTATTACCGTATATATACAGCTTTCTAATAAGAATATCTGTTTGTTAATAAACCAGATCATAAATTAACAATCATAATAGTTAAGGTATACCTATATTTATGTTTGTACGCAGGAATATCATTGTATTCTTTGGTTTACAAAGCATAGCTATACAATTGATAACAAAAGCATTCAATATGGTATGTTAGTTGTTATTACCTCTCACTGTATCAATAGTATACTGTAGTAATAATAAGAATAATAAGTGTGAACTCTAACTATCCTGGTGTTGTATAATTTTAACGGTAAACATTATATAGAATTAGATCTAAATATAAATTGTGTTTACGTTTAACAGCAAACAAAGTTCATATTATTTCAATGAAAAAACTTCATTTCTAAATTTTTTTACTCCTACATTGGCTAGTCATAAATTGCTGTGCATTCACTTTTATTACATTGAAATAGTGAATAAAGTGTAACAACAAAATAGCTGAAACATTAAACAGATTTAATATTCTAAGGCAATTAGGATTTCTATTGAATGAAAAGAATTTTGGAGGTACTATGTTCTCTCTTAGCTGGATATTCCATCCATGATGTTTTCATTGTCTTGCTTGATAGCTTCATATCTCGTCAAATGTACTGTTCAAAATAAGGAAAATAGCCGAAGAAAAATACTTTTCAGATGATTTTCTTTGAATTCTACGTTTGAATTTTAGTGAATTATTGTTTATTGCTTCATAATTCTTTGTAAAATGAAGAATTTACTTCCTTAAAGATGTTTGGTCAATATTTTCAAAAACTGGATAGTGAGTGTTACGGAAAACTATTATTCTAAACTGTCTAATTGTTGTAACGGGTGACTGCACGTTATGATGAGCAGCGTTTATATCGATCGATCACAGTAACACAGAAAACACGTATGGACGACCTAGAGCCCTGATTGGTCCCGCTTCGCAGTCTGTCCCAGCCAGTTGAGTCAGGAACGCAAGTCACAGCCTCTGAGTTATGAATCATTTTATTTCAGACATACTCTACTTATATACCAAATAAACAAACCACATCGTACCATAAAAATAGAAAACAACATTTACACAATATGTAACGAATGAATTAAATAATAGCCGATAGGAAATGTCCATTCAACATCCAAGGACACCATTCAACTTAACACGATAATTATTGGTACATTCCTCTGCATACCTAACACTAATCATGAAAATTTACTACACAAATTTCTAAACTTCGCTGATGTATCAGATACCGGTTGGTCTTATTTATTCGTTCTGTTTAACACTTAGATTTCACGTACTTATTTCTACAAAAGATGATTTAATTATTTCAAACAATGACAATGGAGTTTATAGGGGACTGGTACACATCTAGTTTCAAATAAATAAAAAATATGTACTTTATCAAATTAAGCCTAAGTTATTTATATGACATTATTGAATGTTACTCTCCTTCCTCAGATAAATATATATGTAACCATAGAGAGATAGAAAAAAGTGCAAAATATCCTCATGAAAATAATCTTTATTTTTTAGATCATCATTGTTATAGTAGAATTAAATGAACTAAAAAGTACACGCTTCAATTGAAATTATCCATATTTATAGTCATTAAGAAAAAAATGTAAAACAATGTCAACTTTATTTGTAATACGTTTTTAACCACATATTTTTCATGATGTACCTTATCGATGCTTCTCAGTAATAATAATTGTATAAATGTAACCTAACCGAGCTTCGAAGTAGACAGTAGACATAACTTACTATATTATTTTTGAAATTTTTTTCTTCAAATAAATAACAAGATAATTAGTGGATACTATTAGATATGTGTTTTAAACAAAATCTCATCGAGTGCATTTCATGCCTTGATAATATCGATCATCAAGTTAATAATACGATCTACTGTTATGTGTATAAATTAAATTTTGGAAAGGCTGCTATAAATATGAGTTTAGTCAAAATAATATATACTCCTACTAAAGTACGAAGGTGATATTCATCAATCAAGAACACTGTTATTTCAAACATAAATATTACATTAGAGGTGATTAAACAAACTTGTCGAGTTTTATAGTTTACAAATTACATAGATAAGTATTTGATTAAGATTTTTGTAATAAATCAAATACCTGTCTCACAAAAATGTCACTTAATAATAATTTATAAAGTATCATGTATAAGAACAATAAAAGAAAATTGAATTTAATTATCACATATTGTGTTATAAAGTAAATATTGGTTTATTGTGAACTCATCTTATTTTCGTTTGGTTGTTTTCTTTTGCTGTTATACTGATGATTGATTTTCTTTAAGGAGGGGACAAATAGTACATTTATTCATATTATAAAAAGTAAAAATATGTCTTATTAAAATCTAAGAAACTATCGATGTTAAATACAACAATAGAATAAAGGAAATACGGTAAAATACTGAAATTTATTATTTTCATTATCAAGTCATATGACTTTTAATGTACTTTCTAACCTTCATACTCCATCAATTTTATGCATTTATTTGCTTATATATATATATATATATATATATATATATATATATATATATATATATATATATATATATATATATATATATATATATATATGTTCATCTTAAGAACTTACATGAAAATTTTATTTCTTTTCTAAAAACCAATTGATATCTTTCGTTTCATAACAGTATTCTTCATAGATGTAAATAACTTTCAATAATT
The DNA here is from genome assembly GCA_944470405.2 of Schistosoma mattheei. Lineage (NCBI taxonomy): Eukaryota > Metazoa > Platyhelminthes > Trematoda > Strigeidida > Schistosomatidae > Schistosoma > Schistosoma mattheei. The sequence goes on along the minus strand of OX103947.1, from coordinate 41,448,151 downwards.
AAAAATGTGTAACAAATAATTGTGATTGTATTGTATATGAAAGAAAAGTTTAACTAATTACTTGGCTTTTTCTCAGTAGACAAAAACAGTTTCTGGTTTCAATTGATATTTCCACTGTCTTATACTATCTAAACAAAATTAAATGGATTAATTACAACAATTTACCAACAACATTAACTTAAATAGATTTTTTGTAGAACTTCTAGAATGTCTTGGAATTTATGTGCAAAACTTTTGGACAATGAGCTGACCAGATCAATATCCTTTTCAGAAGCTAGTCAGATGGTTTTCTTTAAGTTTCTGTAGGGTAAGAGTTGGCGCACATAAAGCTATCAAGAAAATAAGCAAAGATTCATAATCACGTTATCTAGTTAACAGAAGGCTACACTGCCAGAATACTCATTTTGTATGTGAAAATGAAGTTTAGTTACTAGTTCGGTTTTGCGACTTAACCTGTAGAAATTTTCGTTTTTTATTCAGATAACGACCTAGCATTACTTTCAGCCTTCGTACGGATTTCAGTCAATATCTATTATATCTAGTAAGAATATATATCATGATAGTCCATAAATGATTGATAGCGGTTATCATTCATTTATTCTTTGTTCGGATATAACACTATTCTTATTCACTTCTTAACTGTGTATATCCAAATTCATTGTTCAAATATAAGTAAAGGTTTCATGACTGGACGCATTGATGAACAATGTTGAAACTGCATATTTTGTAAGTTCTGAACCAAAATGAAAATAGTTCTACAAATAAGTGATACGCTTAGACAATGAAACCACTTCATTTACTGTTAGAACGGCTTCCGAGAATTAAGACGGAGCCTCTAAAGGCCTCAGAAGAGTCGAAGAGTTCCACTCAATCAAAACGTAATGGAACTTTCTAGAATATCAATGTCGCATGATACTATTGACCAGTAGCATAACATGTCTATTTGCGCATTGGTTGACCTATAATGTTGATTTAACAAACGCTAATATCTATAAGTACCCGTAATTTTCTGTACATTTCGATTCTTGCCCAACAAGTACTTTCTCCAGTCTTCTGTCTTATTTGCGACTTGAAGGGTTCTGGCGTTCGAGCGCTCAAGTTATACGCAGTATATCTAAGCTCTGAATATAACACTTACATATACATGTATATATTTGATCACTATAAGTACCAGGAAATAAAAACTTACTTATAATTTACCCTTTAACGAAGTTTCTTTATAAATAATTGAACAGTCAATTTCCATGCTTGATAATAGATTGCTAATGAAATAGTTTTGTTTGATTATTTTTACGAGATAGTTTTTCACCACCCCTTCTCATGTAGCTAATTTAGATTATAGTTAAATTCAATTAACCAATAAATTTCCTTTAATCATATTAAGAAAATGAACTTGGTCTGTAACAACACAAAGAAATTGGTCTGTTTTCATGGAATTAATTTCTAATTCTCTAGTGAAACTTTCATTTTGATACAATGAAAATAAATTACTGTTAGTTCATTTTAATTGTTTCAATGAGGTTTGGTGTGTAATTGTATAGAAAATTATTTCTGTAGACTTATTAATTATAAATTTCAAGCTGAAAAATCAAAACTGGACTGATAATGATGTTGATACATTGCTACCATATCGACTAATACACGTAGATAAATATTCACTTCATCAAATCATAGTAAAACGTAGCCATGAATAAATAACTTTTTAATTAGTTTCTCAATAAAATTCGTCCACCTAAATAGATTTATCATTAATAGTTTTAATAAAAATAGTTCTAAAAAGCGAATTCTTGAATTGAAATTATTCAGATAGGATATGCTTCAAGTGGTCTAACAGGAATAGTAGTAATAATAATGCGTCTTAAAATATATACACAACGTTGTGTATGAAGTGAAAATGCGACTAAATACAAAAACTCAGATCGCACTTAGTCTTTCAGTACCGAATGCAATACTACTGGGTCAAACAAATGTTATGGTTGTGGAATGTGAAAAGTCAGGGAAGTTGTATAACAGTTTTCTTCAAGTCTTGAAATCAAAGTTAAGCAAAACTTATCAAATTTCATTTGAAAACTTTACTGATAATTGGAATAAAGATCGAAAAATACACAATAAAAGCAAGTAACTGTTGTGTGACACAATTTGAGCTGAAGAAAAACACAAGTTATTGAACAAGAAAACATTCCAATTCAATGGGAATACACATTATGAATAATCTATGTTAATCGGTGGTCAATTGAAAATGTAATATATCATTAGTATCTTCTGTTCATTCACTTCTAGTCTCATTACTTTGATTCGGACTGCACTGGCTGTATTCCTCAGATCATATATATTATTTAATAGCTTAATATTGAACTTCATTAGTTGAGGTGTTTTACTATTAAATGAAACCATTTCCTTTCAAAATGATAACTTTTTGAGTAAATATTAATAAAGATTTAGAAATAATATTAATAATTTTATATCATATTTGACTTCTTTTCATATAAAGGACTTGGGTTGTTCAACTATATCACAAGCATTAGCTTCACCTTGTTTTTCATCCGAAATCCTCAATTCAGATGAAAATCAACGCGGTTTAATCCGATTGTTTCTATCAGAAAATATGATCACCAGATCAAGTATGAATAAATTGGCAACTGGACTAATACGCTGCACACGTTTAACAACTTTACAATTATCTGGGAATTTGAATATTGGCTCTTCCGGTTTATTTGATTTGAAGTCAAGTCTTATCAGTTGTCCATGTTTAAAACGTTTGGGTATTGCATTTTGTGGTATTGATCATGATGGTGCAGCATGCATTACAGAAATATTAATAAAAACAACATCTCGTTTCAAAATAATAGATCTGACAGGAAATCCTATTGGGATAGAAAATTGTTTAGCATTATTAAACTCTTCAGCTTATTTAGATGAAAAAGTTAGAATAATAGGTTTAGGTAAGTTTGATCTTATTTAAATCATATATTAAAATCTATATGAACATGTACATAAATACCTATGTTTAATTGTGTTTTAGAGTTTCAACCATCATCGTTAATGCAATATGCAAGACAGTTATCGGAAAAGGAAAATAATAGTCTTTTACATCAGAGTAATGTAAGTAGTATATTTGATTTATTTTCTTGGTCCTTTAGGTTTGCTATATTTGTGAAAGTTTACTGTGTTATTATTACTTTAGGTTTAGAGTATGTAATAAACAATTTATCTGTCGTCAGACAAGTTTTCATGTTCCTAATACAAATGAAGTACATTGACTTAAAGTTCTATATCTGCATGGACCAAAATGAATGGAATACTCAGTGTCAGCATCTAGTCTTCATCAGATTTCACTGATTACTTTCGACATGAACTAGAATTAACTCATTTAACCCATTTTATAATTAAATTTCAAACTGAGCACATCGGTTAATGTTGGTTCTCTTGGTAAGTAACAGAAAAATTACTTTGCAGTAACTGAAATATAAATCACTTCTGACCTGATATTGCTACTATGTACAAAGCAAAACAGAATAAGGCTAAGGCCTCAAAATACATCAACTCTGAATTGTTCATCGGGGTGTTAAAGGTTACTGATTGATCCCTTCTTCATGACCATCTAATAAATAAATATTTTTAAACGAGATCATGAACCGTTCAATGCTAGGCCACCGTTCGAAATCTGGGAGCACTGAACGGCCGTTTGTCCTAGTATGGGACTCCTCAGTAGTAGGCACCCACGATCTCTCGCACGGGACTCGAACCCATGACTTTTGATCTCGCGCGTAAACGTTTAACTTTTGGGCTTTGAGCCGGTATCCGCCGCTATTACTGTCTAACATCAGCCGGTCCACGATATTAAGAGGCCATCCTTACTTGTCTTCAGTGATTAACTGCCTCACATCCGACACGAATTAGCTTAACTTAATACGTCCTTTCACTAGAATTCCGAGAAATGCATATCAAAGTCAGTCACTAACGGACGCATGATAATTATCAGTAAAGAGTTGCTGAGATGTGGATGCCCACTGTTGAGGAGTCCCGTACTAGGACGAAACAGTCTTCCTGTGCTTTCAGGTTTTAAATGATGGTTTAACATTGGTCGGTCCATGATCTCAAAGCTCACCAAAACCCTATGGTGAAAATAAATATTTCGTAAATAACCGTCTTATTCTTCTAAAGTCAGTAAATGGTGTCTCGTATGGAGGTTTGTGAACTAACATAATTAAACTACTTTTCAGCAACCAGATTGTATGCCAAGTCCGGAATTCTTTAGTTTTTAGTTTAATATATGCCAACATTATTGTCTTCCATTTATCAGTGTTAATAGCTACAGTTGATCAGTCTCAGTTGATATATAGCACCTAAAGCGGATTATTTCAGTATTCCCTTTCAGTTACAAGTTTCAGCAACTCTGGTTTATTACTTAATGTGAAAAGCAACACGAAAATGTAAATACATCCTAATAACGAGCTCGAATGAGGATGAGAATGATGTTCTGAACTTTACTTCTAGTTGTACACATTACTCAAATTTCTCTATTTTAATATAACGATGACCCTCAGATCCTCGGATTAATTTTTTCATCAATAGTATAAATATATCTCGAAGGACGTTAAACTTCACTCCGTTTGATAACTTTAGAGTTATTATACCTGTTTTTATCTGTACTTTATTCGTAGTACTTTGTAGTTGTACTTGCTGACAACAAGGGTTTACTAAAGAAATATTCAAAACTAGAATTGCAAGATTGACACGTGATATCCTGAAGTAATGGGGCGTAGCAAAGAATAAATTATACAACTATAATTGGAATATTACTTTTGATATCGAGTGATTGAAACTGTTATTGAATAGTTCTAGTTTATAATAATGAAGGATGTGTACAATTTGGTTTTCTGGTTTTTACTCCTTCGTGAATGGTTCTGTCAACGTAAACCTATATTCACCTGACGATGCACAATTCGACATCCAGAAAATTAGGCGACTATTTTAATGATTTCGTACTTTCTCAAAAATTTATATCTTACAATCGCTTTTACTTAGAAAATTGTATAACAATGCCTACGGTTACGGTAAAAATGGTCCAAATGATCTTCTATGTGTCAGTAGCACAATCATTTTTACTCTGTAATCGAATCTTCAACTTACATTGGTTTCCTAAATTCTAGGAAAAGTAAATTTCTACAGACTTCTCATAAGTTGGGAATCATGTATGATTTCCAATTCATTTGAATATCTAAAACTGAACTATTTCAGCTCAACTCTGAGTTTGATCAGATATTATCCAAGTATTTTTACGTTTTAGTCTGGTCATACAAGGTATAAATCATTTGCACTACGTATATTTAATGTAGATTTTGGTTTAATTGATTAATTAATTAATCTCTTAGAACTGAATTTAGAAATCGATATATCCATTAATGGAATTACACTTTATGTCTGTAAACAGAGTATTTTCTTTGCATAATGGTTTTTCCGACTGTTTTTTTATTCTGATGTCAGGATAATTCACAGGCTCAAAGTGATGGATTGAATCCAGATAGAGATTATCAACGGCCTAAGCATAAGAATCGGAGACATTCTCAGATTAGTTCATCGAAACATTCAATTTATGGAAAAAGTAAATTCACTTCCTTACCTACAATTGACTACAAACATAAACCATATTCAGAACTTAACCCGAAATATTTGTGGGGTGACAGTTCAGATGATGAAGATAGAGTGAATGATTCTGATGATAACAGTGTATCTGTAATTACAAAAACAAATAGAAATTACCTTTCAGAACAAAACTACAGACAAATTAGAGAAAACGAATGGACAAAACACCATTCTATTAGTTGAACTGTATACATATTTTCATGAGATTCAAATATTTTATGGAAAAATTCCTCTCGCTGTCTTCAGTCCTAACTTGATTGTTAGATTTATACAAATGTATCAAATAACCTTGAATAATGTAAGTTACACAGCCCTTACTGTGTACTTACATCATTGATGTAAAGTCGTCAGATTTCTGTCAACAGTCTTTTCTAATGAATATATGTATTTTTCCACAACTAGATTTCCTTAGATTCACTATGAATCTTCGAAATTTCAATGTTTAACTAAAGATTATCATAGAAAGGTAAAATATGAACTACACATTAAGCAGAAAAATTAAAATCACTGAAAAGATCGTAGTATGAACTAAGAATCCCAGAAATAACGCAGTCAAGAAGTACTAGATAAACACAAACGAATGTACTGTATTTAGAATTCGATATCAAGCATTCAACAAGTACAAAGGAATCATTAGTTCATTCAAACACCACAGTGTCATTGGTGATGGAATATTCAATATATAAGTACTATCAACCAGTATCAGATACATTAAATTTAATCGTACTGTTAATTTATCTGTGATGTTTGAAAACAAATATCGTTTTCACTCAGTTACGCTTGAAGTATTTTAAATAGCCGTAGACAATAAAGTGGTGTTATAATGTTATAGATTGAAAAAAATTAAGATTTACACGATTATTCGATGACAGAAGTGGTTTGCAGAATTTTAGATAGTTAATAGAATGTAATAAATAATAGTTAGCTTTCATCTTCCACATTATTCCTCCACCAATTCCAATGACAACTTTCTCAAGCATTGCTATTAACGTCTATTTTGAGAGGTGTTTTTCACTTGAAAAACCTGTGCAAATCAATCTGAATTCATCACAGGTCAGAATTTATTAATAAAACTATGTACAAACTATTTGCAAGAGAAACGTACACTCAGATAATTATGCACTAATGTTAGCACAGGTCAAATGATTTCTGTACTGTAGAATGTACCCATCAAAATGTTGGATCTAACAGAGTGCAAAATATTTTGCCATTATCTTCTATTTCCGATGATTTAGAAATGTGTAAACTCTACAAAACAATGTTGCAAACATAATAATTTATCCGAAATAATTGAGAGTACAACCAGTTGCATATTTGAGTAAGAACACACATAATCTCTTTGGTGCATGTGCGAATTGAGTTGCCTACGGTTTTGTAAAATTTCTGAAGACTGGTTACAAACCTAACACGTCATAAAATAGGTATTCTCAAATGGGTCAAGACTTCCAGTGAGACCTCTAAACATTTAGAAGATAATGTCTGTCCAAGATAACTGTCAACCTTCAGTGTCTTCGAAAAAACATCAAGAAATACAGTTGGTTTCGTGTTGAAAATATTCAACAATTAAGAAGCTTTGTAGACGGAATATTAAAGTCAAATAACTTGTGTGATATTTGCAATCAAAATTTAACTATGGCTGAGGCGTAGTTGCATTTTATTGTCATTTACTTAATCAATCCCATATTACAAGACAACTGAGCATTGTAACTATATCATTCATAAGTGTTGTTTTTACTTGACAGTCATGTGAATGAGAGATCATCACCGCGTATATATCAATGAAGTATTTACAACTTCAAATCCTAAACTTTCAAGCTAATTAATTAATTTCATTTGGTGTTGTTTGCTTGTGTATTCCGATTGTTGTTTAGGACTGCATTTGATCAGTCTGTTATTGGCATATGTGCATGCTGTGTGGATTGTCTCGATTTTGCCTTAAGTCACAAGCTGTACATGCAAAGATGGATGGTGGCTAGAAGTTGAATCCAATTTGGGACTCGTCAGCTGGATTTACCTGAATCTTAAAGTTAATAATCACTGCTGGATTCGAGTTACTCTAGTGAAATGATTAGTAAACTTATAATATCTCATTAAATTCATTGGTTCTAATTTATTCAAAGAAAATCATCATAGAGCTATTTAATTAAACTAAACTCATCATATTGTGATCAGGATTCTATATTGTACCAAAAATTTAAAATTGAATAAATCCACTAATTACAATAATGATAATCTAAAATTATAATTTGTTTACAAAGTTGTACGTATTAGGAATTCCGTATGGAACGTAAATTGTGTTTTACACAAATTAACTATCTCTATTATTTTATTGTTAACAATCGAAAAGTAAAACAAATCTACAATCATTTCAATGCCTCTAACATTAACGGTTTGAACTGTTCAGTTATCAGCTATACTGACTGATCATTGTGAGAGAACCAATATCGTATAGTTCCAGTTGTTTAGTACTGTTCAAATTCTGTTGATGAAGTGTATGAGTTATCCTTGTAGACGAAAGAATACAAATCATGCTTTACGTATGTCTTTACTTGATGGTAATGATCGATAGATTGACAAGTCGAAAATTTCCCGCTTTGCATCATAATTATTACTATTGAGGCGACAAGTAAAGTAGGTGACAAGGACACAGGTAGGGACAACCAAATATATTGAAAATGAAATTACAGAATTTCTTAGTAAAATTTGAGAATGGTACATTTAATAATTCATTCGCAAAATGTCCATCAATTGTCTCAAACGTCGTTGATCCTATGTCTCCATACCAAACACTCTTTGTTTTCATTCACTTCTCTTTTGTCTTCTTAACATACTGCCTCCAGGCATTCCACTTTCGAGTGGTGATTCATACTACTTATATCTATCGACATCAGTAGTACACACACCACACTATTATTATTGTGTGTATTTATTGTACTTAAAATGATAGTATTGGTTTGTAATCTTAGTTTGTATATTTCTCCTAATAGTTTTAAACATTTCACAATGATAGAAACTTACATTAACAATATGGATATTTAGAACAAACAGTTTGTATTCAAAAGGAAATCTATCAATTACAATGAAAACAACATATGTTTCAACTTGTTTTATGTTTATAAATACTAACATTCCTGCACCAACTAAGCAAACTCCCATTGTAAATAATTATAAAAATGATTCCTGAGAATGTTCCATCGAAAATGATAAACATTCTGAAGTACAACCTAAATGCTAAATTACAACCATAGTTCACATCAGTTTTGTAATTATTAACTTTCATAAGCTTCTTTTGTTAAATCCTTAATGAAAATACCATCTTAACTATTGACTGATTTGCTTTAACAATAAGAATGACTAAATTCGTTTTATTTATGCAGAATCATTTACATATATCGCCAGTAAAATAAATGTCGGTGGTCAAATTTCAGATTTCTGCTGAATATAAACAAGTACATAATTTTCTTAAAACCACTAATCAATCTAAGTTAAGTAACCATCGAAAACCTGGATCAGCTCGTGATTTCAATCAAACTCAACAATTTGCACAGCTTCGTAATGAAAGGCATTAATTGCAAATAATAATAAAGAGTTCCTATCACCGTGGTTGTTAGTCGTATTCTACAACATACGAACACAAAAAGAGGTTCGTTTACTTATTCTCATTGGAAACGAATATGTATTACTTACAATATGTATTCTCTCTGATACATATCTATAAAAGAGATTACGTCAGCTGCAACAAAATTCACACTAAATTAACTGAATGCCTCCTCCGTTTACGCATACATAAACGTACATGCAACTGCTTGCATCAGTAAAAGAAGACAAATACTGATACGAGTTTGATTGAGGAAACCTCGAAATTCTGGATTGACTGAATTAAAACTATTGAGAGAATTTCTGGAAACACAGAACTGTATTCAATCAGAATTCATTAGGCATGTCATCATGGACCTATTTCACAGACCTATACAGGAAACATCAGTTAATCATGTATCAATAGGTTAACAGAATAAAGTGATCATTAAGAATACAAAGATAAATGCAGCCAACTAAACGTCTCAGAGTAACCACTCACAGATAAGCTAGTCAGAATGAGTTAGTTTCTACCTAAACCAAAACAAACTAAATCACACCAGTTGTTTTTCTAGGGTTACTGTCGATTCCGATCCCGGAAAAACGAGGAGGGTTGGGCATGAGGACGGCATCCGCATCCCGTGAAGAAACAACCCTGCTAAAAATGCTAACCAGAATAAACATATTAAACCATTTCAACTGTGTTGTCTGGGTTGAAGTTTCTTGCTTCTGAAGAATTATGACACCTCGTGGTGAATGCCGTTCCCTGTCTAACATCAAGACCAGAGCAATAATTCTAACAGGTGCATGGAATGTTCAGGAAATGTGGAAAACCGGGAGAACTAGTTAAACAGCCATGGAATAGGTGGTGCTCAAAATCAGTGAAACACATCAGATCCAAGCTGGACAGAAATGAAAAGATTCAGAAGAGATGCTTCAGTACTCAGATCATGAAGAACAAAGTGTCGCACATATTCAGTGAATTGCTCTTATGCTGTCCAAAGAAGCACAAAATGCGCTTATTGGATGAGAATATCGTAGAATCGCGATCACTAAAGAATCTTTTAAAGCAAAGCAGGAGAAAACTGCGATGCATTTCAGCCAATATAATGCACCCACTAAGGACAGCAATGACCACGGAATATATTAGTTTTACGATAGGCCGCAATCGATCACAGCGAAGTGCTCATTGAAGTACCTGGTCATCCTGATGGGAAACCAAAACACCAAAGTCGAAATGAACAACAGCAGGTTTTAAGATATCATAGGATGACATGGACTGACTGGAAGAAACAAACGAAAATGTTGAGAGATTTGCAAATTTATGTGCATTCAACAACTTGGCTATAGATGATACAATATTCCTACAGAAAGCTACATGTGTCTGAACGGTCCACGTCACACAGAACAAGATCGATCATATTTGTACAACTAATATACTCACAAGATCAACTGAAGGCGTGAGAACTAGGGGACGAGATGACATAGTTCACGATCACCACCTGATGGTTGCTAAGATGAAACTGAAACCAAAGAAGCATTGGATTACTAAACAAACGCAATCGTGAAGGCTCAATACAGCCTTCCTTCGACATACAGCCGAATTCAACAAATTCAAGATCGCTCTCAACAACACGTTTCAAGCCTCACTACGTCTAATACAAGATGAAGAAACTTCTATGGAGGTCAACTGGAAGGGGATGACACAAGCACGAACTTCGACGTGTCAGGAGGTTCCGGGCTGCAACAAGCATCATCATAAGGAATGGGTCTCTTCCAAACTCCGGACAAGATTCAAAAAAGGAAGATCAGGGAGAAAGCAATTAACAACAGTCAAACAAGAACAGAGAAAGTGAAGACACAAGCTGAGTTCATCGAAGTAAGCAAGTAAATGAGGAGCAGCATTAGAGCTGACAATCAATAAAACATGTAAGAGCTAGCAACGACAGAAGAAAAAGCTGCAAGAGAAAGGAATATGAAACAAATAAATGACACAGCGAAACGTTAACGTACCCTGAAGCACCTTCGACGGACAGATAGGATTTGACGCAAACGTAAATGCACAGATCAGCAAGTGGTTGATAGTTGAAAGCTACTTAAAAATTCGTCACAGTTCAAATAAATTTTTTGTATTTATTCAGTTGATTGAAGTTAATTATTTATTCGATAAGTTTCGATATTTTCATTCAGTTCAAATAAAATTCATACTTCAAGATACTCCACAATATTAAATGTTACACATGATCTTTACAATAAATCCGCATTGCCTATAATTTTTATTTCATTCTGTTACAAAAGTTTCGATTATTCTTTTAATTTAGGTAATCTAACTTCAATAATTAGTATTATTATTACTATTTGTAGTTGCATATCATTCGATAATTAATTGGCCTGCTTGAATATCTTGGCTACCTGTTACTTCCATCTAGATATTTCAACAGGTTATCTAATTCCTTGTTTGTTTCAATAGATCACCATGTCAATCAGTTGCATAACCTATATCAGGTGCGTTTGTGAAAAGTTTACTGCCCTTCGCTGTACATGTTACAAACATTTACAATTGGAGACATCGTGATGGCTGGCAATGTTCATTGAAAGAATGTCGACTTCTGAAATACTGATAACAAACTGATGATCACTCAATATTTTTCATCAGGATCGATCAAGAAATAATAAACGCTGAGAATTTTATATTGTGCCGAAAATATAATATTGAATAAAGCTAATAATATTAATCAATAACTTTTTTTAAACTGGCCACTTCTACTTATCGACCTTTTTCGCAATTGTCAATAAATTCAAAATGTAATATCGATTCGACACATTAAATTATATCCATAATATCAATATCAGACATTTGAAATTATGTCCACATCATCAATGTCGAATTGTTTTTTCATTAGTACACTTCCAGATTATCTTCTTGATCGAAAAGTAATTATAAACAATAGTCATGTACATTCTATAAGTGGATTTAAACTTGCTAAAGCAAGTACAATTTTTAAAAATGAACTTATTAAATTACGTCAATTTGAATTAGTAAATTATCATTATAGAAGAAGAACAACAACAACAATCATTAAATCACAATATCAATTACAACCTAAAAGTTTATCTGATTACAATTTCAACCACTTATACTTAATTATACAAATATTTATGCATTAGAATGTTTATTATCATTTATTCATTGTAATCATGAAACTCGTTATAATTTATTAAATAATAATATTAAACCATCTACTATTAATTCATTATTAGAAGTAGGATTATATTATAAAACATTTGAATTTATAAATGATTGTATTCAAATGGTTCAATATAAATTAAATACAAAAAATTGTTTAAATTATTGGATGAATTCTGAAAAATTAATAAATCAATTACCAAACTATCAATTGATCACTTTGAATTATTTATTAATTCATTTTATTGAAATTAGTCAATATGAAGAATTTTTAAATATAAATTTCATTGAATTTAAAAAATTATTAATAGAAGATTCATTGAATATTTCAAATGAAAAATATTTATTTGATCTTATTATAAAATGGATTCATCATAAAATGATAGAAAGACAATTCTATATTTATGATTTATTAGCATGTTTAAGATTAGGTAGATTATCAAATGAATATTTAGATGATATATCACAACATTCATTAGTACAAACAATGTGGAATTCATGTCATCATTTAATACTTTTAGCACGTTATTCTAATATAGAATTAATTTCACAATTCAATAATATGTTAACTTTTAAATTAAAAGATGAAACTGAACTTTTCACATATCTTCATAAACCACGTCTTCCTCATAATGCAATTTTTGTCATTGGTGGATGGGAAGGAAATCAACATGATTCTTATTTTGGTCCATCTAAAATAATTCAAGTGTATAATTCACGAGCTGACACTTGGCGTCGTATAGATTCTGATGGTTTAACTCTTAATGTGGGTCATGCTTATTCTGCTTGTGTTTTGCATAAAACACAAATTTACATTGTAGGTGGTTATGTGCCTAGTGGGCCAACTCAAACCCTTAAAGTTTTTGAATTAACAAGTCATAAATGGAAGATTTTATCACCAATGCATGAGAAAAGAAATTATGTGTGTGCATGTAGTTTAAACAATTATATATATGCTATCGGTGGACATAATGGCAAATTTCGACTGAGCTCAGTTGAACGGTATGATATAGAACAAAAACAGTGGTTTTTTGTTTCACCAATGCATCAAGCTCGTAGTGACGCTGGAGCTCATTCATTTTCAGGGTTCATATATGCTGTCGGAGGTTTCGATGGTGAGCATTTTCATAATTCTGTAGAAATGTATGATCCTCGTACAGATCAATGGTCAATAGTAGCTCCAATGAATAGTATTCGAAGTGGTGTTAGTGTTATTGTATATGGTCAATATTTGTATTCCATCGGTGGAAACGATGGACGTCAAAGACTACGAACAGTAGAACGATATAATCCGGATACAAATCGATGGCAAATGATGCCTTCAATGATGCATAAAAGAAGTAATTGTTGTGTTACTACATTAGACGACATGATATATGTCATCGGAGGTTGGAGTGATGAAACCAATTCAACAATCTCTTCAGTTGAACGATGGTCTCCGAATTCTTCTGGTCATTGGGAACCCGCAAGAGAATTACACATCCCAACAAGTGGGAATTGTTGTTGCACTGTGACTGGGATAAATTTATTAGTAAACTTCATATGAAAGTAAAAAGACTATAAATAATAAGTTTGTAGTATCCCAACGAGTAGAAAAATTAGATTTCCTGACGTTTCGTGGCTTAGTGTAAGTCACTTCTTCAAAGAATAAAATGTTTATGTTTAGCCATAATATTTCTAACTTAGCTTGATAAATAGATAGGAGAAAATAACTTTTCATTATTAAGCGGTCATGCTAAATGTCAGTGCGGAAAATGAACACATCAAATCTTAAAACTTCATCATCAATTAAACGTTCATGTACCGCGTGTTGAGTCACTTTGTTGATTCAACATACTACTTAGTTTACAAAACTCGAAACAACTACAGAAGAGTTCAAGCATGCAAACTAGTGACTAGATTTTGAGTGATCCAACGATTACTAGCTTATCTGATCGTAACAGTAGAATTGATCAGTTATGTTATGAACCTGTAGATAGAGAAGAATATAACAACATACTGTCAACACCAAGATTAATTCAACTTATCATGAAAATATTACCCAACCTAATTGGCTTTTGATATGAGTAGGAATATATTTCGAAGTAAAACCCAGTGAAAAATAGTATTCACTGTGGCTCTCATATTTACATTTATCGGGATAGAATGAAACATTGGTTTTTGTGATATTACTGAACAAATGGTTAAATACTTAATGCTGCTTTTACTTTATCACCAATATTGTAGTTTGAGTCCAAGTTTTTGAATAAATTACATACCATTAGTAGTTATTGTGGACAAGTTCCTTTAATAAGTTTGCAGAACATTAGTTTATATTCAATAATAAATTAGAAATGAGTCCCGCATTGTAGAGTTTTGGTTTCGTTACAAAGTTTGTTTTCTGACATTCCATTACAGTCACATGAGATACATTTGATCACAGGTCACATTGCTGATTTTAGAAATAATCTTCAAATCAGCTTGTTGGAGGATATCATGTTGATTACTTTATTGAGACAAAGACCTAAAATATTGATCTGTCTCCTGGAGTTAAATTGCAATTCTTAGTTATTTCACAGACTTTGAATATTTCATTGGTGATTATGTCACACATCACCTCCATTCTGTGTTTACACAGAGGGATACCTCGATGTTTAGAAACAGACAACTAAAGTGAATGTATTTAATGTCGCGCACGTGATCTAAGTGACTTCTGTTCCGATCCTTGTAGAATTATCAGACAATAAGATATCTGTACAACATAGACAAGCTGGAACTACTCATAATCAACAGTCGTCACTCTAACTGAATACGAAGCGATATGCTACTACAGATCATATAGAGATGTACAAAACTCGATCAGCTCATTTATCATTCCACTCAGTCGTAACGCCCTTCTGATATCGATTGAGCTTATACGATTAGCAATGAAAAATCTGTGGTGTTTTTATGAACCAATGAATGATTCATTTGTATTTGGTGTATGCCTGATTTCTAATTCCAAACACAACAAGTTCGTTAGTGCCCATCTATTTCTGTCTACTTAGATTGCACAATTTCAGGAATTCCTTGTTTGTTCAATAATTCAAAGTTGCATTCACATATACTTAAGTGGTTTGCATCATATCAATCACCAATATTTTCAAGATTATACAATGATGACAACTAACTCTCTGAATATACAATTATACTGATCAACACTGTATTCCGTTTAGTAAGATTGAATCAATTGAACCAGAAGCGGCTTATGACCAGTTTGCTAACTGTTATCTAGCCATGAAATTTCTCCACTGTGCTAATTTCCATTTCTTCAAAAATGTAGATTATCATTTGAAATTCTGCTCACCCATAGATACAAATCAATCCTAACAACCAAGAACCGTGATTTGTACGTAACAGCTTTGATGAATTAGGAGTGGACGTCAAACAACTAAGTATATATCAAAAAAATAAAGCTCAAATATTCACTCAACTCCTTATTTTGTATAGACATTATATTTCCTATTATCTCTTATTGGGTGTTTAAAGGCTTTGTGTGTCTGAACAGGTAATCTCCGTCTCCATTGTGACTGTCCCACAATCTAAATAAAGACCTATTCACCGCAAATCTAGTTTCTTCTATCAATAGAAGGAGGGTTAACTACAGGCACTAAAAGTACTTCATGTAGATTTTTTCTATACACATATATTCTTGATACACAAGGACAGTTATCAGAATAAATAATCTCGATCTCTCATCAATATATGGTTTAATCATCAGGTTATTTAATTTGCGAACTTTGTCTAGAAACGAAAATCTATTGTTCCAAAACCCTACAATTAATGATATAGTATTTAATGTCACTTTGCAAAATACAGAACAATAGTCACAACTGATTGATCACTGGGTGGCGATCAATGTCATGGGTGTCTAGTCCTTACTAGTGCAGATCGAACGCTATCGACCATGTTGCAATGTGGACACCAGCCTAGGTGACTCGACACTGCGTGCACTATATATTGAGATTTAGATGGTGGTTGGAGGTAGTCGACAGGAACACTGGACCGGGGTTTCGTGCTACTTGGCACTCGTCAGCAAGGTGTACCACATTGCAACATGGTAGATAGCATTCGTTCTGCATTGATAAGGACTAGACACGCATGACATTGACCGCCACCTAGTGATCAATCAATTGTGATTACATCTCAGTCCTACAGGAGGTCGGTTGCGGCTCGGATAGCTCAGTGGTAACGTCTCTGACTGTGAAGCTGGGTGACACGAGATCGAATTTGCCAGGGAGCACCAGTTCCCTCAAGATCACAAGTAAACCTTGCTGACGAGTACGAAGTAGCATGAAACCCGGGTCCGGGGTTTCCTGTCGACTACCTTCAACCACCATCTAATCACAGAACAATAATCAAAATGCTAAGCATTTAGATATGCTATAAATTTTTAATTTGTTTCACTGATTAATTTCGTTTGGTTTTTTGTTGAATGTGTGATTAAACTCAAAGGAAAATTTTAAAAAACCATATTCATAATTTCTAGCTGAAAGTTTGAATGTTCTGATTTTCGTGTAGAAAAGAAAGATGAAATAATAAATATTGTATTTATTGTAAACACAAATGGGGCAATCGAATGTATTTCAACACAAAATTACAGAAGCCCTTAGTAAAATCTGAGACCCATACAGTAAAAACTTCATTTGCAAAACACCATTCACCCGTCTCAGAATTCATTGTTCCTTCATCTTCACACCAATCACTCTCTGTTCACGTCCTCTTTCCTTCGATCTTCCTAATCTTCTTCTGCTGTGTATTTCCCTTTCAATTGATGATACATACTACTTATATCTATCGACGTCAGCAGCTCACAACTCAATATCATTGCCAGTTAGTGTGAAATAAGCCTTGTGAAAGTGAAGGAGGCCAATTTTCTTTATGCTATTCAAGTCACTGTATCTCACGTAGCAGACATAATGAGGCTTTGATACTACTGAACACAAAAGAAGTACATCTGGTATAAAGATGCAGAAACAACAGTGCCTATTGTATCCAACTTAGCTTTAATTTTTAAAATGATGTTCAATTAAGATAACCGATGAGGTCTGTCAACAAAGAACAGCTATATGGTGACTAAAATTTAAGCAGCTAGGTTGTCTATCTACAACAGGTCTTTACCATGTAGCGTGGCGTCGAGTTGAGATTAACTATGAACACCGCTACCAAGAAACACGTGCCAAATAAATCGGAAGGCGTAGGTTGGACGTAACCAAATAAATCCATAAAATCTCTGAGAAGCCAAATATCAGAAGACAGTTAATGGACCAAATCGAGATGTATTCGCTGGCGATCTCGTGGCATCGAAAGGATACCGAGATCGTGCCAGAATACAAGCTTGGTTACAGAACGTAACCGAATTCGCGCGAAGTTACAATCAAAGGTGTAAGTAAAAGAATGGAAGCAAAATATAGCTGTCATTAGCACAGTCAAACAAAAGCACATTAAAACAAGCACTGGTACAGTTGGTCATAATAATAATTGTTTTTATTAAACCAGTCGTGTTCTCGTGATAAATGTGAGTCACTACAACCATTTTCAAAAGATACCTCAATTTCACATTTCACGAACATGAAAAATGAGATAATAATATTGTGCTGTGTGTTAATGATGTCGACAGATATAAGTAGTTTTACCATTACTGGAAAGTGAGATGCACGGAGGCAGAAAGTTAGGGAGATCGAAGAGGAGAGGATGAAAACAGAAAGTGGCCGGTGCGGAAAAGAAGAACCACTCAAGTCTGAACTAACTGACAAACATTTTAGAAATAAATTATTTGATATACGATTCTCAGACTTACCAAGTTATTCTGTAATTTCATTTTTTTTAATACAACATTACATATGATATGTTGATGATGTCACAGGTATTCAGTGTTTCACAACGCTTCTACCAGTAACACCTTCTAATATATTTCGTTCCCACCAAGAGAAATCAAAAGACAGAGTCGAGGAGATCGGAAGAGTATATTTGGCGATGACCAATATATCGGAATTCTCTGATCTAATCTGGCTAGCGATTGCGGTTGATGTTGAGCACGGCGTTACCACACGTGATCTGGTGCGGATGCCTGACCGAGCGCCTTCAGCTAGATGGGTCCACTAAAACATATGGTCAGCATCCAATGTCGAAAACTTACAGGGCTATTTATTTTGAGGATTTATTTACCGCTACAATGTGATGCAAGAAGTGCTACTAGAAAAACATCAAACAAACTATTAAAAATCGTGATTTGTGCAAACTTGAAATGATTGACCGCATTATTGTTCTGATTATGGATTAACAGACATGCCACAAATTTCGTTTACGTTTCCGGCACTGGCAAATTTACACATCAACAAGTTATCAACATCGTGGATATTTTTCAGGGAAACTCTGCTCCAGACTGCTTATAATGACTGAATCACTTGCATAGTACACATTAGAAACTATATTATTCGAAGCTATGAAATCATCATGATAAGAATGTAGATAACCAACGTAAATGATCTATGTCAAAATGATTGGAGGCCTACTCGAGTGAGACGTGAATGATGTGACAAACTAGCTAACGTCGAAGTCACACCTCACGGTCAGCACCTTACGTGGATTACCCCATTGACGTATCAATGTACTATAGATGCTTTGAAGGCTGTACAACACAAAGGACGTCATTACAGGAATATATTAGGTAAAGTAGATACAAGCGAATGTAAGACCACTACCGCATGGGCCAGTCCATGGCGTACGATTAAATGATGCATGTTGGTTGTCCTTGACCCTGACGAGGATTGGTGATTTGTTCGATAATCAATGACACAACTGCAGGATGATTTGACTAGGGCTCGGCTGAATTTCACTGGCATTACAAGAATATTCGACTGAAGGATATTATGTGAGTGAACCGATTGAATTTTGCTGCTCAGTTCTCCCCACATCATACATGATGTAAGCGCGTGATGAAACCTCCACTAGTCCACTAACAGAAGTTATCTATCCATGTTTATATTTACTACTCCTCATAACAGTAATACGTTTTTATTGTAAATCGTTTCATAACAAAAAGTGGTAATGAGCTGATTGAAATGTGGTTTAGGGTCAGCTATATACTTTTTTTCTAACAAACATTTTTTGTAGTGAACACAGACTGAAGTGACCTAATACGTCACTTTTAATGAACAAAGAGCATCTCGTTACTAATAGCAATGTCCAGCGCTATGAATAAAACAGCAGACATTGTTACTCCAACTTCAGCTGTGTAAGTTATAGTTTTAGTTATCATTTGAACAATTTCTCACATCATAGGTGTAAAAGTTGGATTTTCAACATGCGGGTTGCTAGTTAAAATTCAAACCAGACACAAAATGAAGTCACCTAAAATTTTTACTTATACACGTGAAAACTGATAATCCAGAAGTCTAGTTTAGCCGACCTATATAACTGACAGCTGTCGGTCGCTTTTAGTTTTAGGGTTAAGTTATTGTTTTCTAAGAAACAACCCATATATATCCAACTAATCATCCAAACAATTGCAAAATCATAAATGTCTACTAGCTATTGGCACAACTGTGGTTAATCATATGACAATATTTACTAGAATGTACTTAGATATACACAAATTAAAAAGCGACGCAAAGATAGGCCTCAAGAATGCTGGTTATTGCCTCAGCAATGAGGATAGTGGGTTGGTTTGGCTCTGCTAACGCGGACACCCTGTTTTCCAGTCGTGATCCAACTTCTCTTTGAGAATCTTCACCAATTAGGCTGATGCTACTTAATCAAGTAGGACGTACTATTCGTCCACCACGTCTTTGGATAAATGTAATCCCATTACTAGTCAATTGATCACTCTACTAACCTTCTTGGAGTAGCCTTGAAGGTGCTTTGTCCAGGCTTAAGGTATGAATTTCGAATTTACCATTGATTTTCTCCCAAACATCTAGTATAATTTCAAAGCAATGGATCAAGCAATCATAAATTGTCCGTTGGATTTTGTTCCCTACGTCATAGTATCAGTTCTTTCTTCTCTCGTAAGGGCCAAAATCTAACACGTATGAACCCCATACTTCAACTTATCAACTGAAATATTGATATGCTACGCGATACTGGACTAGCTATAAGTAATACACCTTAAATAACCACCTATGACATTCAGCTGAGTGGTCCCACCTTAACAAAAGTACCAAGGTGTGGCTGTCTGCACACAATCCAATACTCCAAATTTAGGTCATACTGTACGTGTAGGCTAGCATGCTGAAGTCGAAAACAGTGGACTTTCTATTCATGCATTTTATACTGACTAGATACATCTGCCCTCAACAATCCCCGACTCTTTTGAACAGCAGACAGGAAATACTCGCTACAATATCATGAACCGTTTTATATTTAGCACCATAAATCGTGGAAGTGATAGAAAACCATAGACAACTTAAGAGTTGGACACGGTTTTACAAATGGTTAGCGCAGATAGTTCTAAACGACATGAAGATTGGCTATATATCACCTCCTGTATATATACTGCGTAAAAGAACTCACATGCAAATACTGAATAGAAAGCTGTCCTACGCGCAAACCGAATTCGCAAGTATCAACAAGGAACTGTTGAGACTCCACAAGCCAGTAGTACTGAGAGGAGTTTTGGAAGTGGTATTATGGATGTTAAGCGCAACATTTTCTGATAAAACCCTACTTTATTTACATTTCAGATTCATATCGGTATTACCTGGTTGAGGATAAATACACCATGTCTATAATTGAAATAATAAAAGAACGAACATCCGGCTTGAGACTGTCAACTCGAAACGACAACGTGCGGGGATGCTTGATCAAGGAATACCATTTCAACTGCAGCGTACCAACATTCCTCAAAGAAATACACTTCACCAACTTTTACACTAAAAGCGCTTCTGCACACCTATGTTACCAAGACACGGTAATTCCCACCCATATATATAATACACGTTTGTTTTTTAGGCTTCTGCAGAACCCGTCTGGGTTAATCTCTTCAAAATTCAGATGATGAAAGACATTCACACTTCCTTTGGTGCATGTGCTCAAGTTAGAATAACACTCCCTCCAACTTTCGAAACAGTTAAATCACGGAAACGGTTATTCAAACTATGTATACAGTTACAACAACCCTCCTTAATGTGGAAAGAATATACAATAACAAACGTGCAATTTTTTGATGAGTATTTAGACAATTCTAACCAGACCACAACAGATTCCACTGAAGGTCGACACACACATCTAATCAATGAGACACAGAATGCTTTGACTACACTTTGCACACTAATAGAATTTAAACAAACGATACAAAGCCGTGAACTTAACGAAATAGATATCTTAGCACTATCTGACGCACACTTTGAAATTACTTGAAGTTACCAGAAATTTACAGGAAGACTAGTCACGTATTTAACATACCATTGAGATTGAGAAAAACCACCACATAACGGGAGTATATTTACGAACATGGAAGGCGTGCCCAGAGCTTATTGGGATGAGGATGAAGAAAACAAAAAGCGTTCATGGTATGCCAAACTAGTTCTCCCAAATGATAGTATCAACGACACTAGAGACAAAGTGGATAGGCAGTCTTACCATATGTTTACTTTTACACCGTAAAATCTTATGGAAATGTCCCATTCCTCGCAGAAACTAACGATATAACTCAAAGTGACGCAGAAAGGACAAAGTATTTGAGGTATAGACGCGATATATCTAAAAGAACTAGTTGTAATGAGTCTTGACACTTCATAATACAACAATACTGAAAAGGACTTAGTTTCCGAATGCATGAAAATCTAAATTGTTTGTGACTGTAAATTAAATAATACTGAGTACTCGTTATTGCAAATTATTGTAGTGTTCTGGAAAATACATTGTTATGTGGTCTTCGACCAGTACATACTTCTTTCTGTAGACAAAGACAAGTTAATGCTCGCTCCCGATGTTTATAAAAATATAAAGGGCTTCTCGACTTTTAAATGGTCCACTAAGTTCATTTAAGATATAAATGGTCGAAAGATCAACAAACACAAAGATAATACTGCGAATCGATTGACATGACAATGGAAAATAATTCTTCCATATGAAAAACTTTTATCAGTAAGCAAAAAGAGTAGTATAGTTACAGAAATTTTCAAACAAGACAAATTTTTGTATACTCATATAATATATGCAGAAAAGTAATAACCGCGGATAGTACCTATACATTCTTTATTTACACAATCATATCATTCTACGAATCATTTCATTTAATTGTTCTTCTCGAAACCCTGTTAGAGAATCAACACGAGCGTGACAGCGCCGTGAACCTGACATCCAATCACGACTGGATGACATAAGTTTGAATGGACATAAAAAGCGCTGAACGGCCATGAAGTTTGAACCAATAGTTACAAGTTCGTGGATAATGTCCTCTATGCACAAAATCCCACAGTGACCTTTGAAAAACAAATAGAATAATGATTTCAAAGTGATAAATCTAGATGAGTTTATCCACAAGACTATCAATGTTTGTATGAAGTAACATGCAAAACTACTGATAGTTTTCGGAATATAAATATCTGCAGTGTAACTAAAATAATATATCACACCCTCTTAACTTATATGGACAAGCAGGCATGAAAAAAGACGGCATAAAATGCATCAGTCCACTGTGGCACTTCAAATTAACACAAAAAGAGATGCTAATGTCAAAAGAAAATGAGTCAAACGACAGATACCAAGGATAACGCCTTAATCTAGCGGTCACAATACGAGACCAAGACTAAGATGTCTACCAATCATAAATGAAGTAGAACCTAGCGCACATATGCATCATTTTAAGTTGCTACACGACACATGTATAGTGGGATATCAGAACACTATTAGCAGTTACAGTATTAGCGGTAGTAAAAAAGACTATGTATAAACGATGCGCGGTTTGAGAAAAGTTAGATTCATGGAATCAAACAAATTGCAGAATAAGTTGTAAATTTAGGACCGAAGGGAGAGTAAAGGGTGAATAGATTTGAGCCGCATCGCTTAAAGCGTAAAACTAATGGTTATGAAAATCCCACGAAACACAAATAGATTGTCCGTACTTACTACTTATAGAAATTACCCAGTCCGAATACCAATGACATCAAGGACTGATGCCACGAATTGACTTGACCATCTACAGCTTATTCACCAACCTAGTGATATAACAGCCATTATCGCGTAACACAAATCCAAACGCCAAAATAGATGTAGATTCGTAACTTCATCGGCCGGCTTCTATGTGTACCCAGTATTTACTTACGCCTGTCACCCCTCATTTAGCACAAACGGTCGACCACAATTCTCTTACCAACTCTGCCCTGGACTCACCTTTACAGTTACTTCTGAGTGCTATTCAGCCTTTTGATGACTGCCTCCAATTTCAGGAGCAGTGGGTTCTTTTTTTGCCTCATTTTCTTATACCTTTAGGATTCCAAGTTGAGGCTCGCCTCGTGACGCAGATGGATGACTTCTACAATGTATGTCCTATCCACTTTGAGCATTCTTTCCAGATTTCCTCTTCAGAAGGAAGCTGATTTGTTCTCTGCTATAGTAGGTTCTTACTGATGGTATCCGGTCAACGGACATTGAGTATCTTGCGTGAACAACAGCTTATAAATACCTGTATTTTTTTATGATGGTTGTGACAGTTCTACACGTTTCGACTCCGTATAATAAAACTACCTTAACGTTAGTATTGAAAATTCTGAGTGATGTCTTTGTTTTGAATTCTTGGTGTTCTTCAGTTGTTGGTGTCTAGCGCTTTGTTGGTTAGTGTCTTTACATCTGCATCAGTTCCTCCTTACTTATCGACGATGCTGCTCAGGTGTGTGAACGCTTCCACCGCTTCCAGAGCCAGTTGTGTCGCATTTTGAGATCTCGCTTTTGTCTTGTGAACGTTGACGCCTACTGCTGCACAGGCTGCTGCTACATTATCTGTCTTTACCTACATTCATTGCTGCGTATATGATAGAAAAAACTAGGTCATCTGCGAAGTCGAAATCTGCACCTATCTTCAACTTGAGCTCTACGTTTAACTTCAACACAGCCTACTTGGTGTAGCTGTCAAACTATTCGGAAAGATTATTCGGATGGGTGTCCCGAACTATGTGGGAGGAAATAATCTTTTAGCCAGGAAGGAACATGGTTTCAGGAAAGGCGTTTCATGCTCGACAAATTCCATTACAAGAGAAGATTGGGCTGCAGCAAAAGGTATTAATATCCCAGTACATGTAATTTTCATGGATTAGAGTAACTCTTGACAAGCTCTCTTACCTGGGTCTCAAATTCAAACTGGGGAGGTTTGAAACCCATTATGAAAGCATAGACTGTAAAAATGACTTACTCGATGATCGGAGACAACGGGTACGTGCAAATGGGGCTCTATCAGTGTGGGAATCTGTGAAAAGTGGATGTCATCAAAATACGATCCTCAGCCTGACTTCTGTGAGACCGAATTCGGAATATGGGATTCAAACGAAGAGTCTCTGTTCCAAGTACGAGGTGTATATGCTAGAACAAGTCCAACGACTAGATTAAAATGGTGTAAGATCGCGCTGTCCTGTCTTATGAAGACAGACTGAGACGCCTCCACCTATTTCCGTTATTTGCCGCAGGTTACGGAGTGATTTAATGCCGACTGGCCGTGGACTGAACGATGACCCTGGTCTTAATGTTAAATCTTTTCCCTGCATCGAGAACTAATCATCCGAGAGTACATTTCAAAAGTCTTCAAGAACAGAGATCAAAACATTTATGACTGGAGATCTGTTTCTCGCACAGTCCAGTAAATTACTGGAATTCCCTGCCAGAGCACATAATATCACCACCTTCTGTAGGTATTTCTAAAACTATATTACATCTTCACAGTGCTACAAATTGAAAAGATTGATATCAGTCTCCTGAGCTCCTAAACTTGTTACTTAAGACTGTGACAGCACTTGGAAGACCTCGTAGTGTATAAATCTAACAAGACTAATTCATTTTAAATCCCCAGTTGATCAAAACACTTAGTAAAAAACAATTTTGGTAACAAATTAACACTTAAGTTCACCAATATTTCTCTAAGTCAGTCTAGACACACGGACTCGGGTAGTATTAAAATTTTGAGGTTCTAATCAGAAACTTAGAAAGACACACGGTAGTTTAATTATGTATTAGTAAATTCAGAAGTTGATCGCAAAAAATGTCATTACAACTGAAACCAGCACACAACCTACCTAGTTTCTCTTCAATTATTTTGTTGTCGATTGAATGTTTGTGTCTACCAAGCATAGTACGCCCACGCTTCATAACCATATCGCGTACCACTTGCAGGGACGGATAACCCCATACCACATAAGGTGAAACAATATTCAACAAACTAAGAGTAGCCTAGAAAACAATAAGATCATAACTATTGAAACCTTTGTAATTTTAATGAAAACAGCTTGATTGCGTGTGTCAAGACGAAGTAATCGGAATACATCCTTACAAACATCCGCAAGTTGCTCTTCATCATCCTTTAATCGAATGACAACACCCAGTCTTGGTTGATCAGATGTTGAAAACGGAGATTTGCGCTTAGCAATCCGCTGCAAGCGTAACTCATCGTATGACCGTCTGAGACCGGTCTGTGGGTTTGTGATTTCGCAAAGTTATCCTCACCTTTATAAAACGGATCGGTGGTTGGATAAGACTTCTGCGTTTTCGGGCACGTTTACGCAACTCTTCAGAACGCAGGCGCTGTTGTTTGATTATATCCCGGCTAACCCTTTTTCTTCTTTTAAGAAGTGTAACAGGAATTGTGTTGAGTTTAACAGGCTTGTCCTCGTCCCTAAAGTCTAAACAACGGACGAATGTAAACTTACATGACTAGTACCGAAAGATCCAGAAAACGCGCTCACCTAGTTATGTTTCAGTTTCAGTTCGGAAACGACAGGAGGCTTGATGACCTATGTTAGTCCTGACAATGGTGGTCTCTCAGATGATCCAAATTTCCTTTGAAAGAGTCGATGGATGGAGCCTCAAACACGGGCTGAGCTAATGAATTCCACTCGTTGATGAATCAATGTGAAAGTCGATAGTCAATGACAAGTAATTTGTCCTGGGCTTGTGAACGTTTTCGGATTGTCCTCGTAAATTCTCTATTTTGGAAGACAAGAAAAGTGAAGGCATATTAGGTGCAAAATTATCACTCAGCAATTTGAAAACTGTAATCAAGTCGCCTCTAGTTCCACGATATGACAACGGGAAAAGGTTTAGCTTGGCCAGTCGAGTATCGTATGGAAGCTTCTCTATTCCGGGAATCAGCTTAGTTGCTGTTCTCTGAACCTTTCTGAAAGTTTACTGTCTTTTTTAAGCAGGGGTTAGCCGTTTATATGCAGTACTCAAGTTTAGGATGTATGAACATTGTATACAAAGTCAAAAACACTTTAGCGTCGATATGACATTTGAACGATTATTGCACGTCAGATACTAGTTGACATTTTACATCATCTTGAATTCTCTTCGTACTATACGTAACATAAGCAAAACAATTTTAATATGCCTGTATATCTGTATTTTTATTTTGAAAAAACAAAAAAAATATTATAATGATCTCTTTTATACGCTATTACGTGTGCATGATTTTATTTCCCTTTTTCGCCCGCTTTGTGTTTTTTACGCGCGTACGAGTGTATTTCGACATGCACTCACATATATTTTTCTTTTCTAGGACGGCTGGAAAAGTCGAAAACGAACGACGAAGTTTGCGATGAACCGAAAGTTTCATTGTCCTTTTTCTTTTTTTACTATATTGTAATTCATGGTCCGTTATAATAAGGGAAGACGACCAGATGCTGCTAAACCTAACAAGCTATCAGAAGAGTGTTTACCAACGACAAACTCGTTGGGTTTAAACTTCTGGCTGCCCACGTCTTAGAGTCATCACCATTCCATTGGGGGGATGATCTGTAGCGGTAAATAAATCCCCAAAATAAATAGCTCTGTAAGTTTTAGACATTGGATGCTGACCACATTAGTTTTAATGGACTCACCTGGCTGACGGCGCTCGGTCATGCATCTGCACCACATCACGAGTGGGAATACCGTGTTCAACAACCCTTGCAATTGCTAGCCATATTAGATCAGACGATCGTCGATACATTAATAGCCTATCAAGTATATCATCGAACCTCCTCGTTTCTGTCTTTTGGTTTCGCTTGGTGGGTACGATTCATAGTAGAAGGTGTTACTGGTTAAAGCGTTGTCAAATTCCTAATACCTGTGGCATCTTTACTCTACGTATCGACCATAAAGTTCTAAAACCTTTGGCGGCTATTGCGCAGTAGTGTACAGTAGTCTTCAAGTCTTGGCCAACGATGACTCCTAAGTCATTGTGAGTCTGGACAACCCGGGTCAGTGTTATTCATCATGTATGTATCTGTACCTTGATGACCGATATGCATCACGACACACTTGGAAGTATTTATCGGCAACTGCCAGGTTTGAGACCATTCAGATAATTCCTTCAGGTCATTTCGGAGTTCTAAGCTGTCACCCTTACTTCTTATCGCTCGCCATTTCTCGATATCGTCAGCATATAGCAAGACCGATGATGATAGGAGACGATGAAGGTCATTTACATACAAGAGGAATGACACTGGCCTCAAAATCGTACCCTAAGGCACTCCACTAAGCACAGTTCCCCAGCTAGGTAACTTTGAGTTCACCCGTACTCTTTGTTGACGCCCAACTAGGAAGTCTTTTATCCACACCAATACATTGCCTCCAATCCCGACATTTCTTAACTTATATAACAGCCGGTTGTGCGGAACCTTGTCAAAAGCTTTGCTGAAATCAATGAAGGCTACGTCTACAGGTAACTTTCAGTTTTTAAGGGCGCACCAGCTTTCACGAGCCACTAACAAATTAGTGAGACAAGAGTAACCTATTCTGAAACCGTGCTGCTTCTCCGAAAGGATCCGGTTTTCATCGAGGTACTTAAACAGCTCCTTCCGAATCATTTTTTCTAAGATTTTAACAACCACACTAGTTAGGCTAACGGGGCGGTAATTCTCAGGTTTGTGTTTCGTACCTGTTTTGAAGACAGGACTTACTATGGCGGTTTTCCAGTCTTTTGGTAAACGACCCTGCGTTACGGATAGGTTAAAGCATATACTTAAAGGGTTCACAACGAAGTTAGATAATTCCTTCAGTAGCCTAGGATGTAATTCATCGGGCTTCGTGGATTTACCTATGTCAAGCTTATTTAGTAGACCAAAGACATCGAGTTCTTTAATGGTCACGCTATCCAGTGTATATGTGGGGGAATCTGTATGCACTGACGGCAACGGTGCTTCGATGTTATATACATTGCTAAAGTAGTTCGAGAACACTTGAGCCTTACCAAAGTCGTCCTCCACTAATGATGAGGCAGTACTGTATCCGTATAATGCTGAAACATTTCCTCTTCTTTTTGTCCTTTGGTTTGTATATGAATATAAGCGTTTGGGACACTATGGATTCCCTAACAATTTTCTCGTCGTATAACTTTCTAGACTTACGGAGGGTCGAGGAACAGGTATTCCGAGCTTTTCGATACTGAGATTTTGTCTCATCAGTCCCCAGTAACCCAAATATATCCCACATTTTTCTTCTCTTACGGAGAAGAATGCGGACCTCCCTACTGAACCATGGTGGGGAGTTTCTCAGCCCCTTGGTATAGTCCAAGGGATGTAGGGCATGGCAACTTTTAAGTATGAATTTCGAAATACGTCCCAGGTCGTTTCAATTGAGGACTCTGGGTCTATTGTCCAATCTACTAACGATGCTGAGTGTATGATATCTGGCATGTTCGCTTTCCAGACGTTAGGTCTAGATTGGACTGACACGTGCTCATGACTGACAGTTATATGGAAGTCGAAAGTTAGAACTGCATGATCACCTTTACCTAGGGGTGGCATATAATAGAGGTTTGCAACGTCATCCTCATAGTGAATCAGTATAAGACCTAGTAAGGATGATCCAGTGTCCGGGTTGTACCTAGTCGCTTCTTGTACGTATTGCGCTAGAACACATGTGATAACCGCATCAACTAGTTCCTGCTCGAAGGAATTTTCTGACGATTCAGTTCGCAGATTTACGCAGTCTACCACTGGTGCATTAAGGATTAGACATCGACCACTTTGTGACCAAGTATTGAGACTGTTTAACAGGATCTCATTTACCTCACAGCTTGGACTGCGATATATCAAACCAATCAGCAGCTCTTGTCCTTTGCATTTCAGGCGGCAACTAACCAATTCACACGTCCCACTCTCATGCGATACACTGTTGATAATGGCAAATGGGATAGCATTCCTAGTGAATAGAGCTACTCCCCTTCCTTTACGTTTTGTATTCTCTCGGTCCCTACTAACGTAAAACCCTCGAAATAAAGTTCCATACTGTCTATAGACTGCGTCAACCAAGTTTCTGTGACTGAGATTATGTATGGCTATATAAAGTCAATTTGTATACCTAGTTCTGATCGCTTATTGAGCAAGCTTCGGGCATTAGTGGAAAAGATCCGAAGCGTATTTAGTTAGCTTCGTGCTTCACTCGGAGTATCCTCGGCATCATTCTCTGCCGAAGCCTCACAACCCGAAAATTTACAATTTTTAGGTCCTTTTCGCCAGCGTCTAACCTAATTTGTAGTTGTTTTTCGACTTCCCGTCTTTTTACACGGTCCGCAAATGGTAAGCCCATAAGGATAAAAACTCCTGAACTCTTTGATTTATGTCCATTCTGTAAAATTAAGTCGCGTTCATTCGGAGATTCGAACAAGTAGCTGTTTTATCAGCACAACGTCATGCTCAAAACGAGTTTTCGGTTCAGTTTTCAATCTCTTTGATTCTATGAAACACATTGACTTGTCACTGTGATCAGTCTTCAGTTTGTCAGCTATTTTTGTGGGATCAGGATTCTTGTCTACAACCTGTACCCATTCGTCAACGTTGCTTGGAGAAGCAACCACAGTTGCGTGAAACATACTGTGGGATTCCGGAGGGTTGTCCACCACTTGGGAGATTAGGTAGTATTTACCGCTAGAAAACCATCGAGCGTCGCGATTGTGGATTCTAGACGTTCCCTGCTAGTTACCATTTGGAAGACGGAGGACAGAAGAAACTTCTTTTCTTGAGTTTTTAGCTAGGGCGGACGTCTTCGCAGACCGTTTTTCCTCCTTTGGTCGATGTGAGCCAGCTGTTTTCGGACTCACCCGAGTTCTCTTCACACCACTTTGCGTGTCGACATAGGGAGTGCTGTCCGATGTGTCCCGAATTTTTTGCAGCATTTACCACTGGGATGGCATCGGTTAGCAAGCTGTTTGCATCCGAACAGCACTGCTGGCAAAGCCATACGCAACCGTTTTTACTGAACCATTTAAAAGCCGCAGGCGTTAAATTCGTGCAAACTTTGTGATAACAGCCTTTGCACTCATCTCACTGCATGCCGCTATGACCAAAAACAGTGGAAAACTGTGAATTGTTAGAACTAAAAGTAGTAACAGATACAATAGAAAACAAACTACTCAAAAGTAACGACGATAAACTACCTTAGAAACAGAAACGATACTCTAAACGGATACTTTAACTTAAATAAATTTAATTAAAGTGCAAACGGCAGTCCTGGTACGTGAGAAACAATCAAAACAACAGAATTGACTCAGCGAGGAAACATATCACTGAAATTATCTCCTTGAAAATATTCACCGATGGCGCTTATACCAATTGTTTGGGTAAAGCGTTCCAGTCACTGACTACTCGATGAGAAAAACAGGACCTCACTTTAAGTTTGTTAGATCGCAGTTTGTGAACCTTCTTGCTATGATCAAGTAGATTGTTAGTGTTGTAGGTAGCAAACAGATAAGACATATTAACACCCAAATCATAATTAAAGATACGAAATTCTAGTGTAAGGTCACCTCGCGTCCTACCATACAAAGGGAAAAAGTTTAGGCGCTTTAAACGCTCATCGTAAGGGTGTTTAGAAAGACCTCACTAATTCGTTCCCACACACTGGACACGCTCAAGTGAGTTAGTATCGTTTACCAGACTTGGACTAGCTGCTGGTATACAATACTCTAAGTGTGGTCTTACATAGGTGCGACATAAAATTCGAAAAATTTCCTCGTCAAAAGATTTGGACGCTCGGCGAAGTGACCATAACGCACGAAAACCTTTGACAACAGCTGCGCTGCAATGCGTAGTTGTTTTTTAAGTCGTGACTTATCATTACTCCAAAGTCTTTATGTTCTTGAACGCACGGAAGCGGTTATCTATCAATAGGATAGTGGTAACTATTACCGTGATCGATGTGCATCAGCACACTCTTCCTAGAATTGATTTCTAAGCCTCAACCTCGAGCCCATCTAATTAAATCGTCTAAGTCAGATGATCAGCCTCACTTTTTATTGTTCTCCAGATTTTTACATCATCCACAAACAATAATGTCGACGACCTCAACAACAGCGGTAACACGTTGACGTAGAAAAGGAATAGCAGAGGGCCTAAGATGGTGCCTTGGGGTACACCACTTTTGATTGGCTTCCAATCGGATAGCGTCCCACTGACCCTTACTCTCTGTCTGCGGTCACATAAGAAGTTGCCTATCCATCCTGTACAGTACCTATTATCCCGAAGCTCGTTAGCTCCTGCATAAGACCTAAGTGTCAAACCTTGTGAAATGCTTTGCTAAAATCTATGACTATCACATCGACAGACAGGCCTTTATCTAAGGCTGCTGTCCAATCCTCTTTCGAAATAGGTAAGTTAGTCAAGCATGAACACTTGTTACCGAACCCATGTTGCTCGGGAGTTAAGAGGTCGTATAAATCTATGTGGCTTATTAACTTAACCCGAACTATCTTTTCAAGTGACTTAACGACTATACTTGTTAGGCTGACAGGTCGTTAGTTAGGTACGATCTGCATCTGACTGTAGCGTCTTTCCGATCTCTAGGGAGTTGGACGAGTGAAGGGGACATGTTGAAGAGCGTCGCGGGTGGTCTTGAAATAATGTCCGCAAGAGATGACAGCAGCCGTGGATGTAGCCCGCCAGGGTTCGGTATCTTACAGAGTTTGAGGCTAGTTACTAAAGGAAGAACGGTTTCCTCAGTCACATGTACAGATCCTATGGCTGGTAGCTCGGTATGATTGGGACAAGTATTTGTTACAACACGCGTAAGTAGACTTCGTTTGAAAAGGTCCCGGCATCTGCCTGATCTGATTCAGCTATCGAATCTGAATTTTCGTGTAACAGTATTGGGGGACTACCATCACTACGTTTTGTTCGCCGTTTAACATACGAGAACAATCGTTTAGGGCAATTACGGCTATCATATACCAACTGTCTTTGTAAATAGTACGGGATTTAGCCATGGTATTTTTGCATATATTCCGGGTTTCTTTATATTCACACTTAAATGACGCGTGTCCTGTTGACAACAATAAGTCTCAGAAGTGTTTTCTACACTTCACCAGCTTCCGGGTTTCCTTTGTAATCCACGGAGGTCAATGTGGTAGCTTATCTGTTGATGATGGGATAAACGGTGATGTTACGAACTAGAATGTAGCCTTAGACTTATTCCATTCGCCTTCGATCGATCCTTCCGCATCGACTAACCAGTCAATCGAGATATCATAGTCTCTGATTACCGGAATATTGGCTCGCCAGATATTCGGACGGGGTGGAGCAGATACAAAATGTATACCATGTGACCTGAACTTAAAGTAAAGTACACCGTGACCACTTTTCACTAGTGGGAAAGATGATGAATGTTGATGACATCCTCATAGTGGTTTGTGAGGACAAGGTCCAGCAACGACGGGTCATGTTCCAAGTCAATATGTGTCGGTCTTGCGATACATTGTACAAGTGCACACTGAATAATGGTTGATAGAAGATCGTTGCCCAAAACCCTCACCCGGAGCCGTAAACTCTATCCAGTTGATGTGCGGTGAGTTGAAATCTTTAATGATGAGACAACATTCTGCCCTACGTCAAGAATAGATGTGTCTAAAGCTAAAGTTATCAGAAAGACAACACGGACTATGGTATATACCTCCTGTAGTCACTAACCCGTTTCTGTACTTAATTGTGCAACATGCTACCTCACATGCGCCTCCGACATGATTAACTGTATACGAAAGTGATCCCTAACGTATAATATTATGCCACCTCCCTTGCGACTTAGAACTCTTAATTCTAATACAGATGTAACCTGCAATGATGGGAGAACAGTCTGTATCTATGGTTGGCTTCCAAGACCTGACTACCCGAAAACCCTTAATTGTAAGGTTCGTTTCGCCATTTAGCTTCGGAGTTCTTAACTCCGTAACAGTATTCTTCCACTCGATTCGATCCTCATGAAGCCAATCTGGTCGGATACGAATATTTGAATCACGAGCTTATTATGTCTCTTTCCTCGAAATTCCCGGTACAAACTTCAAGATCCTTCTCGGTTGGGTCTCACCTCCAACCCATTTACCGGGTCATATTATCTTCATGTTATGTACCCCTGAAACCTCTTCTGGCAGTACACTTCTGATTAAATATTCCACTAAATGCAGATCACGTGCATGCCTTTTAGCAGGGCCATTATCTTTCGAATTCTCTAGATTCCAAATAATCGAACAAGGAAGGGGTTTAGCTTCTTTGAAAACCATGTTCACGGCTTTCGACCGTGATGTCAGATCTTGTGTATTGAATGCTGGCTTCTTACCGATAGGTTTCTTTGTTGTAACAGATTTTTTCTATTTTTGCAGCTCGTTTCTTAATATAGTCAACCAGGCTGAGGTCCTCACGAACGTATATTCCGGAGCCAATCAGTTTGTGTGAGTTTCCCAGTATCAGGTTTCTTTCTTCGGCCATTGCAAAGTTAACCTTCAAGCAAAAACAAAACACCACCGTATTTTTCTAAACTTTGAAGATTTTGTGGGGGAAATATCAAAACTTTGCCTATTCTATAACTGAGTCTGCGTTACGGAATGGTAACCCTAATTTTCGAGAAGCGTATTTCTGAAAATGGTCTTCGTGTGCCAAATGAAAATTTTTGAGCAAGTCCTTTAGTTTTGATCGTGTCCTGAGGTGTGAAGGCTTCTTTCGTATTTACTTACGTTGGAATTTCACAGTCACACAGAAATCTTAATAATTGTGTTTAGTGTCTATCACTTTTATATATTTTGAAACAGTCCCACCGTAAATTAGTTTTTTGTTCTCTTTTCCGCGCTTAAAAAGATTTTTTATGTTGTCCTCTCTATGAGCCTATCTGATGATTTCAATGGCGCGATTAAGACGTTGTTGTGGTAGGCCTATATGCTGTTTTCTGTTTAATGTTGAATTCAGTGTTACAGCTGCGACAAATGTGCACTGGACTCAAACCTGCTGCGTATGGAAAAGCCACTACCACGTTGGCTGTGAATTTTGTTCTAATAAGTCTTTGTTGATTTTTTAATTCACTGAGCTACTAAACACAGTGAGAAGGCTACCGTGGACAAACAGCCAGCAGCAGAAGAGCAGACATTCGATTTCGAGTAGGCGGTGGACGTTTTAATGAGTCCAGCACGCTAAGGAGGTACTGATTACTGAGAACTATAAAATGTATGGGTTGACAGTTTCAGCAGAAGATCCCCATATCAGCGCAAAACAGAATGAACGTTGTAGCATTTGGGGTTGAAGAGACTATTCTAGTACATAAACTACAGAACAAGAACCCGTCATTGGATTCCAAACTAAATAAGTAAAGGCGTGGAACTTAAACGATAAAGGAAGATCATGAGAAAGCAGAGGTCATGGCGTAATATTTCCGGACAGTTTTCATTCAAGAGTGTCGACAAAACGAGTGACTAGACGCAAATACAAAGTCACAATATCAGCTGCTCACTCTGAACCTTGATTGAGACGACATACTAAAGGCTCTTAGCTCTTTGGACATGGAACAATCAACAGGACCGGGTGAACTACACCGTAGAATCATGGAACGAATCGCATATTGCTCCCCCACTCACTACGGTATTCAACACTTGGTCATGATGAGTTGCTAATGAACTGCAAGGATGCAATCGTCTATGAAATCATCATGTTTATTCGTTGTTCATATGTCCTCACGGATCCAATAATTTCTTAAAAATTTCATACATATGCGATAGTATAGCTTGATAATAAATTCACTGGAAAAAGATCTCATCCCTGAACCTGGTGTTTTTACTGTTTAAATTGGAGTTATGTGCCAAGTCGTTTAGCAGAAGACAACGTGGTTTCCGCGAAGGGTTATATTGCACAACGAATGTCCTCATAGAAATAGCGAAATGCACCAAGTCTCTAGAAGATGAAAAATCAGCAGATGTTGTCAACGTAAACCAGCAAGGCACATTGAAGATGCCACAGGTATTCGAAATTTGACAACGCTTTAACCAGTAACACCTTCTACTATGAATCGTACCCACCAAGCGAAACCAAAAGACAGAAACGAGGAGGTTCGATGATATACTTGATAGGCTATTAATGTATCGACGATCGTCTGATCTAATATGGCTAGCAATTGCAAGGGTTGTTGAACACGGTATTCCCACTCGTGATGTGGTGCAGATGCATGACCGAGCGCCGTCAGCCAGGTGAGTCCATTAAAACTAATGTGGTCAGCATCCAATGTCTAAAACTTACAGAGCTATTTATTTTGGGGATTTATTTGCCGCTACAAAGTGATGAAGTGCTGAATAATAAACTCAAAGTCGCTACTGAGTGAAATACCACAAGGCTCTGTCCTAGGTCCTCTACTTTTTATACTGTGTGTGAATAAACTCCCAAGAATGGTTGAGTCCGAGTTTCTACTACTCTGATGATGCACAAATCTGGTGGGAAACAATTAAGAATGTAGATGAGTGTGCACTTCAGGAGGACCCTGAACATTCTGGTTAGCTGGTGTTAAACATTACCTAATGCCTGTAATCGCGGCCAAGTGTGTCTGCATGTATATTAGTGGTCTAAAGGTAAATAGGTACACCATGGGGGAAGAGTCGGTCAGGCTCACATGTATTCCGGGGTGACTGGGAGTCATGATCTTAAAACCATGACCCACTGCAGTCCTAGAAAAGGGATTCAGAGCCATCTAGGCTTTCAGATGGACGTTTACAAAGTAGGATACTAGCATGTTCACTACAGTATACACAAACTTATTGAGATCCAAACTTGTGAATTGAATACAGTCTTCAAGCCTCCGCTTAAATGATGACTCGCATAACTTGGAAAAAGTACACGGGATAAGTGTCCGTTCAATTCCAGAACTTCATGCTCTACCATACAAAGAGAAGCACGAGATGCTACATCACTTTACTCCATACTACCGGGGATTTAGAGTTGATCAAATTTTTATATACAAATTACTAAGAAATAATTCTGAACCTGATATACTCTCTTCTTCCCCCAACCATATCAGAAAAATTCAGAGGAAACAGCAGATAAGTACAAAAACCAAGAACAAAAGAAACACCTATGGTATTTTCCGAAAGTGGATTGTGTCACCTATTGAATATCAGTGTGTTTAATAATGGTTTATACAAACAAGGTCATGTATCTAACTGACTGAAAAGCAAAGTGTAACCTTTGAAACTTTTGACGTTTATTATATTTTTAATAATCTTAATATATGAAGTCTGCTTATGTTCGTATTTATAATTATTACTGTTATTATTATCATTATTGACCCCTCGACACACAAGATATTCTTTTCATCTATTCTATTCCTTCTAAACATATTTTATTCCTAAACACCGAAAGTCTATAACTATAAACAACTTGCCTCATGGTACGCTTAAATAAATTAACTTCTCAGATTCATTTTATCTTCACTACACAATAAATATGTATCACATAGAAATTGATATTTGATCATCCTTTGGAATTAAATGTGACTTTCGTAGCACCATTTTAAATTATTACCCAGGCTGCCAGCTTTGGGAAATTTTTGGTTTTTTCGCTCATTTCCCCAAAATTTACTATAGCGGCTTCCCCAAAATGGACTAAATTTTCCCCAAAGTTGGCAGCTTGGGTATTGCACAAAAGTTTATACTAATGTCCGGTTTCACTCTGTATACTATGACATAAATCTACATTATTCGTCCGAGTGCAAAAAGGATTTTTTAAATCTTATTTCTTTTTTTCAAATTGCTGGTTTACTTCAGAGGTCGATATTCATTACACTATTATTATGGTTTAACCCTTTCACTAGGTGTTCATTTCTTTTCTCTCTTTTTTTCGTTCTAAATAAATATTATTCTTAAGTTTATGAAGTTTGTAGTTAAGACAAGAACTTGTATTACACTTAAATTAACTTCTCAGACTCATTTTATCTTCTCTATGCATATATGACTCATACATATTGATATTTGGTTATCCTTCTCACTTAATTGAGACTTTCATAGTATCACTCCAAACTATGACTGCACAAACACTTATTCTAGCGTCATATCTTGCTACAATAATAAGTTATCTTTTCCCAGTTATTTTCTATTTTATTTTTTTATTACTAATTTGACGATACATAGTTGTTTATTCTTGTTCTGTGTTCATAAACACGCTTATTAAACTGTTTACGTATTTCACCTCATTTTTATTTCTATTCCCTTATTTTCTCCATTTTCTTCCTTAAAGTCAATTCAATATTCTTCTCAATTACACAGAACCTGATTTATTATTATTCTCTTTTTCAAATATGGTAAATATAATGCTAGCATTAATGAAACTTGTGTAGTATTGCATTTTTGAAGAAACCCGAAGTGGTTTCTTCACAACACTTGTGTGCCCATAAGATATTTATGAATAATAATAATATAGATCAACCGGGTCATCAATTATTCGAACCGGTTACCATATATGGTGGTGTCCGCCCTTAAATTGACTCATTCGCAAGAAGACCAGACACTCTCGGGAGCTTACTTGAAAATGACTAACATAGGCCATAGGTCTTCTGTTATCAACACAAAAACCTGAATTTTCCAGCAAAGTGGAAAGACAAAACAGTATTACACAGCAGCACAAAGTAAGATTGGATTGACCTTCAGAGCCTGTAGTTCTGTGAAAGTGTGGCATCGCTTTAAATGTAATTTCCCTGCGCACTACGAGGAATGGGAATTCAGGCGAAACATATTTAACCTTGGTTTACTTTCATTATTCAGCATGGGTGATAAACAAGTTCTGAAAAATCAGCAGATATTTAACGCCTCAAAATTGATACTCATGTTATTGGTTCTACTGGCTATGCCCCCAAACAAAAGCACTCAGACCATAATTTCTCACCTCGCACGACAAGCCAGCTTAAACTGTGAATATTTTTACTAATTGACTCGTATTCAGATTTATTTTCGCATTTCTCCACCTGTTGTGTCAGTTATTATTTTATGCCCATAATATATCTTATTCTAGTTTTTGGACAGACCAGTCTATTCATTCTACTTGTGTCATATTTTGACCTTGTTAATTATTCGCTTATCAGTCTTGACTGTTTTCATATGAGTGTATATGTGTGTACACTTCATATCCCATGTCTGTAGTTTCTTTTGTGTGCCTATAAATATTGAGTAACGCCTGGCTAATAATGAGTTGGCTTACCAGCCATGTCCTCTGCGCGTCATTTTGCTTTGCTCTATTACATTCACTTTACATACAAAATATATGTATTCAAAGGCCATTCTCGTTAATTGACTTATCTAAATTCCGTTATTGACTAACGTGATTTAAGTAGACGATCGTATACGAGGATAAGTGATAACAAATATTCGTACTATCTAAATGGAGTCAGATCCAAAGGCCACTAAACACCCTCTATTTTCGTTTCCATTGACCTTAAATTTTTTTTTGAGAAGAGATTTGGTACTGTAGAGATATCAAACACTCTATATGCGTAATCACCTACCATATTACATGTCAACATAATATAACTTTTTAGGCTACAATGGATAATCGAAACTGGTTGAGTCGTTTCAGTATATCTTCATAAGACAGGTTAGAGCGACCCTCAATCATTGTTGATACCTGACATTTATCCACTGATGGTTGAGATTACTGAACCCTGTTGATTAAAATGTGTAAATTTGATGCCTAAAATATGGCATCAAGTGATTGACTAACTTGTATTCCAAAATCTGTACTCATGAAATTAGGTACATACTTCTTGTGTGAGAAGAATGTGTCGTCTATAATCAATTTGTTGAATACACATAAAATTGCAAATCTCTCACCATTCTCGTTCGTTTCTCTAAGTCAGTCCATGTAGTTCCATGATATCTTGATACCTCGTGTTGTCCTTTCCGATTTTGGCGTTTAAGTCTCTTATCAGGATGGTCAGGTCCTTTCCTGAGCACATCACTTTGACCGACTGAAGCCTCTCAAAAAATTGGTTTTTATCGGCTTTGATGTTAACATCGGTGGGTGCATATGTCACGTTCAAGTTTTTGCTCGTTCCCGTTATTGAAGTACGGTATATCGATCTATTTGCAATTTTTGAACCCAAGTTAACAATAGGACCAAGCCCCAATTCAGGTACCAAAGTTTATTCGCAATTTACAAATAGTCGACCCAAATGTCTTTCTAACAATAATTATAACATTTATCGGAACAAACCGGAGAAGAAACTCTCAAATACCAAACCAAAATGTCCGAAAATAATGATATGAACAAACAAGTTCAGAAGTTGAGTAAAAGAAATACATCTAAAAAACGGTGAAATTAATAATATTTCATATAAAGTTTCTAACCAGCCTAATGTCTTCAGTTCCCCTGTAACAACATAATATTGACTAACATTCCTTGTGATTCCCCACTTCTTTGTTTCGAAATATGCTTTAATGATCGTAAGTCCATGAGATTCCCATCGTACAAAACTTTACGTGCTTTTTTTAGTCACTATCAAAGTAAATACGATGATTTGGATTATTGTAATAATCATGAATTCCCGAAATAGTGCGATTTACAGAAAGTAGAACTAGATGAGCACAAATCAACGTATTATATTTCAAATTCGTATTCACTGGGAAATCAACAACAAAGGAATCCTTAGTCCATGCAAATATCACATCCTCCGCAACTTGAATGAGAATCCATATTTCTGTAATCGACTAAACCTCTTCTCCTTAGGTTCATTGCATTTCTGTCTGACTGCGTAATAGATACGGACTCAGTATGGTTTAGAATCTACTCAGTAGTATTAGAATTAACAAATCGGGACGGACTCACCCGGGTCTTGGGATTGTATATGATTAACATGTCGGTTGTGTACTGAAAACACTATCTGGAATTCGAACCATAGAATTTTCAACACTACCTTCCCACCTAAGATATAATAAAGAGTCCCTATGTCGCAGTGTTATGACCGAATTGACGTTTCCAATTCGCATTATCTTCTCATATCTAACACTTCGACTTTATATGTGAGCCATTTGTGGATAGATACTGACATATAATTTGAGGCACTCCATCATGTGACTGAAGATGCCACAGGTATTTGGATTTTGAAAACAATGTAACCAGTAACATCTTCTACTATGAATCGTGCCCACCAATTGAAATCAAAAGTCAGAAGCGAGGAGGTCAGAAAATACATTTTACAGGATATCAATATATCGAGAATCGACTGATCTAAACTGGCTAGCGATTGCAGCAGAAGCTGAGCACAGTGTTTCCACTCGTGCGAATGCATGGCGGAGCGCCTCCAACTAGGTTAATCCATTGAAACCAATGTGGTCAGCATCAAATGTCGAAGACATACAGAGCTATTGATTTTGAGGATTTATTTACCACTGCGGACTACTCCCACTAGTGGGGTAGTGATGGCTCTGAGACGTGGCCAGCCAGATGTTTAATTTTTTATTTTATTTGAACACATAAATATTGGTACAAGAGGGCACCAAATATATATACGCCACACAAAACAATCAGAATTCGAAGAGAAAAAAAGAACAATAACGAACAGATTAGTGTAAGGTAGCGTAATAGTAATAAAAAAATAATAATGGGAGAAACGGAAAGGTACAACTAGAAGAATTCTTTCAGTTAAGGAAGATACAACCACTTTTTATGAAGAAAGTAAAAGAAGGTTACAGCAGGATCGCCACTGGCTTCTATTCTGAGCCATATCTGATAACGTCTCTAGCCACTGTGTAGCACCATCTCTCGGACCCCAGCCAGGGAGTCGTGAAGGACCAACACAAGCCAGCCCTTTGCAGCTTTCTTTCATACCACGACACCATGTCATACACTGACCACCTCTCCGCTTTTTCCAACCAGTCCCAGAGTCGGCAAATAATGCACGACGTGGAATTCTCTGGGACGACATTCGGAGAACATGTCCAAGCCACCGAAGTCGGTGTTTCAAGATGGTGACACCAATTGATTATCATCTCTGTGCCCGAACACACGATGCCGAACCTCTGCATTACTAACATGGTGTTGCCACTGGATGTCAGCAATCCTTCGGAGACAGCGATGATCGAACACAGAGAGTCGTCTAACGTCCTCAACTCGGAGAGGCCAGGTTTCACAAGCATAGAGCAAAACTGCTCTCACCGACGCGTTGTAGATCCGACCTTTTACAGCCAGACTAACATCACGAAGGCGCCAAAGGTGGCCCAGATTGGCATAAGCCGCTCTGGCTTTCACTATACGTGCATTGATCTCATCACTCACACCACCACCAGCACTTATGCAGCTACCCAGATACACGAACTT
Organism: Schistosoma mattheei; assembly: GCA_944470405.2. Classification (NCBI taxonomy): domain Eukaryota; kingdom Metazoa; phylum Platyhelminthes; class Trematoda; order Strigeidida; family Schistosomatidae; genus Schistosoma; species Schistosoma mattheei. The sequence goes on along the minus strand of OX103947.1, from coordinate 41,405,995 downwards.
CTCGACTACTTCTATCTGCTCACCATCCAGGGTGAGTACAGGATTAGAATCCTGCCAGTCTTGTAGAAGTACTTTGCACTTCGAAGGTGCAAAGCACATACCATACCTACGGACACTGATTGCCAACTGATTAAGTGCGGATTGCATGCCTTGGGCATTATCGCACAGTAAGACAATATCGTCCGCATACTCAAGGTCGAGAAGTCTTTCTCCAGGCAACAGATCCACACCATTACTTACATTCATCAGAGCTGTTTCCAGAATGTCATCGATGGCAAAGTTGAAGAGGAATGGTGAGATTGGGCAACCCTGCCTAACCCCACTGCTCGAATGGAACAATGGAGAAAGGTGGTTGTATGCCCTCACTCTGCCTGAGGTGTTTGTATATAGGGCTTTTAGGATGTTAATAAACTTCTCAGGCACACCCTTCTTCAATAGACAATCCCAGAGAACAGTCCTGTCCAACGAGCAGCCCTGATGTCAAGGAACACTACGATTGTTGGCCTTTGATAAGTATGGCGGTGTTCTAACATTTGGCGGAGGGTGAAGATATGATCAATACATCCTCGACCAGAACGAAACCCAGCCTGCTCCTCGCGAGTCAATCTTTCTCGGGTTTTGAACAACCTACGAAGTATGACGGAAGCCAATAGCTTGGACGCAATCGGAAGTAGACTTATCCCCGATAGTTGTTACAGGAACGACGTGAACCCTTTTTAAAGATAGGGACAACTATCGACTCATTCCATGACGTTGGTACACTCTCTAGTTCCCAAACCTTTGTAAACAACGTCGTCAATTCCTTAGTCAAAAAGTCACCACCATCTTTAAAAAGAGCCGGAGGTAAGTCATCTGGGCCAGGTGATTTGTAACGCTTCAAGAGTTGGAGTTCCTTGCGGACTTCCTCCTTATTTGGTGGATCAGTCGTCACCGGCCATGGAGGGCAGGACAGTCTGACCGATGTTGCCGGAGCAGCAGGCCAGTTGAACTGCCCTTCGAAAAATTCTGCCCATCGTCCAAGACGTCGATGGATGTTAGTGATTGGCATCCCATCATCCTCGCAGATTGTTTCACTCACACCAGACTTCTTGCTGCCAGTGGCTCGGATGAGCTGGAAGAGCTTCCGGTAGTTACCAGATGCAGCTGCTGCTTCCAGCTCATTAGCACGCTCGACCACCAGGCTTCTCGGTCCTTACGCAAGCTTTGCCCGATTTCCTTACGTAACATCCTTCGTTTGTGGTCAAACTCACGGTCACCCGGAGTAGACCGACGGGCTTCAATGAGTTGTAAGGAACCAGAAGAAACCCAGTGCTTAAAGCGGGACGTTTCGCAAACCCACAACCGACTTTACCCGCCATTTTCATGGCGTCATGCAATTGCAACCAATGCTCATCTATACTTTTCGGTGGAGTGGTAGCTAGCCTAGAGGCTAGCTCGGTTCGATACTTACTTGCAACAGAAGTTGCAACCAGCTTGCTAACATCAATCCGTTGGTGGCGGTCACTTCGTTGTCCACTGAAAAGTAAGGTAAGATTGGCGCAGACCAAGGCATGGTCAGAGTCCAGATAGGTACTCCAAAAGGAGCGGCAGTCTTGTACACAACCACGCCAGCGGTAGCTGATCGCGATGTGATCAATCTGAGTCCAGGCTTGAGATGCAGAGGGAGGACGCCAGGTGGCACATCGGCGATGACTGTGCCGAAAGTTAGTGCTAGCCAGAAACAGGTTGTGGTCTGTGCACAGTTGCAGTAGACGGTCCCCGTTATCTGACCTGCGACCAACGGTTCCCCATCGGCCACCTAAACGACTCTCTTCTGTGCCTAGACGCCCGACCTGAGCATTCAAGTCTCCGGCTAGTACTACAATATCTGTCGAACGCACTTTCTGGAGAACAGTTAACTGGTGGTAAAACTCATCCTTGATTGCATCCGGGCTGCAATCTGTCGGGGCATAGGCGGAGATGACGAAAAGACATCGTTTCTCACGCCGATTTCTTCTCACTTTGATGGAACTTTCTAATCTAACAGCACATAACCGACTGTTAATGGGGATCCAATCGACTAGTGCTGCCTCAGCTCTAGCGCTTAGTGCGACACCAACGCCAGCAAGACCGGACGAAGATGCCACAGGGTCCCCGGATAAGCGCACGTAAAACAAGCTTTTTGAAGCGACAGATGGAGAGCGAATTTGTAGTACTTCACCCGAGTCTTGAATACGGGTCTCGGATAGACAACAAACGTCGATAATAAGACTTTCTAAAGACATAGCCAGCCCTATCTGTTGTCCGACCTGCATAAGTGTGCGAACGTTGAAGGTAGACAGTTTGAGTCGTGTATGTGGTTTCAGAAAGACTGTTTCAGTATTCGTATTCGCTGGAAGCATACAACTTTCGACCAAGCAGTGAATCGAGATCGTCCAGATAGAACCGAACTTCCACCATAGGCGAGCTGCTGGGATACTGCCCGGGTGCCCAGACCGAAGCAGGTGGTTTTCTTAGGGAGTCACACCCCGAGCCCTTGACCTAAAGGTCTGACCCACGAGGCAGCGGAGCATCACGAAAAGATGCAGTCCCATGGTAGCCGGTGACTAACAATTGGTTCATACGCTATTTGTCCCCTCAGGTTACTGGTGGCCATGTGCACCATTGGTTTGGAATCCGGTTAAAGCGCCGGACATTCGCTTTTTGTTCTCTCATCTCTGTAAACAACACCCTCGCCACGAGAAGGCAGTGAGTAGGACTTCTCTGGCAGAGGCTGTATACGCGTGGCCGTGTGAGAGCATTTCGAGAGGGAGGGAGGGTTTATCCCACTCTCGACCATACCAGGGCATTCGGGGCCTATCGAATCTTATGTGCAGATGTGAAGTGCGACAGTTTGTGATTAAAAACTCCTTTTATCAACCTGATTGATTAGAATCAAATGTTGATAACTGACAAAACACTTGCCAATTAACTTAAAAAGAAGGATTCTTGGAAAATAAATAACTAAAGACGATACAATAACTATAAATGTATGCATCACCTTGTTGGTTCACCTGCTACTTTATAGAGAAATCATATACAAACACATAGAACCAGATTAATGGCAATCACTTAGTTTACTACTCTTTTAGTAGACCCATGACTTTACTAAAATAACAATAATTGGATAAGGTGTAAAATTTCATATCTACTTGTAGATATCATTTGTAATAGAGTTACCAGATTTAAGCTCTGAATAGGGCATTATTAAGACAAAAAATGACGCTTGATATTTGAGAACTGGCTTCAACGAACTACTTAATGAGGAACAAATAAGATATTTAAGACACCTTCTCTAAAAAATTAGATATTGTATAACAGATCTGAATTTGTTTATGAAAAAAGTCTCAATAATGAGATGTTTAAGCATCGGTTTTTATCGAACTGCAATGAACAGGAGAGCTGGTATCTGGTGAGCCAATGTTCAAACATTCTTTGACAGAATTCGAGAGCGTGCCAATATCATCAGTTTTATCTTCTTTATCAGAATGAGTATCTTCAATGCTGGATCCTGCAAATAAGGAATGATAAATATTCTAAGAGGATCAGGATCCAGAAAAACTAAAACACTAAATACAACAGTAATTCTCACTTACATTGAATAAAAAGACTTCTAATTATACGAGAGCATAATCATTTCACAACACAAGATAAGAATTTATATCACAATTTACGTATGATATATAGCGCGTAGAAGGTAGTACAAATTACATTGCAGACACTTTATCAATGACTAGCATTAATAGTTTAACTGCAACGGACATAAATTACATCGAGTTCTCAAAGGTGAAGAAGACTGATACTGAACTGAACGAATTTTGAGGATCAAATAAGACAGAATTGAAGATAAAGAACATCTGTTTGTATACCATAGAATGTGACACCTCGCTTTTGAGATATCTCACGGCATATCTTCCTCAGGCGTAAAAAACTTATCAAAGACATTCGTTTGCCCAAATATAAGTAGCGACTTACAGATATGGACGAAATCATGCACGTAATGTCAGAAGTCGGAAGTCCAACAACACATAGTAGTATCGCCTATAAGAGGATTTTCTGCACCAGACTGGAGTCCGAGCATATGAATATCGATATTTTCGGACACTTACCACCCAATAATTTTATTTATATACTAAATTGTATTGGCCGATTCACCAGATGGGTAAGAGCCATCCGGTTGTAAAACATTGCTCCTGAAACGGCGGAAAAGTTTGTGAAACATAAGGTTGCTAATTTCGAAGTTCCAGAAAGCATTATTACAGACTAAGGTGCACAATCTGGAAGTCGTCTGTCTTAACAACTAACAGAGTCATTGTGTGTTCAGCGGATACGGATCACAGTTTATCAAGTAACACACTATTTTTATGTTCGTTGTTGACTCAATTTGATATTGATGAGGAACGATGAAATATAGTTCCTTAATTAACTACGTATACTTACATAAACTTCGTGTTAGTGAATCACAGAATGAAAAAATACAAGAGTGGTTTTGGATACATATGTTTCATACACCCATTGATACAGATAGACAAGAGACGAGAAGCAGGCAAGACAAACCTGATCATTTTGTTTAGTCAAACGTGACTCAACATTTATATGAATTAAAGGTACATCTAAGTATATGAACACAGATACTGACATACATGTTCAAGATCATATATATAAATGCTCTAACGACTAGAGGGACTAATATAATTCGTCTGTTCAAACGTTAGAACAAACTATGCAGGCGTGTGACAATGAAACTCACTACAAGCTGAACGACTTCATATGGTGATATTGGTGTAGAACTATTGTTTTATTAGTGACTGACTGATCTTTACATTCCCAATTAACATAGATGTACTTGAATTATAGATTTTCGGACATCCAAGTGATAATATGAATAAACCAATGATTAACATTCAGATAGATATTTTTCTTTGTACTACTGAATTAGTAACAGTTCTTACTAGAAACTGATATAAGTTGGAAGACAACTTCCTGAAATATGCTCCATATAGTTCCGGTTGTTCTCAGAGAGTAGAATCTGGATATCTTCAAACCTAGTGTCGGTTACTGTTTTCCAACTTAATACAGCTTTTGACTAAAGAACTTAATAGCAACAAATGTGGCGAGAGCAGGTAATATAACTGAAAGTAAAACAATTCTGGCTGTTGTCCAATACTTCCTTAGACTTTACTACATTTTTTAAGGTACATTTAAGTGCTTTAAGCATAATTTAATTAAGAATTTATTGAGCGTTAACGGCTGTTTTAGGTTAGCAGCTATGGTAAAAAGTGTATATGCTATTTTTGTCATATAACAAATACTACGAAATGGGGGGTTGTTTAGTGAATGATAACGAAATAACTGAGTGTGTAGTAATCCTTTTAAACTGACTTACAAAAGTGCTTGATATAACAATATTGAGGTGTTTGGGTATTTCTTGCTGAATGACATTAATAGGTATGTAGAACGTTTAAGAAGGTTAGGTTGCTGAGATTCTCCCATGGATTTAACAGATCATCGAACAAGTAGTTCCTACTAAACATGTAAATCAATATTCTAGTATGATAAGGTCACTTTTATTATAATATGCTATGTTAAGCATATTTTGAGATGATTCAAACATGTAAGTGTTTAGTTACAAACTAGGTTGATGAGTTGTATTAACTGTATTAGATAAGGACTTTGGAGTCTCAAAAGTGATCCATAAAGTAACGTAATTTGCAGTTTTGAGGTTCCTATGATAAAAAATACATACGGACACTTCTGTGGAGTCAAAATGTCAATGACTGGGTTAGTTAAATCATGTATTATTATGGGGACTGACGTGTTTAATATGATTGTCACAAAGCAAAGAATTTATCATTTTGGATATAAACTTCTCAACTGGCCTCCTAAGTCCACTGGTCCTTCTTTACCATTCTGTCTACGTTACTAACAAACATAACTTGTACCTTTGTACCGCAGTGCAGATTGTTGTAGACCGACTTTGATGAATAGCCCTTTAATGATTGCCTAAGTCCTTAACTAGTTCTTCCCTAAACATATTAACACTTTAGCCATGGACAAAAGCTTTAACAGATTTTCCAGACTCAGGCAAATATGTAATTTCAAAGGGGCGACAGCATTCCGTTGATGCTCTGCAGCTAGGACTAATATCGATAAGGTTGGTCCCACCGTAGTAGTTATATCGGGAGTCAACAAACCAAATAGTGATTTTTCAGGCTTGACGTTTAGGTTCGCTAAAAATAAATTTGTCCGCTACGATTACTACATCTCGGTTTTCGATAAAATATATTTTTGACTCCATCCAGGTTGTTGTTAATAGGAGAGTATCTAGAGACAGTGAAGAAGCAATAGCTTTCCCCAAAACTCAATGTCCCATATAGCAGACAGCTCGCAAATGATTGATATGAAATACAGAAGTGTTTGATCTGACCAGGCAAAAATAGTAGGATAAAAAACAATAACAAACGACGCTCGGTGAATAAAAAGTGGCCACAGTTATAGTGTTAAATGTCAGTTAGTAATCTCCTTATCAGGATGCATGCAAGCAACACTGAAAACTTGCAATTAAAGACCTATGTCACGAATATCTCTGCCAGCCATCAGAAAACACTAGACATAACATCAACAACAACAAAATTTGTGTGTAACTGAAATAATACACGCTTTCTTCTTGGAAACACATATTTGTAATTAAGTAAGGACTTTATGTAATGACTTACTATTCTCAGTTAGTTTATCCTCACTTGCTTGACAACCTCCCTCAAAAACTTTCCGAAAATCTTCTGCATCTTAATAAAACAAAACAAAAATTAAGATCACACCAAGCCGAATAATGACCATGTATTTAACAAACTTCGAGCGAAGCAACATCTTATAAAAGCATTTTCTTAAATCATTATTACCTACGAATAACGAGCTAAACATTTTTAGAAGATTATCCCGTCCAATTAAAAACATTCGGAAAGTAAATAGCTGAAGCTCAATAAAGTAGTCTGAATGACAAAAAAAACTACTACTTGATAAGTGATGGAACAATCCAATTACCTATAAACAAACACGATGACAGAAAACGCGAAAGCATAGCCAAAATATCAGTGAATCGTGGTGATCAAATCCGAAGTGATAAATGAAATACACACAAACACTGGACCTAGCACACCGACATTACAGAATGGATTACTTTAGTATCCTGATTGAGTTACCGTAGTGGACTTATCAGATATGAGTTGGTTGACAAAGGACTCACGGACATGAACAACTTGACCAACTATCACGTTATATCATCTGTAATGTTCAGAGATGTCCACTTCCCTAAAGAATTCCAGGTATACAGTCAAGAGTCAAATTCCTAATGTAAGCTGACCGTTCAGCCAGTCATGTGCACCGGTTTAAGCTGCCACACTACATTAACTAACGATTACTGAAGGTCGATGATACTACAATATCACAAGTTTTGGAAGATGAATCCAGCCTAGAATATATTGTTTTACCTTCATATCTATCGTTTTATCATAGGATTCAGTCATATACTTGTCTCTTTGCTTACAAGTTTTATACCAGTAGCAAATGTTTAAAAAGTGATAGCATGTGGAGAAAACAAACACTTGTGGTTTGTATGAGGTAAATTCCTTAAAGAGCATTGAAATAACGCGGCGAGTAAATCCTGGATGGCCGGTGAATGTACGATCAAACCGTGTTTAAGACCAGGTTAATAAGTGGAACGGTAGCTTTGTGGCTAGAAAGCTTGACATTTTACCAGTAGGTACCGGTTTCGAAGCCTGGAACACCTACTTTGGTTTGGGTAACCATATAGTATCAACGACCTTAAGTGTGGCCTAGCGCAGGCAACCTTAACCTATAAATGAGCTACAAAACTAAGCCAATAGAAATAATTTTACGGAATACCCTTCTACATAACCTTTCGGTGACCCTTTCGTTTACCTCCGATTTGGATGCACGTATGGGTATGCTATGAACATAAATATTCAACCTAACTCCGTATATTACTTGGGTTAACGCCGTTTGTGACGGCGGCAATAAGAGGCCAAATATGGGTTGTGTTGGATGAATTTATCTCAAGCACTCTTTTATCCAGACACATTCAGAATGAAGGCAGGAAAGCGAAGCAGAGTTGGCTCATTCGCCTTCGCCAAAATCACAGCCGTTCTGGGATCTATCGCCACTATACGAAATATTACTGATACCGTTTCCCGATAATCAAAATGAAGTTGAAGAGTTTCTTTGAATACATTTCGTTACAAGTTTTGAACGAAACCTCAACAGATAGTACGTCTTAAATGATCACATTTCTATCTATCTGAACTATCTAGTTATTTATATTACGAGTGAAGTTCCAGGGAAAGAGGGAACGTCAGTTGACAATATTACAAGACCAGTAGCCAGATTGGATGACCCGGACATTTTGTATCAAGTGAGTGGAGTATGTGGGGGGAAATCTATCATAAGGCTATGACACAACACAAGTGCGTAATCACTGACCTGGTCTAGACGAAGAAAGCTCTTTGCCTAGGACTCTATATGGCAGACAGGGATCGGAAAGAATCAGAACCGATTGTGGTGGGGGGTATGTACTAATTGCTCATTACTCCGAATCTACCTCATACAGACAGGTAATGTTTTGTTTATTGGTACTTTTTTCGTACGTTGTTGAGTAATACAGTAAGAATATACGGGTCTCACTTCGTTTATGTTACATATTGAAGGGTTATTTCCTTCGGAACCTGCAGACCGAATTAAAATAGGAGTGTGATACTTCCATTTGTCGACTACTCTTATCTAGACGGTCAGACAGCTATTCCATAAGTTTCTTATTTCTATGATTCTCATTTGTGTCAGTGGTTTTAAAAAATGGGATCATAAATTGTACCATGATGGTATTTCTCTGGTGTCTTGAAAGGCTAAAATTTCGAGGTTTTACAGTCAGGGTAATCTAAATTTACTGCCATGGATAAAAAAGATAATGACCTACATAGATCAATCTGTCGTTTAAATTAAAGGACTAAGGTTTGAATGAACGCTTTGCTTGGTATGCATCAAAGCAACATGACCTAAAGACTCGGAAAGTCTGACATCTTGGTGGTTTGAGCTTAAGATACTAGACATAAACTCTCACGAGTGCAAGGAATCACACATCCAGATATTTAATGGCATTTAAGTGCCAATGAACTGCAGTAGTGAACGTAATTAAATATTTCGAAAAACGTTAGAAAGTCTCTGAAGTAATATTGAATACGTACATGTAGAGTTAGCAAATCTAACACCCAATAACTCTGGTTTTACCACCTCGTCTGCGAAATCAGCTGTCGTACTCCAGACAAAAGCTCTACTGCTGCTGCAGTTCGGACGTAAGTACATATTTTTGAGGAGATAATGGTTGGCACAAACCTAAATTGCTGTAAAGTAACGTGTATAAGAACCTTGTACGTGCGATCCCGACGCATCAATAAGCGGTAGCATCCACTGGTCCTGTTACGTAGAATTTTCAGCACTCCAACCCCACGCTCCTTCCATTCTGGGGGATCGTCAATAGTGTCGAAACGAAATAGCTGCGCTCTCCTGAAAGATCAAGTGACCTGATTTAAATAAAAAGGTACTGTTTGAATAGGCACTCTTCATTCTCCTCGGAACTACAGACTGTTAAAGGGGGAAGAGTAATAACAGGCTCAAAATATAGGTCAGGGTCTTCGTGCTAAGCAATTTAACGAGAGGAATTGTTCGTACTTCCGAAACGCTATGCATTATCGCCACTATTAATTGAAAAGGCCAGCTAGTAGTTTGTTTGCGTCTATGTAATTTACGTTTGCGCAGACGAGGTACAGTGACAGCGGACCAGACACCACGAGGTTCTAAAAGGAGAAATATGTCGTGTTAAGTCAAAAGCCAAACACTGTCATCACATTTACTGACGACAACAACCAACAGGAATTACTGATGAGTGTGTAAACTAAAAATCAACTTGTAATGTGTAAAGATATCAAAGCAACACAACGGCTAACCAATGACCACTCAAGGTTGTTGTGCATTCAACATCCAATAAGCTAACGGAACAATAATAATTATAATGAGCGCGGGTGGTCGTGATGAGTAACATTCACGGTTAGACATGTCAGTTGTGAACCTGTATAGTACAGTTCAAGATACTTCATGAGTATCGGTTAAGAGCACAGATCAATCATATATTTAGCTGTGATTGAGCATAATCTACAATCAGAAAACGAAACATCGCAGATGGGTGGTTCAGCACATCCATCTACCAACCCCGATTCGCTTATACCGACGACTAGGTTGTGGTGTCGTAGCTGATCCATGTCAATGATTGATATAGAAACGTCTGAAACAACAGAAATCCGATGAATGGGTTTATTTGAACCCACGTCGAATTAAATGTACATTTCCTCGTGGATGGGGATCGACTTTCCGTCCGCCACCGCAGACCAAAGATCGGACTTTGTGGACGATTGTTAGTATTGGCGAGGAGAACGGAAAACGTGGTCTCAGCCTCGGTTCGTGCAACCGTTTTACTTGAACATATTTATAATGGTTATAGAGATGAATATGAATGAGGCAGCTCCCAACGAAACTGTCGAGGAAATCTCTTCTATCGAATTGTTGTCTGAACAGAAAGAGAAGGACGGGCGATGACTGGGTAGAAATATATATTTCAGTTGTAGGCAGTAGTATCAGAAACACGTAACTGCTTATCTACCTGTTTAATATAGTGGATACCTTCGGGAGAACATTGAAATCTGGACTGGTGTGCATCCTGCACCAACCGCCTTCAGTTAGTGATCTTTTTGGCCCTACGTTGGGTTCGTGGTAGAGCTCATCATTTTTAATGACCCGTGATCTGACCTCAGGTAGATCGTATCTTGAGTGCTATCGAAATAGACATGTCGTCAACCCTCATATGTAATTATCGACTAAACTCGCTTTAGCGAATAACTGAATTAAAGCAAGTTAAATATGAGAATAGATTTTGAAAACGTATATTTTGTACGATCGTTGATCAGATTAGACAATCAGAGAGACGGAGTGAAGAAAGCGAAGAGAGCGAAGCGAGACGAAATGATGCGCAGTGGAGAAGGTTAGTCAGTCAAATCCATATAATCAAGCGTGAATTGTTAGTTGTGATCAGACAAAAGTAAATTACGGACATATGATGAATAGGGTAGGCAATACAAAACACATGGTCATAGAAAAACAGCCAGGATTAATAAGTGAATAAAAGACAACGTCAAAATGTAGCTTCAGGCGAATGAACAGACTGGTTTGTCCAGAAGCTAGAATAAACTGTGTGGGCTTGTTATGATGCCGAACACTAAAGGGCTGTCCAGTTAGACTAACATGATAAATACCTATGTCTAATGCTTGTAATTCAATTTGATACAGTGGACTATTTACCTTACAGGAGGCGGAAAGGCAGAATATATGTATTCTTTTCACTTTTAGTATTGGAATTATTCCAGGATGCACACCAGTCCAGATTTCAATGTTCTCCCGAAGGTATCCACTATATTAAACAGGTAGATAAGCAGTTACGTGTTCTGATACTACTGCCTACAACTGAAATATATATTTCTACCCAGTCATCGCCCGTCCTTCTCTTTCTGTTCAGACAACAATTCGATAGAAGAGATTTCCTCGACAGTTTCGTTGGGAGCTGCCTCATTCATATTCATCTCTATAACCATTATAAATATGTTCAAGTAAAACGGTTGCACGAACCGAGGCTGAGACCACGTTTTCCGTTCTCCTCGCCAATACTAACAATCGTCCACAAAGTCCGATCTTTGGTCTGCGGTGGCGGACGGAAAGTCGATCCCCATCCACGAGGAAATGTACATTTAATTCGACGTGGGTTCAAATAAACCCATTCATCGGATTTCTGTTGTTTCAGACGTTTCTATATCAATCATTGACATGGATCAGCTACGACACCACAACCTAGTCGTCGGTATAAGCGAATCGGGGTTGGTAGATGGATGTGCTGAACCACCCATCTGCGATGTTTCGTTTTCTGATTGTAGATTATGCTCAATCACAGCTAAATATATGATTGATCTGTGCTCTTAACCGATACTCATGAAGTATCTTGAACTGTACTATACAGGTTCACAACTGACATGTCTAACCGTGAATGTTACTCATCACGACCACCCGCGCTCATTATAATTATTATTGTTCCGTTAGCTTATTGGATGTTGAATGCACAACAACCTTGAGTGGTCATTGGTTAGCCGTTGTGTTGCTTTGATATCTTTACACATTACAAGTTGATTTTTAGTTTACACACTCATCAGTAATTCCTGTTGGTTGTTGTCGTCAGTAAATGTGATGACAGTGTTTGGCTTTTGACTTAACACGACATATTTCTCCTTTTAGAACCTCGTGGTGTCTGGTCCGCTGTCACTGTACCTCGTCTGCGCAAACGTAAATTACATAGACGCAAACAAACTACTAGCTGGCCTTTTCAATTAATAGTGGCGATAATGCATAGCGTTTCGGAAGTACGAACAATTCCTCTCGTTAAATTGCTTAGCACGAAGACCCTGACCTATATTTTGAGCCTGTTATTACTCTTCCCCCTTTAACAGTCTGTAGTTCCGAGGAGAATGAAGAGTGCCTATTCAAACAGTACCTTTTTATTTAAATCAGGTCACTTGATCTTTCAGGAGAGCGCAGCTATTTCGTTTCGACACTATTGACGATCCCCCAGAATGGAAGGAGCGTGGGGTTGGAGTGCTGAAAATTCTACGTAACAGGACCAGTGGATGCTACCGCTTATTGATGCGTCGGGATCGCACGTACAAGGTTCTTATACACGTTACTTTACAGCAATTTAGGTTTGTGCCAACCATTATCTCCTCAAAAATATGTACTTACGTCCGAACTGCAGCAGCAGTAGAGCTTTTGTCTGGAGTACGACAGCTGATTTCGCAGACGAGGTGGTAAAACCAGAGTTATTGGGTGTTAGATTTGCTAACTCTACATGTACGTATTCAATATTACTTCAGAGACTTTCTAACGTTTTTCGAAATATTTAATTACGTTCACTACTGCAGTTCATTGGCACTTAAATGCCATTAAATATCTGGATGTGTGATTCCTTGCACTCGTGAGAGTTTATGTCTAGTATCTTAAGCTCAAACCACCAAGATGTCAGACTTTCCGAGTCTTTAGGTCATGTTGCTTTGATGCATACCAAGCAAAGCGTTCATTCAAACCTTAGTCCTTTAATTTAAACGACAGATTGATCTATGTAGGTCATTATCTTTTTTATCCATGGCAGTAAATTTAGATTACCCTGACTGTAAAACCTCGAAATTTTAGCCTTTCAAGACACCAGAGAAATACCATCATGGTACAATTTATGATCCCATTTTTTAAAACCACTGACACAAATGAGAATCATAGAAATAAGAAACTTATGGAATAGCTGTCTGACCGTCTAGATAAGAGTAGTCGACAAATGGAAGTATCACACTCCTATTTTAATTCGGTCTGCAGGTTCCGAAGGAAATAACCCTTCAATATGTAACATAAACGAAGTGAGACCCGTATATTCTTACTGTATTACTCAACAACGTACGAAAAAAGTACCAATAAACAAAAACATTACCTGTCTGTATGAGGTAGATTCGGAGTAATGAGCAATTAGTACATACCCCCCACCACAATCGGTTCTGATTCTTTCCGATCCCTGTCTGCCATATAGAGTCCTAGGCAAAGAGCTTTCTTCGTCTAGACCAGGTCAGTGATTACGCACTTGTGTTGTGTCATAGCCTTATGATAGATTTCCCCCCACATACTCCACTCACTTGATACAAAATGTCCGGGTCATCCAATCTGGCTACTGGTCTTGTAATATTGTCAACTGACGTTCCCTCTTTCCCTGGAACTTCACTCGTAATATAAATAACTAGATAGTTCAGATAGATAGAAATGTGATCATTTAAGACGTACTATCTGTTGAGGTTTCGTTCAAAACTTGTAACGAAATGTATTCAAAGAAACTCTTCAACTTCATTTTGATTATCGGGAAACGGTATCAGTAATATTTCGTATAGTGGCGATAGATCCCAGAACGGCTGTGATTTTGGCGAAGGCGAATGAGCCAACTCTGCTTCGCTTTCCTGCCTTCATTCTGAATGTGTCTGGATAAAAGAGTGCTTGAGATAAATTCATCCAACACAACCCATATTTGGCCTCTTATTGCCGCCGTCACAAACGGCGTTAACCCAAGTAATATACGGAGTTAGGTTGAATATTTATGTTCATAGCATACCCATACGTGCATCCAAATCGGAGGTAAACGAAAGGGTCACCGAAAGGTTATGTAGAAGGGTATTCCGTAAAATTATTTCTATTGGCTTAGTTTTGTAGCTCATTTATAGGTTAAGGTTGCCTGCGCTAGGCCACACTTAAGGTCGTTGATACTATATGGTTACCCAAACCAAAGTAGGTGTTCCAGGCTTCGAAACCGGTACCTACTGGTAAAATGTCAAGCTTTCTAGCCACAAAGCTACCGTTCCACTTATTAACCTGGTCTTAAACACGGTTTGATCGTACATTCACCGGCCATCCAGGATTTACTCGCCGCGTTATTTCAATGCTCTTTAAGGAAATTTACCTCATACAAACCACAAGTGTTTGTTTTCTCCACATGCTATCACTTTTTAAACATTTGCTACTGGTATAAAACTTGTAAGCAAAGAGACAAGTATATGACTGAATCCTATGATAAAACGATAGATATGAAGGTAAAACAATATATTCTAGGCTGGATTCATCTTCCAAAACTTGTGATATTGTAGTATCATCGACCTTCAGTAATCGTTAGTTAATGTAGTGTGGCAGCTTAAACCGGTGCACATGACTGGCCGAACGGTCAGCTTACATTAGGAATTTGACTCTTGACTGTATACCTGGAATTCTTTAGGGAAGTGGACATCTCTGAACATTACAGATGATATAACGTGATAGTTGGTCAAGTTGTTCATGTCCGTGAGTCCTTTGTCAACCAACTCATATCTGATAAGTCCACTACGGTAACTCAATCAGGATACTAAAGTAATCCATTCTGTAATGTCGGTGTGCTAGGTCCAGTGTTTGTGTGTATTTCATTTATCACTTCCTAGTTAATCACTGCTTATCACTGATATAATAATTGTGCTTTTCTCTTATCGAAGAATGGCACACGTAATTTTGTTACACTGTGTTTGTGAAAGTTAGCTTATGTTTATCAAAAATGTGTTCTGATATAATCAGGCTAGAGTGCATTAGTTGGGGATTTAAGGTGTAGGTGTCTCAATGTTTCACAACCTTTGCTTCTTTTTCGTGATTATGAGTACAAAATATGTAAATTGGCGTAAGAATTCCGAGAATGAAGAAAAAGTACCACAACATATACAAAGAAATTTTTAAATGTGATGTTATAAGAAGGAATTTACTTACAGTTTGTCGTTCGGTGTACCAGACACGTCAAACTAACCCTTAGAATTACCATAGGCATTCAGGGTTTTTCAATCCATTTGTCCGTTTATGATCGAAGTATACCGAACCCGGTCAAACTAGAAGTGAAGAATGAAGCAATCCAAAAACTTATTTGGAAGATTTTCGATGCACTGAGAATTATGTGATGTTGGCTACGAGAGATGAGTAGTACGGTGTACACAATGATGACCTGGTGTAGATCATTAACCAAGTGGCTTCAGTTAGGTTGTGTTAAGTAGATAAAATGAAGTCAGCACCCATGTTGAAGACCTACATAATTACTTGTTTCGGGGATTTGTTTACCGCTCAAATATATAAAATATATAAACTAAAAATAAGCCTTCGAATTCGTCGAGTTCCCAGAAGGAATGTATGTAGTTTAACAATCATGTCTTATGTACTGGGTGACACTTTTTACCGTAACGGATTATTAATATTTTCTAAAGTTACAGGTAAGAGATGTATATCTAAGGACGGAGTAACAAAAGACCAACATCAATATAGGTGCAAACGTTCAGAATTTAAAGCATGGAAACTGATAAGTCCTGACATCTAAACAAATGAACCTAAAGCCACTATGTTCATTCACTCAAATAATTATTGATCAGAAAACGGATATTCAGATGGGATCCACTGTTCTGTCATTACAAACCTGGGCAACGTAGAATGTATTCCGAATTGAAGTGACAACAGTTTTCTTCGGATGTTGCACAGCTATCTCCTTTATTTTCGGCAGTGTTTATAATTATTATTTCCTTCTAATTACTTATATTTTCACCACATATCTCTTTTACACGCCTTTGGTTTTCTTATTCCAATATCAAAAGTCCAATGTGGTCTAAAATCGGCTGCCTGCTGCCGTAAGGACATCTAGTTTCAGCTAAGCCATTAACACTGGAGAACGGGCCTATTTACCTCCATAATACTTGACGGATTCACAACGACTACTGAGTGTAAATAGCACAATCCCGATTAATTCCCTCCAAAAATCCGAAATATTTTCATTAATATCATGACGCTAATACAAAGAAACCAATTTCTTAATATTGGCTTGCGCAGATGTAGGGTATTGGAATCAAGGACGATCGTTGCTCAGTAGCAGAAATAAGCGGGATTTTGTAGGTCTAAGGATATGGAACCTGTATCACAACAGCGACTTGACGAATTGAAGGCAAAAATAGCATTGCTTGGTAAACCGACTCAGTTTTTATTATTTCAGAGGGTGATCGCAAAGCATATTATGAAAATTCCGTACAAGCTGTTTCAGAGAATAAGAAACGAGTGTCAGATCTTCGTCTTGAAAATAATAAACTAAGAAATATCCTTCGAGAAAGGCTCTCGGTAGCATGAATTTCGAATTATTCCCTTACGAAAGGCTGATCAACATATCATCAATCATGTCCTGCACAACCGACAGGCTGATAGGGTTTGCATGTCTAATAAAACTGGGGCAGTGAGTGACTGTCATAAGAAAATAAAAGCTATTTTCTAGATGGTAATCGAACTTTTGGACAATCGCACGTGTGATGCAATGAAAAAGCTTAATTCTTTGAAGCATATGACTGTTCAAAAGGAGAAGAAAATAGAAGAGATGAAATCTCAGTATAGAGAGATTACGGAACTTATTGAGTACGGAAACGCAACCTATTCAGGAACTAATAAAGAGGGTAAAATGTTAAGAAACTTAGAAAACCGACTTGATAAAGCTCTGCTTAAATACCACGAAGCAGAACACATCAGAAAAACCTATGAACAAATAAAAGAAAAGCTTCAAGATGTTAGCTGAATATACATTTACAACTAATTTTTTTTTAGGAACATCTAACATATGAACACAGTTTGGACTCTCTTGAAAAGCAAATAAAAGCCACTCAAGTTGAAGTTTCAGAGCTACAACGAATGTATAATGATGCCATTGTGGCCAGGGATACCGCACAACAGGAGTTGAAGTTTCAAGAAGAACATACCACAAACGAACGTCGACGTCGAGAAATAGAACTCGCAAATATGAAAAGAATTGCTGAGGGCAAGAAGCTCGCTGTTGATAGGAGTGACTACCAAGTAAGATATTTTTAAGCTGAATCTATTTTAGAATTGCTTATTCTGTAATAAGGATAGGAGGTCTATCGACCTATATTAATCCTTGCAATCTGTAATACTGCGGATGTTTAATCTCGTTTTGAATGTGACAACAGAAGGTTTTGGTAGAGAATCCCAGTAGTTTACTATTTGGTACGAGGAACTAAACTCCAGACGTAAACGACTTGATCTCAACTTTCGAATGTTTTAAAAATGTTACCTCAAATTGTCAGTCCTAGACAGAAGGAAAAGATAAGACATATTTGTACCGAAGTCAGTGTTCATTATACGATAAGCTAATATTAGATCACCATGTAATCTGTTTTCATAGGATAGACCAGGGAAACCTTTTACAATTTAGATCCTTCGTCGTTGGGTTCGTTCTAACATATTCGCGTCGTACTTGAAACAAGGACTCTGCTTGAGTTTCACATTCCGAATGCGGCCTCACGAAATTTGGGTATAATACCCCAGAAATTTGTTTGTTCAAGTACTGAAAAGACTAACAAATAGCCTACAAGACTCTAAGGCCTTCAACAGCAGCAGCCTTGCAGATACTCGTAGTTTTGAGGTCGCTGCTTATTATGACTTCTAGATCTTTATAGTCTATTGCTTTAGATTATGCAACTCCGAATATTGTGTAGTAAGATGAATCATGATAGTTATTTAATTGCATCACCACACTTGTTAGAATTTACTTATAATGACGACCTGCCAATCTATGAAACCAGTGCATTTATTTCATCTGATATTCTATCTGACATACTATATATGAGTCTCCAAATGTTTATGTCATCGTCGAATAGTAGAAAAGATGACTTTGCTACACTTGAGAGTTCATTTACATAAATTAAAAAAAGAAGAGGACCGAGGATTGTTCCCTGGGGAGCCTCACTTCTTACGTATTTTCACGCTAAGAGAGCTTCATTTACCCTTACCCTCTGTCTCCTGTCACAAAGAAAGTCATTTATCCAGTTTATGATTTCATAATGGATTCCAAAACTTTCCAGTTTTAATTTAAGACGCAGATGAGAGATCTTGTCAAAAGCTTTATTTGAGTTTATGAAAATTACATCCACAGGGATATTTCTGTCTTTTGCTGCAGCCCAATATCTTGTCATGATAGGCCTTTTATACGACTGTGACGTTCTCTGAACTAGAAATTATGCCCTCCACATAGTTTATAACAGTTATCCGAATAATCTTTGCTATTGGTTTGACAACTACACTTGTTGGACTAATAGGTCGATAGTTACTAACTAAGTTTGTGCCCCCCATCTTATACACTGGACTAATTACTGTGCTTTTCTAGTCTCTTGACGGGCTGAACTGCACCAAAGACACATCAACCAGTATAACCATAGGTTCGGCAGTTATATCCGAACATCGTCAAGACCAATGAACCTATTTGGTTTGAGATGTTGAAGTAATCTTAAGACAGTTTCTTTCTCAATAACTACAGGATTCATCGACAAGGCGCCTTAATAACGATTAGTTGTCGCTTGTTTCTTTATTACCTGTAGAAAACTTTGCTTAAATATATCGATAAAGCCTTGGCTTTTTCGGCATTACCTCTTTTCAATATCAACGAGTTTTCTCGTTCAGGTAATTATATGACGCCCGCCTTCAATACGATATATACTTTTGTATGTACACTATATGCTAGTCATGTACCGTTCTGATACATGAGACTATGCATAAATTTTGTGTTAAATTATCTTGACAAACAAATTGTCACGCTGAGTTCAGCTTAACGAAAGAAGTCACTGAGTATTCTGGTTTGATCATGTTCTTCAACAAAGTTCAGTACTAACCCTGACATTTTATACTAATGTTCCATTGAATAATAGCTAGCTGGTTTATTTTATCAAGTTTAAAGTTTGAAAAACTAAATTTTCCCTATCGTAATACCAAATTTACAGAACTTTTAATAGTGTTGTGCTTCACTAAATCCATAGCTAAATATAATGATTAGTTTATTATATTGGTTGTACTAAGAAATTTTTTCATTTCAACCCTATGTGTCAATAACTGTGATCAAAGTTTTCGAAATATTGGTAGTAAGTGTTCTCATTAAATGTTTTCTATGTAGTGCATTTAATGCAAAATACAAAAAAATATAAATGGATATGAATGATACATCCTTAAAACTCACAAGATATATGTCTGCCAGCACCTCACACTAACTAGAGTCAAGGTGGTTCACTAACATCTTCACAAAGCAGAAGAACTTGAACTCACGAAAAAAATAATAAAGGCTTATGAATAATATACTGGGCGACAACCGTTCATCATCAACAAAGAGCCTAGAGCAGGTGCGTAATAACCAATTCTACATACCATGCTACATTGGTTAGGTCAAACGGACAGAAGAGAATAGAATAATGTGATGGTAATGATAATGTAAAAGAAAGACAACCGAGAAAATGATTGTAAAATACAGATGTAAAGGTATATATGAGCAAATGCTGTGATTCAAGATTGAGCGGAAGATAAAAAGTGGATGTATCTGCACCATTGTGGACGATTTTTGCCATATAAGTCGAAATCTCGAATGATTTGTCGCACTTACCACGCGGACTCCAAACAGGTAGTCTGGATCTACTAAAATTGCTCAGAACAATATTTGATAAATTCACGGTGTGTTTGATCACGAACGTGAGTTAATTAACCATCTTCAATATTCAAGAGGCATGCGGTCTTGACTTGTGGTTTATTACAAATTTAAAAATTGCCAATGATGTCTTAATGTAACTAGAAACCCGAAAATACACCGTTAGTTTCGTTATCGATCACCAGATAAGTTCTGATCAGAATTATTGGAATTTGGTTTCAGTAAAAATAAACGCACCGACATTTTATTTTAGCTTACTACACTAAATTCATTTGCAGACATCTTAACTGCAATTTTACAGTTGAAACTTGTAGGATGTTATTCTGACTAACTAAGTACACCCATTTTCATCATAGTAAATGGAAACATTTTTTCTGTAATCAATCAGAAGCAACAGTAAGATGCTTAAACTTCATGTCTGTCTAAAATCACTAGGAATCATTGTTCACAGTCTCGATAAAAACCAATGTTCTGATAAAAATTTAATTGCAAATACCAAGTCATTGTATGCAAACAGCATGAAAGTTTACTCTACTACAGCATCTAAAATATCTGCGAATATAACTTTCTTAGATTCGGATTCAACCATCTTGTAGCATGTGCTTTAGTGAATGTTTGCATGTTTCTTTGTGATCCGGACTTAAAGTTGTGTAGGGTTTGCTGCCAGTTACCTTCTAAGTTTTGACATCAAATACGAGGTACTTCAGTCTTTAACCACATGAAAATATCTGGTCAACAAATAATAGTTATTTCTAATACTGGGGATTATATCACTCGTGAGTATCCACATAATATGAAGTCAACTCTTATTGTTATAAAAGACAGTCAACAGAACAATGCTAAGCAAAAATGAAATCATTACGAGATAAAGCGCTGAACATTGGTCCGCTTCTGTAACTAACAAAGAATAACAATTATTTTAATGAGTTTGAAGTACTAGCAAGAGAAGAAACATCACAAAAGGTTTATTACGACAAAAAACTATTGAGAACTTCACAAAAAAGTTTCGTATTTTCAGACCACAGTTATATAGACATTTCAAACAATAGCGGAAAAAAACAGAGGAAATAATTGTCGTGCATCTATTTCTACATTCATTTGTATAAAGTCATAAGAGTAATTGATGACACAATCATGTAATATTCCATTATATGACTCTTAAAGTTATGCTTACAAACAAGTGTTTTAAAGTAAGTTTAGCATAATGTATACTTCAGGAAAACCTTCCACTGAAACTTTGAAGATGAACGTAAAGTGTTCACGTTGAAGCTCATGATCACAGAAGTAAACTTGATTCCCTATCTACTATAAGTAATTTTGAATCAGCTTAAATGTTTATTTTCTATTTCTCTAATAATAATTTATCTGTCACTCAATTGTTTGCAATGTATTTATTATTTTTGTATTTCAATAAACAGTGGTTATCCAGATTAATTTATTGAAATAACAATCCGAGAAAAATATTATTTGTACTCTTTTATACGACATTTAGCAAGGTAGAGAGTCACTTTCTTCTGCTAACGTACCAAGTGGAAGTGTTCAAGGAGACAGCATTGGTACTGGAGAACGAATTTCGGGAACAGGTGGGATAAGTATAACTGAAGAACAACAAATGAAAATATCTAAATATGAGGAGTCATTTAAAACTATTAAAGAAGTCACTGGACTGTCTGATCTTGATCAAATTGTTAAGAGGTTTGAAAGTCAAGGGGAAACTTTACGAAATCTAAATGAATTGAAAGACAAAGCTGAAGAACAATGTCAAAAACTTCGTAAACAAAGGGATCAACTACAGCAAGAGTTTGAAGAACTTAAGTATTCCGGAGAAACGGAAATAGAAAGGTACTTTAAAAATATTTTAAGTTGTTCTGTGCAGTATAGTTTTAAATATTTCTTAAATTAAGGATTCATCGTAACATTATTACATCTCGAAATTCGGAAGTATTATGGAAGCTGAAATTCAATTTGTTGTAGTTTAAACTGTAGGAAGTTATTGATTTTGAGTTGAACGTCAAAATAGTTAAATAGTATGATTTTTCAAAACATACGCACGTTTTTAACATACACTGATATTAGCCAAGTCACAGCTATCAACAATTACATAACTCATTCAAATTCTATTACAATTTTAAAATTTAGGCGAAACTGATAAACATTCAATTTAAACAGTATTTTTGGATGCAACGATATAAAGTTTATACTTTAGATAATGGAGAAGATTTGTAGCTCAGGTGGATGATTTTGATGGAGTTTTGTTCTCTGAGCTGGATGGTTTGGTCGTGGAGCTCAGAGAACAAAACTCCATCAAAAAGTTTATACTTTCACACATAATTATGAAGTTAATTTTTCTAAACTATTTTCTTACAGCACTAATCAAGTAATAAAACAACATCAGAATGAAGCACAAATAGAAAGTGAACGTCGTATAAAATGTTATCAAAATCTAGAAAATGCTAATCATCTTTTAATTCAATGTAAAACTGGAGTTGATCATATTTATGATAAATTATCTTTTTTAAATATGCACATAACAAAAGGTATTGAACATTTTCATAAAGATGGTGAAGAAAAAGACGAAGAATTAGTTGTAGATGAACAAAATATTATCGATAATAGTGATATACCAGAAATTTTAAAAATATGTAATAATAAATTAGATGAACTTATGAGTAGTTTAAATGATGTTAATATTGAAGAGCAACTTAATTTAATAGAACAAGAAGAAGTAAGTGTATTTTTAAAGGTATCTATTTTCAATTACTTTTATTTAATGGAGTTAAATAATAGGAAACTGATAGTGTAGTGAAGAAGAACACCAGTGGCGACAGTCAAATATGTTTAACACAAAATTACAGGACTGGTTAATAAAACCTAACAATCAAATAGTAAATACGTAATTTGCAAGATGTCCATCGATTGTCTCAAAATGACTCAGACTTCATTGTTGTTGCATTTTCATACAAATTGCAATTTGTTTCCATTCTTTACTGTTCGATCCTCTTGTTTTTCTACTGCCAGACCTTTTGTTCACGACTAACATCATATACTATTTATGTCAATATAAGTAGCACACACCACAACAGAATCAAAGATCTTATCATTGAAGTATTTAGCAACAGTCTACCTCTTGCAGGATTAAAATTGATGGAATTCAATAAGTATTATGAACTAGATAAGGCATGATATTGCTCATTATTCAGTAATCATTCATTGTAAATGTATTTGTGGCTATGAAAACTAAGTGAAATTAATAAGATAATGGAAATAATTGTTGTGATAAAAGTGGTAGATCATTTTGAAGGAAGTAACTAATAACTAGCTGTTCTATTAACGAATTATAACTGATGTTTCTTTACGAAATATTTAATCAAAATAACGTAATTATGAGTTAGTTTTTAAGTAAAAAGTTGTGAATGATAGAATAAACTGATCATCCTTAACCATCTAGTAATGATTCATTTTTTAACAAATTCATTTATTTTGAGTGAACTTGCATAGAAAACAGAAATTTACGGTAAATTGGATAGTGTAAATGTCATTTTTGTCTTGAAATAAATTTGTCAATTGTTTTGATAGAAAAAATATCTGTGCTAAATGATAATCGTAAAATCTTACAAACGTTTGTAAAATTTCTATCAGAATTAGAGCAAGGAGAAATATATAAACAGACAACTAGTAATTATTTTTCATAATTCAATTTTCAGTATGACAATTTGTGGAGATAATAGTATTTTAATAGCTGAGTTCACGAGTCGATTTAAGGTAGACCACCACTGAAAACCTAGAAGCACTAGACTTCCGTTCGGTCCTAATATGGCAGTGCGCATCCACGATCCAACATACGGAACTCAAACCCAGGACTTTCTGTCTTGCACGCGGAGTTTAACCCGGATTCGAGTCCCATGTGTTGGATCGTGGATGCGCACTGCTGAAGAGTACCATAATAGGACCAAACGGAAGTCTAGTGCCTTCAGGTTTTCAGTGGTGGTCTAGCTTAGATCGACTCGCAAATTCAACTTTCATTGATCCCTTTTTTTCTAAAATTAAGTAGCAACATTCAACTTTCAGTTATTCATCATCATTGGAACATTACTTTTGTCAGTTATTATTTTAAAAGCCATTAATAAAGCACATAGTATATTTATGTCCACTATTTGTTTAAATTAATCTTACCTTTTTTAAAAGAGTAGTATTTACTGACTGTAGAGATGGATAGTGGTTGGCAGCGGAATCCAGGACGCTCGTTTCGTTCAATTCGGGACTCGTCAGCTGGATGTATCTGCATTCCGAGAGTTTATAATCATCCCGGGACTCAAACCCAGTTAGTGGCTATCTGAACTCTAAGTGGATAGTACGATGGCGTCTGAAGCGAACAGTACTGAGTTTGAGTCCCAGAGTGAGCATGAACTCGGAGGCAAGTACATCCAGCTGACGAGTTTCAAACCGGACGAAACACACGTCCTAGATCCCACTGCTAGCCACTATCGATATTTGCTTATAATGCTTGTGAATTACGGCAATCTCTGGGAATACGCACAGTATACACATATACCAATAGGGAACTGACCAATTGCGGTCCTAAATAACAATGGGAAGACTCAAATAACCAGTAAAAAAGAGTTATTTACTGACTATGTCTTGATCATTCATTCATGATGTTTTGTGAACAGTTTGTATAATTTAAAAATCAAGAAAAATTTGTTTTTTAAAACAGAAATATAAACTAAAAAGACTATTTTTTGACCTTGGGACGTTTTCAAAATTTATGATTATTTAGGCGAAAAAATTATCAAATATGATTTTTTTTAGAATCATCTGATATCTATGCATTATAAACTGTTTATGTTTTGAAAAGTCATGGTTTGTGCTACTGAACATTTGAACTAATATTCCACTAGGTGATAGAGTTATCAGATCCACAAAATATCTAAAGGGTTTTAAATTTTATAAATGTTTACACTTTTTGTTTGCAAATAACCAACCTTATATTGATAATATCAAAGAGAATTGATTATCCAGATTATTTAAACCAAGTGCCAGTAATAAGGCACCTATTTCAGTAATCATCATGTTAATGAAGATCGATTAATCCCTCTTAAATCTTATCTATTTTATGGGATAGAA
The DNA here is from genome assembly GCA_944470405.2 of Schistosoma mattheei. NCBI lineage: Eukaryota > Metazoa > Platyhelminthes > Trematoda > Strigeidida > Schistosomatidae > Schistosoma > Schistosoma mattheei. Next base: position 41,380,650 of record OX103947.1, on the reverse strand, counting down.
TATGATTTTAAAAGGTAGTTTTAAGGCATTATTCATTCAGTTAATAAATTACTTCGGAGAAAATTCAAAACCAACACTTCAATCATATTATTTATTTATTTATTTAAATAACTCATTCTACATGGAATGAGCGAAAAAGACAAGAGTTTAAACAATCTTTTCCTTGTTATGTATATGTTAGAATTTAAGTTGTCTTGTTGTTATTAATTATTAAATGTTCATCATTAATCACTGTCTATTGGTATGTAAACAATACAGATGATGATACTTAAATAAGAAGAAACACTGATCATGTATTCCATTGCTAACCATCAATCAAATCTATCAGATCCTAATGTCTTTTATATATTTTCATATTAATTATGAAAAGCGTTTTTATTAAATGAATTACATAAAATATTGAATGAATTATTATCATTATTTTTATTTTCAGAAGGGGTTTTGTGGAGATTTTAGTAGTTTCAATAGTTGAAATCATGAGTCAATTGAAGCTTGACCACCATGGAAAATCTGGAAGCACTGGACCGCCGTTCCGTCCTAGTATGGAGCACCTTAGCAGTGCACATCCACGATTCCAGCCCCCGCGAGATTCGAACACAGGACCAATCAGTCTCGCGCGCTAGCGCTTAACTATTAGACCACTGAGCTGGCCGGCAACCAACGGTGTTAACACCGTAGGATGAAACGGCCGTTCAGTGCTTCCAGGTTTTCCATGGTGGCCTAGCTTCAATTAACTCATGATTTCAATTATATTTTATTTATTTAATTAATTTTAACAATTTGATTTCAAATTCAAATAATTTATTGATTAAAATAATTTCAAAAACAAACTTCTAACGTTAATTTTTCTCCTTAATAATACGATTTTAATAAGATTTATCATAGAATGGAGTTAATATCTTAATAAATTAAGAGAAAAGTATAGAAAGTGTAGTAGTTTTTTTCATTTCTATTTTATTTCTATTATTTTATACTACTAATTAAAATCAGTAATATTTATTTCTTTTTAAAAAAATTATGCTCAAGTTTTACACAAAGCTTGATAGTAAATTACCCGAGAATAATATAAGAATACAATTTCCAAAAGTAAAGAATGAAGGTAATCCTGATGGTAAGTATTAAGTAATCATGGGTAATTACAAGTATAAATTCATTTTATACATTTAATTTTAAATAAATTATCAATAATATGAATACATCTTTTATTCGAATATAATTATAGTAAAAACTGTATACAATATTTTAAACAATAAAATGTGTACACTTTGTTTTATGCTGATAAAACTATAATAGTGAATTAAATGAAGTGGTTTGCATGTATTCGATGTAAAGTATAGATAGTGATATAGTTCAATATATGTTTCAGTGGTAATAACTGTGATGGTTCATTTATTAAAGAATTCGACTTGCAACAGTTGTGGGTTACAGCTTCGAAATTCTAACAGCAGCTAAATTTCAATGTGTGACCCACAAATACATATTGTAAGTTCTATCAAAGTTTTATGTGATTTTGTATAACTTGCGTAAAATACAAAAGTTTTACAATATTGTCGTATTTTTTTCGTTTTTTTTCCTAATAATCTAGATGATGATGGTGGAGCCGATGATAATGAAGTGTTAACTAGAGCTGCTTTGAAGAAACAAGCTCAGCAAATGGTTGAAATGAGGAATAAGAAGAGGCAAACTAGAAAGAAGAAAAGAAGAGTTCGATAAAATAAAAATGATGATGTTATTATCGAACTGTATGCAAACATACTGTTTTTATTCTTATACACAAGCATGCATTCAGTCAAACTAGAGTGAATAAGATATAGATGACTTTATTTCCGTATGAAAAGCACCACTGTTTATACACTAGTCATAGGCAATGTGAACCGACTTTTTAAAATGATAGGACACTGAGTCGATGAGCATTTGCTTCTTGAAAAGAAAAAAAGAAGATCAAACATGAAATGTCACTTTTCTTCCTCTTAACTTTCATTCCTTTTTCATAAAATATATCGCTTTTATATCCTAGACCGGTGTTGTCCAACGTTTAAGAACAATGTATTTGATTTCAGGTAGTTTCTACTTATGTTCTATTTCGATTAAATGAACGTTTGCAACCCTATATTATCCACATAGCTGCATTCTTCAAATGGACAGGGAGATAATTATGAAAAACAACCCTCATAATCTAATAATCATACTTCACAAAGTTACTAACCTTAATATGGCTTGTAATTCGGACAGGATGGAATAACACGGACACTTGTTGTATGCTCAACTGAGCTATTTCTTCCAAATTAGAAAATCAGCCTCAAGTATTAAACATTAGATGAACTAAGGTCAGTTGACTATTAATATTAACTGTCTACTACAGCAGCTCGTTCGTGACAATTAAGACTGTTGAAATCAAGATCTTTATGACTTGTCAACAATCTTGCTAAACTGAATGTTTTCCAATAATACGCTTTAGTTCAATCAAGCAGGTTAATGTGTACATATATAAAACATATTTTAGATTGTTGACCTAGAACCAAATATTTTTTATTCACTGATCATTAGAGTTGAAGTAGAACAGGAAAGTGTGTGAATACATGAATGAAAGTGTTATGGTCAATACTGATAATGAATTGTAAACCCAAATAGAGTTACATACTAACCATCAGTCTCATCGGATAAAAAATAACCAATTATTTAGAGCTGACTCGAAACCCTTGGTGTTTTTCGTACAAGGCATAAGAATACATGGGTTGTCTTCTCAGCTTTCACAATAGACGGTTCAAGTCGATGAGTTAAGTTCACGGAACAATAATTCTAACTCATGGAGCATAAATCCATCATAAGACAATAAACTACTCCCTGGTCTCCCCAATAATTACATAGAACAAGCCACTAAGGTTTTGAATCAAATTTAGGAAAAACTATTAAAAAGTCCATGAATTTTGAAGTAACTCAATACAAATAGTGCATTCAAGTCAGTCGGTTTTATCCAATGTATCAGTAAAGGTTATGAATCCAAAAATGTGATTTATGTCCAGAACAATCGTTTAACTTTTGTCCTGACGGAAACATCATACGTGTAAGGTGTCGAGTGTTCTCTTTAGTCGATCACCTATGTGGATAATTAACAGTGGTTCGTCTATACACACAATTACGGCAAAGCATGAAACGACAATGCAATTGAAGAACCTGATATCTAAGCCATTCCTTAGATTTATTAATGCACCAAACTAATTACAGTCATCAGCCTATATTTATATAAAGAAAAAGTATCAGAAGACTATGGATTAATTGTATTCTCCATTTTTTTTTACTTTCTTGCTTTTTATAAATCTGAAAGAATGTTTTCAGTAGTGGATAGTGGGATAAAAGTAATATAAAAGGTATAAAACTGGCACCACTTATATTTTGTAAGACAAAGTTTACTTAAAGTTTGTTCTCGCTTTTATTAAACAGGGCAACTAGTTCCCAAACAAGGTGTTTGTTAGAAATACGAAGTATATTTTGAACTATTAAAAGTATTTATAAGTGGACACTTGTTCAAGAAAACAGTATAACTAGTCGATAAGTTGGTGATTAAAAATGTCAATGAGAGAACAACGATAGCAGAAACCTTCCAAACAGATAATTAACAAAATCTAGCCATTAAATCCTCTCTGAATCTTTAAACTCCGCTGCATTTCTGACACTAATATCTCCAAGATAATGTTTCTTTAAGTGCCAATATCCAAGAGGTTGAGGTTGGATTTTCCTCATCAATTGATAGACATACGACAGGAGTGTTGAATATAAAGTTGCTGAGTTAGCCGTTGGATAGAGAACTTTTATTTGGTGTATAGTCTATCTCCATGCACATATCTTTTACCAACGTAAAGTGTTGTTTAGGGTTCTTACATCAGGTCGATGAAAGTTGTCGGCAGATTGTGACCGCCTAGAGAAAGTGTTGTCTAAGCTCACCGTCATGATAAAAATTTCCATGGAAGAAACTTAGAGCAAATCAGAGAAGCAAGTGACTTTGTAAAATGTTATGAAATGAAAAGGTGATCATGATATCTTTCAGTTTTCGAACATAATTTTGGTTACTTATTATTTATGAGTAGCTAAGATATTCTACTGAAAACAGGATGATTATCCACAGAAGCAGAAATAGAAACGCATTATGCATCTGGCCGTAAAAAGGTAGATGATACTCACTTTGAGAGCAAAGACTGTGTTAACTATGTGATAATACTTAACAGGTAGTCTAGAGTATTTTATTGAATAATTCACTTACTTACTTACTTACGCCTGTTACTCCTCGTGAAGGAGCATAGGCCACTCACCAGCATTCTCCATCCAACCCTGTCCTGGGCAATCCTTTCCAGCTCCGTCCAGTTGTAATTCATCCTTTTCATATCTGCTTCTATTTCCCGACGCAATGTGTTCTTTGGCCTTCCTCTTTTTCGCCTTCCTTCAGGATTCCAAGTTAGGGCTTGCCTCGTGATGCAGTTTGACGATTTGCGTAATGTATGTCCTATCCATTTCCATCGTCTTTTCCTAATTTCCTCTTCAGCTGGAAGTTGGTTTGTTCTCTCCCACAAAAGGCTGTTGCTGATGGTATCGGGCTTTTCATGGATGTTGTATCTTGCGTAGCAGCTATTTATAAATACTTGTACCTTCTTGATTGTGGTTGTTGTAGTTCTCCAAGTTTCAGCTCCATACAGTAGAACTGCCTTGACGTTCGTATTGAAGATTCTCACTTTGATATTGGTTGAAAGTTGTTTTGAGTTCCATATGTTCTTCAATTGTAGGAATGCGACCCTTGCTTTGCCGATCCTCGCCTTTACGTCTGCATCTGAACCTCCTTGTTCATCGATGATGCTTCCCAGGTATGTGAAGGACTCTACATCTTCCAGAGTTTCGCCATCAAGAGTGATTGGATTGCTGTTCTCCGTTTTGAATTTGAGGACCTTGGTTTTCCCTTTGTGTATGCTGAGGCCTACTGATGCAGAGACTGCTGCTACACTGGCTGTCTTCATCTGCATCTGTTCGTGTGTACGTGATAGGAGGGCTAGGTCGTCTGCGAAGTCCAAATCGTCTAATTGATTCTGAGCTGTCCATTGTATTCCGTGTTTTCCTTCAGATGTCGAGGTCTTCATAATCCAGTCGACCACCAGAAGAAAGAGGAAGGGAGAGAGTAAACAGCCTTGTCTGACTCCAGTCCTTACTTGGAATGCATCTGTCAGCTGTCCTCCATGCACTACTTTGCACTGTAGTCCGTCGTATGAGTTCCGGATAATGTTGACAATCTTCTCAGGAACTCCGTAGTGTCGAAGAAGTTTCCATAATGTCCTCCTATCTACACTGTCGAATGCCTTTTCATAATCAATGAAGTTGATGTATAGTGATGAGTTCCACTCAACTGATTGTTCGACGATGATCCGTAGTGTTGCAATTTGGTCTGTGCACGACCGATCCTTACGGAATCCAGCTTGTTGATCTCGAAGTTGGGCGTCTACTGCATCCTTCATCCGGTTCAGCAACACTCTGTTGAAGACTTTCCCTGGTATTGACAGTAGTGTAATGCCTCTGTAGTTTTCACATTTGCTCAGATCTCCTTTCTTTGGAATCTTGACGAGGTGTCCTTCTTTCCAGTCCATCGGCACTTGTTCCTCCTCCCAAATCTTTTTGAATAGAAGGTAAAGCATGCTTGTGGTTGCTTCGATGTCTGATTTCAGTGCTTCAGCTGGTATGTTGTCGGGTCCTGCTGCTTTCCCGTTCTTGATTTGTCTGACGGCCATTCTAATTTCTTCCGTCGTTGGTGGGTTGACATCTATAGGAAGATCTATGTGTGCTGCTTCGATGTCCGGTGGATTCATTGGAGCCGGCCTATTCAGGAGTTCCTCGAAGTATTCTACCCATCTGTTACGCTGTTGTTGAATTTCGGTGATTGGCTTGCCTTCTTTGTCTTTGACCGGCCTCTCTGGTTTACTGTATTTCCCTGCTAGTTTCTTCGTTGTATCGTAAAGCTGTTTCATATTTCCTTCTCTAGCAGCTTTTTCTGCCGTCGTTGCTAGTTCTTCCACGTATTTCTTCTTGTCGGCTCTAATGCTCCTCTTCACTTGTTTGTTTGCTTCTATGTATTCAGCTTGTGCTTGGACTTTCTCTGCTCGTGTTCGGCTGTTGTTAATTGCTGCCTTCTTGTTCTTCCTTTCTTTGATCTTGTCCAGTGTTTCTATAGAGATCCATTCCTTATGATGGTGTTTCTTTAGGCCCAGAACCTCTTGACACGTTGAAGTTAATGCTTCCTTGATGCCTTTCCAGTTGTCCTCCATAGTAGTTTCTTCTTCTTTCAGTAGATCTTGTAAGGCTTGGAACCTGTTGTTGAGAGCTATCTTGAATTCATTGAGTTTGTCAGTATCTCGAAGGAAGGCTGTATTGAACCTTTGTAGTGCTGTTTGTCCACTTGTCCAGTTTTTTTTTAGCTTCAGTTTTAAATTGGCTACAACTAGGTGGTGATCTGAAGCTACGTCAGCACCTCTCCTGGTTCTCACATCTTCCATTGTCCTTCGGAATTTTTTGTTGATGCAAATATGATCTATTTGGTTCTCTGTAGTGTGGTCCGGTGAGATCCATGTAGCCTTGTGTGGAAATATTGTGCCTCCTATGACCAATTTGTTGAATGCACATAGATTTGCAAATCTTTCTCCATTTTCGTTTCTCTCAACCAGTCCATGTCGTCCCATGATATCTTCATATCCGGTGTTGTCTATTCCGACTTTGGCATTTAGATCTCCCATCAGAATAGTTAGGTCCTTTCTTGGGCATTTCTCAATGATTGACTGCAGCCGCTCGTAGAACTGATCTTTAATGTCGTCGTTGCTATCATTGGTGGGTGCATAACATTGGATAATATTCATTAAGATCCCCTCCTTCTTTGTTTTGAATGATGCTTTGATGATTCTGGATCCGTGAGACTCCCATCCTACAAGTGCATTTCGTGCTACTTTGGACAGCATAAGAGCGACTCCCTGAGTGTGTGGAGCATTTCCCTCTTCGTGACCGGAGTATAGCAGCATCTCTCCCGTAGCTAGCCTTTTCTGTCCAGCTTGGGTCCAGTGGGTTTCGCTGATTCCCAGTACTGCTAAGTTGTATCTCCTCATTTCCATTGCTATTTGACTGGTCTTCCCGGTTTCCCACATTGTTCGAACGTTCCATGTACCTATAAAAATTTTTGCTCTGGTTGTTAGAAGGGGCATCGGCCTCGTGGCTTCCGAAGGAACTCGGCTTTCACCATGAAGCGTCATAATTCTTCTAAATGAAGACCTTCTAACTCTCAGGGCAGAGTTTAAATGGTTTGAATTATTTTTTCTGGTAAGCGTTTTTTCAGCGAGATTTTAAAAACTTCATTAGTTGAAATCATGAGTCGATGGAAGCTAGACCACCTTGGAAAACCTGGAAGCACTGGGCGACCGTTTCGTTCTAGTATGGGACTCCTCAGCAATGACAATCCATATTTGTTGATCTTTTTTTGTTGAATAATATACAATTATATAAAACGAATCATTCAACTATAAATTATAAAAGTAGCCAAAATTGAAATGTACATCCTTTCACAATAATGTCGGAAAGTTTCACAATCTTATAATGAGTTTCGTGTATTGGTGTTACAAAATGCAAAAAATTATTGTCAACAAATTGTTGCGTTGGAATATAAGTTTTAATGGCTGGTATATATATATATATATATATATATATATATATATTCAGCTAATCAATTATAATATGATCTATGACATTTGTTTGTTGTCTTTTTTTCTTTTTTATATTTAGTCTATTGTCTTCTGTTGTATTCTTCAGTTTTGAGTAAACTCATTCAAACACAATAAAATAATGAATATGTTGATGGGTTGATTGGATAAAGTATATCCATCTACATTTTAAGACTATTCATAAATATTTAATTTATCAAGTATCTATTTTTAAATATTCTCTTTTTACGTTGTCTCTTTTCTCTGTATTCATTCCTTCATTTATGGAGTATATACATGGGCACACAACTACCGTATATGTATATATATGGAGAGAGAGGGAGAGGGAGGGGTGAGGGCAAGAGAGACTTTTAGGTAGCCAGACGGATTCCGCTATCTATGTGACAAGTTTCATCATACCATGATTAATGATCTGACAATAAGTAGAATACCACTTTAATATCACTTGTCTAAAATGAACAAGCGAAGTCATCTTACCGATGGTAGATCAGTCAATGTGTAGGGTAAAAAGCACACAAAAAGTGAATATTTTTTTCCAAAACATTAATAAATATTGTTAAGGAAGGAAGAGAAAGTGTAATTTTTCATAGTCAACATTGACTTATTATCATCGTCATCAACATCATTATTGATATTAGGAAGATGGGAAATGTACACATATACTTTTGTGATTTATAAATTCTCGTAATCAGGACAAGACAGATAAGATTTATAAACCAGTTATTCTCCCACGATCTTTCACTTATCGTTTATTCTTTTTCTTATATTACATTAAACTAATTTGTAATTTTATTGGTATATCTCTAATTATACATGTGAGATTTTTTTGTACGTACATGTCCATGCAAGCATTAAGTTAATGATATTCATTGCTCTATGTATTAGATGGTTAATTTCATTAAACAGTCCTTATTAGTTAAACTGTCACTGTAACCTGAAGTGTATGCAATAAATTCTAATGGTATATTTTTAAACTTCTGTATTTTGTGTTACTTGATAGAATTCAAGCATTTAAAGCTATGTAATTTATTATGGTACCTGACGAATTTATAAATATAATTCTATCTGATAGTACTTCCACTAAAAACAAGTTGATAGTACATATTATTTTTGTCTACAATATCTAGTTCATTTGTTTATCTTACTAGTTTAAGTCTACTCTATAAGACTAGCAGATCATATATGACTAGGACTTATTCATTCATTCAATGAATAACTTAAACACTATTGTTCTTCTTTGACTCACGTTAGTTATTTTATGTCTTTTCACTTTTAAATCAAATAATCATTTTTATTTCAACTGTTGTTTGGGATAGGTGGTGTAAGATTTACAGGTGAACTTAATTAATAATGGACAAAAGTTAGTGCAATTGATGGGAAAGTAATGATATATGCCTTAAGGTTAAACTTCAGTTTTATCAAGTATTCATATGTAGTTATTTTTATGATCCAACTATGTTGTAAATTACTATTTGATTCTGGTTCTACTACACTTCCATTTAATATCAATCTAATGTCAGGTTCTCTTTAATTTGTAATTGTTATGGAATTTTTAAGCATTTCATCTAATAAAACTATACAACTCATTATTTGATACATCTCTTCCATTGAAACACCTACAATAAACATAATGTTAACGACTAGATGAGATCAACATACATATATAGAAATATTATAAGCAGAGATGGATGATGATTAGTAGTGGGATCCAAAATGCGCGTTTTATCCTATTTAGAACTTGTCAGCTACTGGTATCTCCATTTTAAAGTTGATACTATTGGACTTAAAACGAGTACTTCAGTTGATCAATCGCATTTAGACAATATCAAGGCAATCCACCCAGAATGCTCATATACAAAAAAGTTGTCTAATCAATTCCATTCTTTAATATCTGTGAGAAGTTTCAAATAATCAATACAAATGAATATCTAAAAATAGTTTCATAATTTTATTTCATTCACTGCCAAAATTCATCAATAACATACATGATATAAAACAATTCATATATTGTATTCCTATTTTATTGAAATGATAAAAATACTCATACCTTAAACATGAAAACTTTCTAACTAAATCTAAACGTACATCGATACTTGGACACTTTAAACGAATTAAAATAGCATAGATACACTAAATAACTACTTCCACCTATCTGTCTCTATCTATCTATCTCTATCTATTCATTAGGATTTATCTATGGATTCTAATATATGATGTATTTAATTTGTATATGAATGTACCATCTATAAAAATGTTAAATAAAGAAGTTGTGTATAACTAAAACTTGAATATATATCTCATAAGAGAATTTCTAATAGAATAATATTAACATTATATAAAACATAAATTAGCTTTTACAAAGAAAAAAAAACAAAAAAAACTAAAAAATAATGACAATTTAGTTTTATTAAAAAACGATTTAAAAAATTTTTTTTTATTTTATCATGTATTTTATCGCTGGCTCTTTTTTTCTTTAATTATCGAATATTCATCTGATTGAAATAAGTAAACTTAAACAAAAATTATACATTTATTATTAAACGACAAAACTATTGTTTTCTTTCTTTTTTCTTTTCCTTTTTTTGTGTTTTTTTTATACATGAAATTAACATTCATCCAAAAATACGGAAGTTTTTTTTAAATAAAAAAAAAGAAACAACTAAAATTGTACATTCAATGAGTTATTCATACAAGTTTTATTTGTTTTATTTGAAGGAATTAATTATGTTTTAATTCATTATGTAGTTTGAATCAAGTCAATTCATCATTTGTCTAGCTTCAATTGACTTATGATCTCAACTATTGAAATTATTATAATATCCACAAAAACACCTCTGATACAAATCAAAATGTGCTCACTAATGACTGGCTTCAAAAGGTATATCCTGGAGTTCTAGTGAGAAGCGTTGATCAGTGAAGTTCAACCGGGTCTGTTATGAGATAGTAATTCACTGAAAACACTGATGGACGTGTGACTCAGTTTCGTGGATTAGTTGAAGTTAAACACTAACACCGTCAGATGCCAGCCGACTCAGTGGTCTAGATGTTAAGCGTTCGTTTGCGAGACGGATAGATTCTGGATTGGAATCTCGTGAGGTGAGATCGTGGATGTGCACTGTTGAGGAGCTCTACAATAGAACAAAATGGCCGTCCAATGTTTCCAGGTTTTCCATGGTGGTCTAGATTTAACTAACTCATGATCTCAACCACGAAATTTTTTTTTGTTTAGCGAAATGTGTATAAAGATGTGTGCATCTGTTATTATTTGAAAAAACAAAATTAGTTTTGTTTTGTATTCTAGAAAATAAAATGAAATACCAAAAAAAGATTTTATAAATTTTAGTAAACTATAATCTGAGTATCAGAAGGGGCTTTGTAGAGATTGTAGTAATTTCAATAGTTGACATCATGAGTTAATTAAAGCTAGATCATCATGAAAAACCTGTAAGTACTGTTTCTGATATTTCACTTAAAATTTACTATTAAATTTAAAAGTTCAATGCATAGTTTTTACCATAGAATACAGTTTAATTCAGCTTGAATCCAATTGTTCACATTTATAGTTTGAAATAAATAAGATGAACTATTATAAGATGTGTACTGAAAAAGACGTTCCATAGTTAGATAATAGTTCCAGAAATTGGATTTATTTTTATCAATCTCGTCGTATCTATAGACACTTATCAAAATAACTTATGAAAGAAAGTTAGTTACAAAACTTTTATTTGCCTAAGTCTAACAATTTAATTTTCAGAATGGAATTCTTTAAAATCAACATTTTAAGTTTATTATATCGTTTTCATGCACCTAAGGTGATATTTGCTTAATTATCTTATCATTAGATAATTATCTAAACCGTAATGTAGATTTGTTACTAGTCACAGTCTCTACTCAAATCAAAGTAAATTGTCCTATTTTGTTATTTTAAAAGTCCAATAAAACTTTGCATTAGATTTTTATAGATTTTAAAATCAGTGATTTGGTATTTTATACAGAAATATCTCAAACTTTGAAAACAAGAGAACTATTCACATTGTATGCGAATATTATTTTAAGGCTTAACGGCATTTTTCATTATAACTTATAGTCAATTGAAAATTAATACAAATCAGAAAATATTGAACATCTGTTTCACTTTAGTATAAAGTTTCAAACTGTCCTGCACTGTCGTCTCTAACTGTGAATCAAAAAATTCTAACTCGTGACAAAAATGATCCTTTTATCTATTTATATCTATATCGTTACTAGTTTGATCTTTAATTGATTTTTCACAATTACCAAAGACATTGTGAGTAATAAGTATATGTTTAGTATGTGAGAATACTAAACGAATAGTACCATATGCCTACTTGTAACAAGCTTTGTGGGGTGATTTTCGAAGTTGCAGTGCAAAACAATGACCAGTGGAGCTAATCTGTGTCAAGTAGAGACAGGTTCCTACCTCAGACAATAGAAGATTGTCGCACAATTTCGTTGATTGTTTGAAGTTAGACATTAACACCACTGGATGCCGACCGGCTCAGTGGTCTAGAGGTTAAGCGTTCGCATGCGAGTTCGTGGATGGGCACTACTGAGGAGTCCCACACTAGGACGAGATGGTCGTCCAGTACTTCCAGGTTTTTGATGGTGGTCTAACACTGATCGATTCATGATCTAAATCAAAAATGGTGAGATTTGAATTTAGATTTAAGTAGTAATCTATATAAAGAGTTTGAGCCAAAGGATATTAGAAGCTGCATACATTATTCACTATTTAATAGCATATTCTGTTCAGTTGTAGCTAATAGTGGAGTCCTTGACCTGAGTTTTGTTTTACTCAAGACTCGTAAGTTTAATACACTTGCATCAAAGTATGGATATTCACACTCAAATTCAAATGATGTTCCTACTGCTTTTTAACGCTGACACCAAGCTACTGAGGTCATACACTCACTAATGCGTTTAACCGTTATCAAGACATTCTCTCAGGATGCGTATGTGCCAATAAAAACTAATCAAATACGATATTGATAATAATACAACGAAATAATATAAAACCTTACAAATGATACGTATATTACCCCAACTTTTAATAAACTACTAGTAATTAATTAAAATTTATGTTCAGTTTTTCACTTTTAACTAGAATAAGTTAAACTGTATCACATATAGTATATTGATGTATGTATTTAGAGTAAAATAAGCAGGTGAACATGGTAACCCAACTTGTGAGTTATTCAATTTCAACTAGGAAATTTGTGATTTTTTATTATTTCACTTGTTTAAAATGATAAAAAGCTTTTGTCTAGTGATATTTTCTAAGCTATCAAGATTGTAAGTTACTTATTGAATAACAGTAACATTAATTATACAGTGTAGTGAGTTTCACTTCTCTTTTATTTAGGTTTTCTTAATCCTTTCTGTTTTGCTAAGTGAAAAGATGAATTGGTGCATGATAAAATACTTAAAGTTAATCTGTTCTAAGAGCTAATTAAAATGTTTTATACTTTCTGTTGAAGAAGTGTGAAGTGGAATTCGTCATAAGTGTGAATTGTTAAGTGAATGAATGTAATCGACGTAATCAATATATGTAAAGAAAAAATATGGAGAGTATTATTGAATCAACTTTGTTGATTTTTGTAGAGAATTTTTTATGCTTTGAAGTAACCCCATCACAAACAGAAATCGAAGAGTAGTAAAAATGACTTTAAAGCTTCTCGGTTTTATTATGTCACTCTTCAGAGATGTGCATCCATAGTAAAAAAAAAAATCAAATCTACGAATTTAAAGTCCGGTTAAGAGCTAGATGCTGTTTGACCAGCAAATCATGACTCAATAGTCTATATTTTTAAACTTAATTCACATACTAGAGAGTAGAAGTTTTATACAACTTCAATAGTCAGTTCGTATTTACATATCATACATGGTTGATTCTACTTGGTTTTAGCTTCTGTAAACAGTTTTTAAAAATTCATCTATAAACTGGTAATGAATAAACATTTACTATTTAATGGGATAGCTATATCAATCCGAACTGATATCACCTATAAAACTATTGTACAAATTTCAAAATTAGGTAACTATTTTGTTTAATTATATACATTGATGTTTAGTTATAATTAATAAAGGAAAAGAAGTGTAGTATGATATCCATTCATTGGTGTTATTAATTTAACGTATACATAACTCGAAGTAGTATTACATTTTTATTCAAGCCAAATCTGGTACTGGAGGCAGTCAAACAACAGATTACTTATTAGTATATACTGCGAAATGAACTAATCAATTCATTTAGTTTATAAAATAATATTTCTCATAAAGTTAGCCAGTTTCCAAATCGGAAATTCAAAAAAAAACAGGCGTCTAGTTTACTATCAGAATAAAATATTCGTTACATTATGGAATAAACCAATAAATATTGATGAAACTATTTATTGTTGAATGTAACAACTAATATACATCTTTTTTTGTTGTTGTCATTAACATGGATTTATTGAGTGGAAAAATAAAATTTAACAAATCTCTTATGAAATCAAGCAAAACCTAGTCATTCTTAACATCCACGTTGTTCAAGATTTATGTTGTTTTGTGGAAAAAAAAGAAAAGAAAACTTTTCAATTTCAAGAATTCTACATAATCAAATTGAATTTAAACTTGGTTACAAAGTAAAAAGCAATAGATTTGATATCTGGAATATATATATAAGGATAATTATTTTATGTTCAGCTAAACAGAACAAACAAACGATTAGATAATCAAATCACTTGAATATCCCAGTAGATGAGTAAAAGCGGCAAGATATATTTGAAGAAATAATTGAATTCCTATAAATCGACTTTACACATTATTGTCATAAATTTATAAAATTTGAAATATGCTTGGCAATTAACGAAATCTTCATTGAATATATCAATGTTATATGTTAAAAGTATTAGATTTCACATTAGAGTACAGTTTCAATACTTACAAAAATTGCAATCATCACGTTTTTTGAAAGTTATATAAGAAAAATGATGAAAAGAAAATTCTATCCAAAGTTTTCGTTGATGATATTTTTCAGAAAGAAAATGAATATTTCTTAATTAAGCTAGTCAGCTCAGAGAACAAACTCCATCAAAAAGTATTGTTTGATTGTCAGTTATAAATAACAGAATAGAATCAGTTAAATATATTACAAAATGAAGGAAAATATTACAGTAAAGTTAATACGATCATTGTATTGAGAATATCATACGAGTTAAAACATTCTGTCGTACAATTAGGAGCAGTTTTTAGGAAAGTGAAAGAGCACTGATAACCAAGAATGGGTCATACATTAGAATGTATAAAAATGTCTCATACTTAAGCACTGCAGTTAAAAATGGAATGGACCAATTTTGAGCATAGCCAAAAATGGCTGAATAGACATATTCATTAGAGTGAATACAAGCAACCTATTTCTTATCATTAGTTTTGATATTTGTGCTAAAGTAATAATAATAGCATAATATAATATAAAATAGTATATATATAGGAGAGGTTACAGTCTAAATGATCAATGTTTTCCGAAAATTCTTATTTTCATCAAATAAAAGTATAGAAAAGAAGGGAATACTTCTCAATATATATCCCCCTTAAGTTCTATAGTTATAAATCAAAATTAATGATCTAAAAATATGTTCACATTTAAGACAGAAATACTTCTCGAAATTAAACTATTTGGATTTGGGACTATTAGTAAAATGAAATGAAATTATAATCAGAGGGAGGTTTTGTGGAAATTAATAGTAATTTAATAGTTGAATTCATGAGTCAATTGAAGCTAGATCACCATGGAAAACATCGAAACACTGGATGACCGTTTTGTTCTAATGTGGGACTCCTCAGTAGTGCGCATCCACGATCTCGCTTCGCGAGATTCAAACCCAGGACCCATTGGTCCTACACGCGAAAGCTTAACATCTAGACCACTGAGCCGGTCGGCATCGAACGGTGTTAATGTTTAACTTCAACCAATCCAGGAAATTGCGCCATCGTTCACCATTGTCTCTAGTGATTTACTATCCCCTTCTGATGATAATCAACATATGCTCACTAGTGATTGACTTCAAGAGTTATTTCCTGGAGTTCTATTGAGAAGCAGTGACACGTGTAGTTCAACCGGGTCTGTTATGAGATAACTCGCTGAGGACAATGGTGGACGGTGACACAACTTATTGGTTGAAGTTAAAGATTAACAACGTTGGATGCCGGCTCAGTGGTAGGACCAATAGGTCCTGGGTTTGAATCTCGCAAAGCGGGATCGTGGATGCGCACTGCTGAGGAGTCCCACATTAGAACAAAACGGTCATCCAGTGTTTCTAGGTTTTTCATGGTGGTCTAGCTTCAATTGACTCACGATCTCAACCATTGGAACTAAGTGGTTGTTAATGAAATAATTAAGCGAAGAATTTTTTTGTTATGTTACATCACGTGTTTGATTGAAAAACATTTGTATTGAGTAGTACCGCTTTGAGATAGCTTCCAATTATAGTTGATAAATAGGTCCAGATTTATGATATCATGAGACATGTTTGACGTGTGTATATCTGTATAAAAGTGCATTATAATCTACTGTTTTTAGTTGTTAAGATACACAACTGAGGAAATTTTTAGATCATTATGACGCAGTGATACCACTTAAATATTAAACAGTTTGATATTAAATCCTTATTTAAAGGCTAAACATTTCCTTCACAATATTTAAATGCAAATCACAGAAATTACAATAAGCTGTTATTCATGAACTGTGTATTACTTTTGATCTACAATCATTAATAAGTATGCTTCTGGAAGAGACATGTATTACTTGTAGCCATCGCGAATACCAATTAACTTCGACCTCATTAATAATCTATTTATTACCATAACTATAGTTTTCAACTAAAAGGGTCATCAGAAATACAGCACTAAATGGAAACTTTTCTTGTGAGACATTTTTTCACTTCTGTAGCCTAATTTTATTGAGTCAAATTACTAATGCATTCATAAAATGTTATATTTCTTAATTACGTAGAGGATGTTAAGATATGTAAACTGTTACCGGTTGCTTCCACAAACTTAATCAATGGCTTAATAACTCTTTGTATTTGAACTATAAAACGTTATTATCCTAGAACCTTGGTGAGTATATCGAAAAATATGAAAAAAATTGACATCTAAATATCACACATAAACATCACAAACTGATACGAATGATATTCGGCTAACATATGAGCATAAAATACTGTTTATAGATCGCGCTACACAAAAAAAATCGGCAGTGGAAAAACCTGTCTAACTACACAAAACCCTAGAAAATCACTCATTAAAAAACGGACTTTAAAACTGCTTTATCTAACACTCTGAGGGAAAACCGATACTAGTGGAAGCTTGTAAACGAACAATAAATCGAGAAAATAAGACAGAAGGAAGTACAAACAGTGGTAAATTATTGTCTCTGGGACTGTCATTTGGATTTGACACACCCAGCAAAGTGCTAATACTGAGATCACAAACCAATTAGACGAACAATCAACAACAAAAAATTATTGTTATGATCAACACTTTTATCCTAGTCTATTTAGTTCAGACAGGTAATATAGACAGTCTAAACCAATCTCTTACAGTAATCTGTCCCGTTAGTAATTATGTACCAAAATATGTCAGATTCAGAGACCTTCAAACGAAAAAATCAAAAAATTAATCGATTTAATAATGGAGCTTTTAGTGTTAAGAAAAACTACAAACAGCCATTTATTTCATATAAGCCAACCACAGGACCAAAATTTCAGTGGTCATCTTCATTATAATACGACCTATTTTTATTCTCTTATGCATTTTATTTAGTCATAATTATCTTATTTCCACATTATTGTTATCCACGTGTTTTTTTTCATTATTACTGTTCATGTAAACACATGAAGAATCTAATTAGTACTTATCACATTTATTCATTTGTAATTTGTATCATTGTATATATTAATTTGTACATTCATCTTCAAGAAGATGTTTCATCTGACTTGTAACTACGTCATTATTTTCCTCATCTTATGTTATTTTTATTTTTTTCCGATTAGTATTCTCATGATTCCGATTGACCTGTAGACCTTTCTAGTTATCACAAGATAAAGGTTTCACTGAAGACAATGGTTAACCGTGGCTCAATTTCGAGGATTAGTTGAAGTTAGACATTAACATCGTTCAGTGCCTGCCTTCTAAGTGGTATAGTGGATAAGCGTTCGAGCGCGAAACTGATAGGTCCTGTGTTCGAATCTCTCCAGGCGGGATTGTGGATGCGCAGTGCTGAGGAGTCCCACAATATGACGAAACGGCCGTCCAATGCTTCCAGGTTTTCCATGGTGGTCTGGATTTAATTGACTCATGATCTGAACTATTGAAACTACTATAATACCTATAGAAACCTCTTCTGATACTAATCATTTAGTTATTGATGTATTTCTAAATAAAGTTAATTTCAATTATATATATGTAGTTAATTTACAAATGAAAGTTAATATTTGTTTTGTTTACATTTTATATGGTTTAATTTAATTAATTAAATTTCATACTGAGATAACTTATACAACAACAACAAAAATGAATTGTGAGAAAATCATCAAACTTAAAGTTGAATTAAACCGGTGAATTGAACCGGTTTAATTCACATTTGAAACATTGATCAGACATAGAGTTATTTCAACGTAACAAGATTTTAATTACATTATCATGTTACTTGTAATTTGAAACTAAGATAATTTTCTTATCAGAATACTTGATGAAGTTATTAATTATTTAAATATATGATTGACTAAAGAAATTCCTGTAAGATTGATGGTCAATCTATATATTAGCTAATGCGTTTATTACTTTAGTGTGGAGGATAAAATGTGAATGTCAACATAACTGATATTTATATGATCTTTTGCATCTTCCTGTACACTATTAGATATTGCATTTTTAATAAGTAAACGTATATGAAAACTACGTAATATAAATATTCAACTATCATTAACTTCCTTGAATAACATTAGCACTGGTGATTTACTTCATTGATATTTGTCGATAAATATAAAGCATGGTTTCGAAACACCTTGAACATATCATAAGAAGATAAACTTCAAGGAAAAGTTATTGGGGATATTACAGTTAGTGAGATAAATTATTTTGTTATGATTAACTGAGAAATTTGAGAATAATTATGAATTGGAATCGTGGATGCGCACCGCTGAGAAGTCTCACAATAGAACGAAACGGCCTCCCAGTGCTTACAGGTTTCCAACGGTGGTCTAACATCAATCGGTTCATGATCTCAATCAAAAAAATAATTGTGAATCTCGGTGAAACTAGCGTACATAAAAGCGTTTCATAATAATATAAGTATTTTCTTAGAGATAAATGCTATAAAATCAGTTTGAGGGTCACAACAAGTAGTAATAACATTCTGTAACTCTATTTTGCTGTTTAGTTTTCATTTGTTTAACCAACTTAATACTTATAGTCAATCCATGATTGTCGTTATAATAGTTTTACGACAAATATTTACGGTTAACATTACCTTACACACATGCATCTTAGTGAATGAAGCTTGCTATTCATAAAGACGTCCTTTGAGAGATCATTATCACTTGACAAGTTTGAATAGATTGTATTGATGAGCGCTACTCTCAGTAGTTATTTAGCTGTTTGCTTAAAAAATGTGACTAAATGGATGAAGAACGTCGCTAAAGAAGCTCTATCAAGCTAATTAGTAACTGTATTATGAAGAAAATAAGTAAAGGTACAAACTGTTACGTGTATTAAATAGTCATGATATTCTGAGTGTATAAGAACTTAGTGAGTAGGATAGTAATCTAATTTCTTGATATATGAGATTGTTGTTTTAATTCACTTCTGTCGACTTCTGCATTTATCACTTGATGAAAAATGGAAGTGCTTTAAGCTAAATGTACTTTTTTATAAAAGATGATAGATGTTATACTTTGCTTCACAGTAATTAGGCAGTTATTCATAGTCACACATTTGTGCTTCTAATTATATCCGTTTAATTCAGAGACAACCTTTGCATATCATTTTTTGACTAAATTATCCTTGAAGGTAATACTTATTTGTTAAGTCCCCAAATAATTAACCAAACAGCTTTCAAAAGAACTTTACGAAATCAGCTAAGAATTAAGAAAGTTAAAAGTAATCATGCATTAAATAGTTGTAGATGACAAAGTACTATTTATAAATAATGTCAATTAGTGATTGAGCTTATTGTTTAGTTACTTCTCAATGATTCCAATACATATTCACATCATAAGATCAAAACTCTGTATGTTGTTGCATATTAAGAATAATTCTTTTACTCCTTTCACATATTCAAATAATCAGTTTGATCGTACGAACACGGTTTACAGCTAGAGTTGTAAACATTCTCATATAAAACTCATGGCATAATTATAGTAATTTATAATCAAGTTCTTTATAATTACTGTTATTCATATAACCGCACCTCAGCAGAATGAAATCCGCTGTTTACATAATCTGGATAAAAGTCCATTTAAATCCAGTTTATTAATATAACATCATATGACTGCAATAATTGCAGCTAATTAGATAACTGAATTTCATTCAATCTCAAGTATCAATTAGAATTATACAAAATATAGTGAATTATTGGCATATCATTGTAATGTAATGACTAAAACTAAATTCATGAACACTTTTTTTAAACAAATAATAAAAATCGTTTGTTTGAGCAAAGATAGATTTCATTGATAGTCACCATCCATCTTTGCTTATAAAACTTGTGACTTAAGGCAATATCGAGGCAGTTCGTACAAGATACATATATGACAACAAGAGACTGATCAAGTACAATCCTAAACAACAATGGAAAAGCACAAGTAAACAACGTCAATTGAATTTAAAATTCATTTTGTTAATCATTTTATTCCATAAAAATAATCTATTATGATCAGATTTCTTTCTGTACATTTAACTCTATGACATTTATCATCAATAGATCAATTGAGACAGAATATTTTAAAATATCAAATTTTTAGACACTGGTTCTTGGCGCATTGTTCCATCCCTATACATATATATATACCTCTTCAATTCATTTCACTTTGAAATTGCCTAAGCATCACTTGGATGAATACAAATGTAAAGTATAATTAGCAATTTATGATTTTGTTTTGTCATTGACATTGTCAAAAAAATATGAATAAGTAAATAAACAAAAAATGACAAAAATGGCATAAAATGAAAGTGATTCACAGTTGATATGAATTATTAATGGAAATGTAGTTGCGTTGAAATTCTTATCAGAAATGACCGCTTATTGATTCCCTTTTCACATTATGATCATTTTGATTTTAATGTTAAACAGTAATCAAAATTGATTGATCACTGGGTGGCGATCAATGTCATGCGTGTCTAGTTCTTATTAGTGCAGATCGAATGCTATCGATCATGTTGCAATGTGGCCACCAGTCTAGGTGACTCGGAACTGCGGGCACTATATATTGAGATTTAGATAGTGGTTGGAGGTAGTCAACAGGAAACCCTGGACGCGGGTTTCGTGCTACTTGGCACTCGTCAGCAAGGTGTACCTGTAATCTTGAGGGAACTGGTGCTCCCTGGCGGATTCGATCTCGTGTCACCCAGCCTCACAGTCAGAGACGTTACCACTGAGCTATCCGAACCGCGACCGACCTCCTGTAGGACTGATATGTAATCACAATTGACTGATCACTGGGTGACGATCAATGTCATGCGTGTTTAGTCCTTATCAGTGCAGATCGAATGCTATCGGTCATGTTAAGCAGTCATTGTTTCAGTGTCATATTGTTTTAAATCGTAATTTCCAATTGTAACACCCTTATCTCTCATTTGGCCTTAATACATGATTTAATTTATCATTTTCCATACCCTCTTCGTTCGTTTTTCTTCACCCCCTTCTTTTATTTTGTTTTTTCTCTCAAATATACGTTTCACGGTCCAATTACGTAATCTTGTAATTTTTATCAATATTATTTCAGTGTCTATATTTTTTTGAATCATTGACCTATATCCCATTATGTAACATTATGTAACAAGCCTTTATTATTCTTATCACAACTTATACACCTGTCATCACACTACCAATTTACACTTTTCACTTAATAATGTATATTTATGTAGTTTATTCCACTGTTATCATTGCCTCATAAACTGTCTTGATTGGTTTAATAATTTCGTATATGCATATAAATATTACTGTATATTAGAATAAACTCGGATGAGGATCTAGTTGCAAACAATATTGTTAGCTTATATATGTTGTTCTAATTGTTTGTTTTATTTATGAACAACTTTTTCAAACATTTTAGATTGTTTAAAGTTGTGTTTTTATTAAATAAAGAATCACCATAATAAATTGCAGTTATATTGTAGTTAAAAATTGAAATGTAGATAGAACTTAATCGTTTGTCATGTAACAAATTTGAACCGTTTAAAGATCGCCATCAGATTAAAAGATTAATATTTGAACGAAGAATATTCTTCTTTGATAAATTCTCTTCAGGTTCCACAACTACATATATATCTAAATTAATAATCCGATAAATGACCGGGTTAAGGGTAAAGTCATTTTCTAATTATGAATTTAGATATATATGTAGTTGTAGAACTGAAGAGAATTTATTGTAAAAAATTTAGTTGTATAATAGTTTTTTTTTAGTTTCTACAAGATCGGATTGATTAAACTGATCAATGATGGAGAACCAAGTAACTTTTCATCATTAAAGCATAAATAATTAAATGAACCGTCTTGTTTAAAATACAACAGTTGAGCTTAATGGTTTACCACGTTTATTTTCTTTTTTTTTCATTTTTTTCTAACCTTCATTATGAATAGAATAATGTTGGTTAAGATCTGTTTATAATTTCAATAAAATATATGATAATTCAAACCACTATTACTAAGTGCTTCAATTCGAGGTGTAACCACTTGAGACAGATTTCTCATTGAAATTGAATATATTAACTAATCACTGTAAAAGAAATAACGTCGTACTCTATGATTTCTAATCTTAACATAATTTTGTCAAAGAAGTCTTTACATATGAACAATAAGCTATGGACTGAATATAATTTTACACGTTTCGTATATGTCTGTTGTCTTCAATAAACATTTTATAGGTCCTCAATTTTTTACATGCTAATTTACATTCAATATCACTGTACTGATATTGAGAAAAACTGTACAACTAGGATTCTTTCATAATTAAATGTAAGTCTTTGATACATTTGGCGTTATCAACAAAAATATTGGTTAAATAGTAAGCAGTTAATTTTCAAGAAATAATTTGATAATCTGTCTTTGTGTAAATTAATATTTTTTGATACAGTCTGTCAGTTTGAATCAATGATATAAGTTATACAAACTGAATACTTTACCACTAGTCATTCTTCGTATTTATCCAAACGTTTCAGCTCATTCTGACAAGTTAATAAAGATATTAGTATTATTTATTTAGTTACTGATACCTCCGTTTAGTGATATTAACTTTCTAAGCGATATTTTTGTGTTGGACACAAGCAATTTCAATGTTTGAGTGTTTTTATTTAGACAAAACAGTACCATATGTACTTATAACAATGCCAAAACGGTTTGATGACATGAATCTTTAACTACGCTTTACTATTTTAGTCTATTTGAACATTAGAAGGAACAACAGATGGTGATA
The DNA here is from genome assembly GCA_944470405.2 of Schistosoma mattheei. Taxonomy (NCBI): domain Eukaryota; kingdom Metazoa; phylum Platyhelminthes; class Trematoda; order Strigeidida; family Schistosomatidae; genus Schistosoma; species Schistosoma mattheei. The sequence continues at coordinate 41,357,219 of OX103947.1, read as the reverse complement.
TTACCTTCTTTTACAACTGCCTAAAATTACATTACATCAATTTTAAATTTTTTATAATTATGTGAACTGAAATTGAAAAAAACTTCACAACCTATGGGCATGTTGAATGTTGCACATATATTGCAGTGCTTTGTCTATTTTTTCCCCAAACTATGCAACTATATTAAAATATTTATATACACATAGAGAGAAAAGAAGCAAATATCACACTTCATTTACCCAGATATTCTGTGCAGCAGGAGTCCCACAATAGGACGAAACGGCCGTCCAGTGATTCCAGGTTTCCAACGGTGGTCTAACATCAATCGGTTCATGATCTCAATCAAAATTTAAAATGCCTGAGCTGAATAAGCCAGGAAACTTTCTAACTGATAGCGTAAAATAGAAAAAACTGACAAAAATACGCGACTTACTTATTTACTTACGTCTGTTACTCCCAATGGAGCATAGGCCGCCGATCAGCATTCTCTATACCACTCTGTCCTGGGACTTCCTTTCTAGTTCGATTCAGTTCTTGTTCATTCTTCTCATGTCTATCTCCATTTCTCGGCGTAATATGTTCTTTGGTCTTCTTGTCCTCCTTTGGACTTCTGGATTCCAAATGATGGCTTGCCTTGTGACACAGTTGGGTGCTTTCCTCAATGTGTGTCCTATCCAATCCAGCAATTTTTCCTGATTTCTTCCTCCGCTGCTATGTGGTTTGTTCTCTCTCATGGTAGGTTGTTGCTGATGGTGTCTGACCAATAGATCCGAAGTATTTTGCGTAGACACCTGTGAATAAACACTTGTATCTTCTAGCTTTCGTGGTTCTCCAGGTTTCCGCCCTATACAATTGTAATGATAATTCTAATTTTGGTGTTGGTTGAAAGGGACTCCCTCTGTGGCCACTGCCGGTCCCAAGCCCGGATAAATGAGGAGGTTTGCGGATGGGGTCAGCAACCTCATCCCGTAGAAAACTTACTCGCTAGAAGAACGCTAATCAAAAAATAATTCAAATGTAACTTAGCTTGGAAAATTTAAAATGAAATAACAAATATCTACAATTAATTGAGTTTCTAAATAAACTAAGAGATATAATGATGATTTCTTTAACAATTAAAGACTTTAGTATAGATACGATACCGATGATCGTTAAACTTCATTTTTCTGAAATCTTTATTGCTTAAAATAAATTAACACAACTTAATTTATATGAATAACTCAAATTGCTGGTATATTTGATCAATGGTCATAGTATTAGTAGTGTAAAATGATATACATGAAAATTACTTCTGAAAACGCCAACTATTGAAATATTAAACTGGTTGAGACTATTTGTTGGTAATCCCTTAATTTACTTTTTTTTCTAGTTTATACTTATCATCAAGTTATTTACAACCGCTGAAACACATTGTTCCTTTCTCTGATATGGCTACTCATTATACACTAATGTTAGAGTTAGAAACATTCAAATTACAACTTTCTGTTGGACTAATTATTCACTAATTATTCACTATTAGGGAATTAATATTTCTCGAAATGAACGTACAAAAAAATTTAAATCAACTGTGATTATTGCTGAAGTATCTAAGAAAAGTGTAAAAAGTAATTTACTTATTCGAATTTGTTATGTATATCTTAAACTGATATGTGTTTAATTCATTTGACTATATGTTAATGAAAGATTACTGTGTAACCAACTAGTTAGTTTATCATTAGGATTTTATCATTTCTATGATGACTATATGACTATATGCAACTTATGATATATACGTCATTCTACTATGAAAGTTTTCTTCTTTACAAATTATAATACTTTCGCGGTTCGTGAAATTATATATTCATCATAACAAATTAGAATTCGGTAAATGATTTTTTTTAATTTAATGAGATCATTCCAATGCTATATACTCAAATGTGGATAATTCATCATTAACATGCAAAAATTCTTATGCTTAATCTGGTCTGATTAAAATTATTCTAAGTGTAATGGTTATATTATTCGAACGTGTTTCACCTGAAACTTTTGGTTATTATAGTAATTTCAGTAGTTGAGTTCATGAGTCAATTGAATCTAGACCATAATGAAAAACCTGGAAGCACTGGATGGCCATCTCTTTCTAGTATGGAACTCCTGAGTAGTGCTCATCCACGATCCCACTCCCCGAGATTTGAACTTATTGGTTTGGTGCGCGAACGCTTAACCACTAGACAACTGAGCCAACCGGCATCCAAAGGTGTTAATATCTAACTTCAACTAATCTACGAATTCGCACCATCGTTCACCAATGTCATCAGTAAGTTACTATCTCATAACAGACCCTTTGATACCATATTTAATAAGTAGGATAGTTTTACGCAAGGGATGTACTTAATGAAAATATGAGTAAAAATGTAGAATAAATAAAAAACAATATTAAAATGATAAGATAAAATATGAAACTATTGAAGTATGTGATTGAAACTTATCTTACCAAACGTTATTTCACAATTAAAAGACTAAATAAGGATTGAAAAATGGCCTATTCTCCAATTTCTTTGAGTTCAATAACCTAAAGAGAGAATTTTAGAGTGTTTAATTCTATTTTGGCATCACATTAGTAATTCTAGAACATAAAATGTTACATATTAAACTTTGATCGCCAGAATATATATCCTAGGTGTGGGGGGTTATTTTCCATTTATTCAAAAATAATTGCCGAGAGTAAATGAATGTCGAAAATCCTTGTCAATAATTCTTTTGATCATCTCATTTATAATACTTTATTGAATAGTAAACAGTATTAACAAGAGTTTTGTAACTATGCCATAAGAGGCCTTATTATTCAATTTTAAATGAAAAAAAACTTTTTTTACTATTTCTATGTAGCACAAATGATGACAAAATGCCAAATTCATTATTACAAAATAAATCATTCTACCATATTACGTCACACAATAATCAGACAAACAATGAATTATATTATTAACCATTTCAATGAATTAAGTTGAATAATCACAATGTGTAAAATTATATTGGTTATTTAAAGGATTTTTGTTAAAATTATTTAAAAAAACATAAAGTTATTAGATATTTAACCAAATTAAATGTCTCTATTGCTATAGCAACTACTTTTTTAAAAATGTTCTATAACTTAAATGAAAATGATATTTTCAATGTTGATGAATTGATACATATGTATATATATAAACACTGGTGATTTGATTAAAATGTCATTTGTGTCTAATATAATGTAGCCAAAATGTTACTTAGACTAGATTGTTATACAATGAAAGCACATGACATTATTTCATGTAATAATAATAATGCAGAACTGATTAATCAGTAGTATTTTATTTGGATCAAGAACCCAGTGAAAACTTATATTAAATGTTTAAGCCTCAATCAAACGAAATGATATGGTAGAAATTCAATGATGAAGGATGAAGTAAATCTACTTTTGATGAGGCTTGTCTGGAGGTTAGTTTAATGAGGAGATATGAAATCGACAATCTAATTCATTGTTTCAAAAGAAACATATGTTTGGCAAGGCATAAAATTTTTTATTTCACTTTCTGACATGATTGCATGCACATTACTAAAAAGTTCTAGTTTTGAACAACATAGTTGTTCAATGAATCCTGGGTCTAATTGGTTATACGTTTGATGAATATTCTCAACGAATACCATTTACGTGTAAATTCATGTAAGATTTTTTGAGACTACTTGTAATACAAATATCATATACCGCTTATTGAATTATGAAGTTTGGTATGACGTAAAGCTCTCAAAGACGATATTATTTTTTCAGCTTTAACTATTTTTTTAAGCGTGAATTTGACTAAATTGATTAACTAATTATGTGTTCCCTGTTGGCTACTAGTGATTAAGTATTGATCAAAAGTTCTAGTTATGAGTAGTACCATTTCTAATCTATGCGTTTAGTTTTATCAAATGAATATGTTTTGATAAATAATACAAAAATGTTTAAATTATTGTTAAAGCTTACGATATGAATAGTCATGTTTTAGAATTATTAAATATAACATGATGGACAGTTGTTTTCTGTTTGTTCTTTGTGTCGTCTTAGCATTGTACAGACATTATATCCTCGTAGGAATTAAAAATAAAACCTAAATCCATTGAGCATCTGAAAAATAACGTCTCATACCTTTAAATATTAACAACAAAACTTAGTGGTAGAGAGTTTTGACATTAGTCAATCATTATTTAATTATACCGTTATTGTAAGTCTTTATAAAATGTTTATAATTGTATGAAAAAAACAAGCACTTCTACTTTATCGGGAAACAACCGGCATCTATCATGCATTATAAATTGGTTTATATTATTTGATTATTTTTTAAAGTCTAAATATTACTTAGAAATAAAGCGGAGTTTATTTTTGAAAAAAAAATACAGTCACAAACTTCGCATTATCCGATATCCATTTAATAAGTCTTAGACTTGATAAAACAGATTATTATACTTATTTGACTTCATTAATGCTACTCGTAATAATAATAGTAGTAGTAGTAGTAGTGATAGTCGTAGTACTATTGAAAACTTACTAAAATGTTAAGATAAAGAAAAGTTTAAAAAAAGAACAGTAATAACTTAATAGTTTTATTTATTTTACTTCACAACACAGAATTGATAAGAAGTTTATTCAATGGAAACAAAAGATTTTTATAGAAACTGTATTGTATATGTGTATATATACAAATATATATATATATTATCACTAGAAAGATAATATGCATATTATTAAATGTTAGTTATTATTATTATTTCTTTCTCAATCGCATCTCATATTTTATATGAAACTATTTAATTTTGAATGTTTTACTATTATTTTTTGTTACTCTGAAAATATACAACTTTATAACTCTCAAGTTATATTAACTAGCTCATATTTTATTCGGCTTACTTTTGTCATTGTACATAGAAACAAAAGTATATATATATTCGATAATATGTAACGTAAAAAAAAAGAAGTGATAAGTTATTTAAAATAGAAATAGTGTTTAATCTTATTAATTACCATTTGAGACGAGTAGTTAATCTAAACAAGAAATCAAACAAAAACAACAACAACAACAAAAAGAAAAAGAAAAAGGATGAAAACATCACAATAGTATTCATCTTTTTAATTTCTATTAAAAGGTAATATTGAATGTATATTTCGACTTTAATTTATAAATGAGGCTTTAAAAACTTTTTTGTTTTTTTTTGTAAAAAAAAATACAAAATATCAGAATGAGTATCGAATTAATTTTCTTAAATTTTATAATCGATAAGATAAAATTTAATCTTAGAAATGTCATCCTTTAATGTATAATTCTTTAACTCATATTGTTTCATAGAAATTATTTCCATTATCTTTTCTTTTTTAATGATTCTATCTACTTTGTTTGCTTCTATTAATGAATTCTGTTTATTAATAGAAATAAAATTGTTATCATCATTGCTATCATTGTTGGTGTTGTTGTTGTTTACTCATTTTAATGGCTGATTCATTTCTTCCTGCTTTAGAATAAAGCGATAAAATAAAGGAGTAATAAAGTGTTACTCTGGAAATTTGAAATCAAATGTTATATATATATATATATATATATATATATATATATATATATATATACCTACGTATAGATAAACATTAACATCCTTCTTCGATCTCCATTTGAATGTATGTAAAAAGTTAATTGAATAGAGATTGAAATTCACTGTTTTGGTTTATTCACATCAAAGATGTTATCAATAAATTCCTATTTTAAAAAAAACTAATCTTTTTTTTTATAGTTAGATAGTGCGGTGAGTTAGTGTTAGTATTTAATGACACATTTATAGAATGTTTTAATATCACTTGAGATTTTCATTAAAATTAATTTCCTTATACTCAATGTTGTAATGATTCTACAAACTTTTAAGTTTTCAGTGTTCATGTTATACAGTATATCAATATTTTGTGAGATGCACTGATGATAAATGAATAACTATAGCAAAACCATAACTAATTCAGATATTTTTAAGGCTTAAAAGTATAAAGTAGATATCCATTATGTTGTTTAAGAAGAAATACAGTTTTAGGGAAGAGATGTGTTTTTTCATTATATCATTTACTAACGTTGTGCACTATTACGTATAATAATTGAAAAATTATTTTAACCTATTGAACAAAAGAAGAAAAATTACATCATAATGTGCTCAGATCTTTTAGGTAACACAAAAACGTTTCTTAGGAGTCTGAATATAAAACACAAATCAAAAATATAAAAGATCATTGTTCATTTAACAGACGTGAAGAAGAAATGAAAACTTAAAAGTGATAATAACTACTGGATAATAATTATGAAAAATTTAAAACGTTATTGATTAGTGAATAAAATGTTAAAAAAAAAATAAGATCCACACTAAAAAGGGATGTAAAATTCATGAAAGAATGGGAGAATTTACATTCTGCCTTCACATATGGAGTTTAGGCTTAAACTGTTTAGTTGCTAAGGTATCCTGATGCTTTTGAGCTTATACATTTTACTGTATAGATCTTGTAAGGTAATTCTGGTGAAGTGTGACCAGAACTAAAGAAATTTTGCGTTCCTTGTTTGAAAGCCATAGCGTATAATACACTGCTGAGAGATTATAAAGTATTCACTACTTACTGTCAAGGTATTATAATCACTCCTAACTACTACACTGTAATTGTATTTGTCCATTTTGTATAGTGATTTTGATCAATAACCACATCTTGTTCGTAGATTGAATAATAAAGTAACGAAACTTGAACATAATAAGGGTGACATTATTGTAACTAACGGCTTCTGCCTTCATATTCAGTTAACATCATCACTAATTATAATATAAACAATGAAAATGTTGTGTTTATGAACAAAATGTAAATTCCATTATCTTATAATCTAAGAAACTTCTTTTATCCATTTAAAAATTGTTTGTTAAAATTGTCAATAAGAAATATTTCCATTTAATAAAACTAGTTTTTGTCGAATAGGTTTACTATTCTTATTTTCCATACATCCCTACTAATATCTCTATTAATACTTCTCTGTTCCCATCTCAACCATCTTTTAAAACTTTGAAAGAAAAAATCAACTGATTTACATTAACTTAATTGAACACTTTACTAAAATCAAGTTTTCAGACATCGGTTTTCAATAAATCAATTCATTTTTAAAAAGAAACAATTATGAATAAAACATCTTTTTTCTTTCAAAAAGTAAAATGCTTATATAATAAATATGACTAAAAAAGATACAAGAATATATGACTGAACAATTTAATAAAGCCCTTGACGACAAAAAAATGATGCAAGAGCAAACTTCATTCCTCTATTATAATAATTAAAGAATTTTATTCATCCTTCTTTTCAAAATGTACAAAATACTGCTATGTCATGGGATTAATGGAGATTATTTTACTTTATAGTTAAGACCATGGACTGATCTTAGTTAAACAGCTATTAAAAACTAGGAAGCACTAAAAGATCGATTTTTCCTGGTAAAGGATTATTCAACATTCCTCATTAACAACGACACTACCTAAGAACTTAAGGTCAATCTGTGAAAAATTAACTTCTGGAACTTGGATTTGATATTCGATTGTATGCATGTTTAATATTGTATAAGTAGTTCCTACAGGATATGATTAAACTCTGCTGGTCACGGGGAATTACTAGAATTCAAAAATTAGTCATTAACGAGCACATGATCCGCAGCAATGTATAAGGGCTTTAAGATGACATTTGAATTATGCACTTAATGAAACAGATTGATTCTAGTTAAACAATGTTGTTCTTCTTTAATTAATGTAAAAAATTAGAAGTTATTTTAGTAGAAAAATAATTCTAAATTAATAATGAAAGAAAATGACGTATTTATGTAGACATCAAATTAAAGTGAATAGTTTTTAGTGCTTTTTGGGTAATTTGAGTCAAATGAATTAAATTGAGTAGCTTTTATTGTCACTCTGAACAAAATCATAAGCTTTTGTAATCAAAGGGTAAAATACAATGAAATTAAGGTTTTAGTAAAAATAAGGGACCTAAAAAGCCATTTTGATACATATAACTATAGATTTAGGCATGGAACTTTAAGTATGTTTTTCTCTGATAAATAACAGTGAGTGAATTCTTGAAATCGTAAAGAATTAGTCCTATTTTACGGAAGTTATTGAGTACTATAATATGAAACAACTGTTTTACACTTTTGATTGAATTGTTACGCCTAATGTTTTTAAATAATTTCTTTTAAATTAGTGGATTAAGTATGAAAGAGAAAAGTTTTCTTCGGGCCAATTAAATAGTTCTTCAGTTATTTACTTGTTTTCTATCTTTGTTATGAAGTCTAATGCTAAGTTTAACCCTAAATATGAAGTATCTTAGATAAGTAAAACTAATCTACAAACTTAACTAAGCTGACAATGATTTATTACTTAATCTTGTTGAAATATGTTGACTAATATCTATTTCCTACATGTAATTGTTTGGTTACAATCTCTATGTTATACTAAACAATTTGTACGTAAAAAATAATTCACACTACAAAATGATGTCAAAATCTATCGAAAGCTCAGGACTACCAAAGAGCTGTGTTCTACAATTTCCAATTATTTCATTCAAAGACGTGATTGGATTATAAGAAACTAATTATTTTGACATAAGAACGAAACATTATATAAATTGTTTTAATACAGCCAGATTTTATGATAAAACTTAAATTATGGATAACTGTATTGTATTATAGAATCGTTAACTTCTGTATATTACCCAATTTACATGACTTCATCTTAATAATAAAGTAAGAGAGGTTTATATTGAGTTGCCTTTTCTAAAATAAATAATTATTGTGTCAAAGTATTATGTCAAACAATTACAGATCAATAAAAATCTCCAAACAGTGATTCTCGATTGTTCACCAACATTATGTGAAACGTTAATAATTCCTATCTGGAATCGGTTTAAGTTATTCAATATTTTCATTTCTCATCTACAACAGACTTGATGAATTTTTTTTTTTTTTCTGAATTATACAATTCTAATTCAATAGTATCAAAGTTCTTTCATTGAGTTATTGCTTCAATATTTCAGTCAATTTGAAGATGATAAAATGAGAGGAGTATTAATGACTGTCTAAATAAATTGGAATGATTTTTGATTACTTTAAATAACTTACTATTCCGATTTCTCATCTTTGAAATATACTCTGTTCCATAATCACCAATTTACCAGAGAATGAAAATTATATTTTCGATGGACAGAGTAGATATTAAATAATAATAATAATAATACATCGACAAATATAGCCACTATTCATTTAAATATAACCACTTATACATAAGAAATACTTTTAATATTTAAATGTTCATCAAAGCAGTTATTTCTGGTTCACAAATAATAAGTTATCATTTCACAGAGTTTATTATCTTAGTTATTAAGAGATATGCATAATTTAACATATTTGTCTATTGAATATATGTATTACGTGACTTGGGTATATGATGGTTCAAAGTGTTATTTAACTACACTGTTGTTATGTAATACTTAAGTAACTATTTAGAGGTATAATACAGAACAGACTAATCAAGACAATCATCTTTCTGGTATTAATAATAGACTAGTAGTTGTCATAAACAATTTTGACTGTTTGACTTATTTTTCCTGCGTCTTTCATTTACTTGAACAATGAGATGATTAATGGATCTTTTCTTCATTTTCTTATTGACTGACTTTTTATTCTGTCTTCGCCCTATCTACTCCCCACCCTCAGCCCACTTCACTTGCCTCCACCTCTATTAACTTTGTCTGTTTTGTTTGGATAGTCTACTGATAGTTCCTCTATACTTCTTTACATTAGTATAACTTGGTCTTACGTAAGCAAGGTAAGCATATTATTACATGTAACCGGTTGGTAACCAAGCCGTTTGTTTTGTATCTTCAAAAGAAATGAAAATTTAACATATCATCAATTATTAGAATAGTTCAATTACATAAATGATGTACTAGATTTTTGAATTTTTTTAGACTTGATTAATTGACTATTGCATAGTTTAGAAATTATATGGAATAAGTTATTTAGAACTAATATCAGATTGAAGAGGGTCAACCTAGAGAATAGTATTTAGGATTCTAGTGAAGTACTGTAAACATATCTCCTGTTAATCAATTTGAAAAGAACCTTTTCACGTTATTCATCTCAAAAGCCAGTGATGTCAACCTACAGGCCGATTAACATTTGTGTTTCACTAGAAATAAATCGACATTTTTCAATCGGATGCTGATTAATAGTTGCTTTCTAGTCCATTTTAGCATGACATGAATTAACAGTCCATTTACACAAACTCTTAGATAATAAAACAGAATTGTCACTTCTTAAGGAACCTCTTTAAAGAAAGTTATGGTTACACATCGATCAAAGTCACAGGTGAGCACAGAAATATATTTTAGTTCCAATATTAACATAATCGAAGTTAATTTTTGACAAAACGTATTTACCAGCTCAAACATATCCCACCTACAAACTTTAAAAATAGATGGAAATTTCAGTAAGGTTATAGATAACATGGATTTCATTTCTCATTTCACATTTTTGGAGAATGGTATATCTGCTAATCTGTAATTCACATTTTCCTACGGCTTTTATTACTGTAGTATGAATGTGTAATTTCAATTGCAGCTATTTGTATACACTGTCCAAACCATGGATTTATAACTTGTGAAGCTTATTGCTGATTAGTGTATTACCATATATATTTAGAAGTAATGTTCGTATACAATTGCCGTTACTTGTTGCAAAATCATCTTCATCCTAAAGCATAAAATAACCTTGTTACATAGCTTAATAGTATTTACAGCTCATACCGATCTCTTAAACTTATAGAATTATTAATTACTTACAGGAGGAAGAAACCATGCAATATTAATCATATTTTACGAATTAAGAAATAGATTATGTGATAAAGATGAATGAATTATAAAATTATTCAGTGTATTTTTATTTATATCGATAATGTATGAAACAAAAAGAGTAATTTATACAAAAGCACAATATCAGCAAATAATTAGTCAATATGGGGATTTGTAAGGATTGTAATATTTTCACAACTCAATTCACAATCGGGTGTAGGCCAGACCACGGCTGAAAACCTGAGAGCACTGAATGGCCATTTGATCTTGGTGTGGGACTCCTCAGTAGTGCTCATTCACGACCCGCACGTGGGACTCGAACCCAGGTTAAGAGATTGTGCGCAAGACTGAAGGTCCTGGGTTAAAGTCCTACGTGCGGGATCGTGAATGAGCACTGCTGAGGAGTCCCATATTAGGGCCAAACGACTGTTCAGCGCTTCTAGATTTTCAATGGTGGTCTACCTTAGATCGGATCGTCCATTCAAACATGAAAATAATCTTTTATAAAATGACAGGCACTTTAAGAGTTCGAACTACTGCTAAAAAAACCTGAGAATATATGTTTCATTAACTCAATAAATAGGTTGAAAAGTTTTTTAGTTTCCTTGAATTTACACATTTTCACCACTACGGATCATCACAAGAAACAGTATACACGTTCAAAATGTTTTCTCTTTATATTTAAATCCTAAAAACTACACAAAATATAATTCAAAAAAGGAATTTTAAGAAGTTTGTGACTTAAGGCTATATCAATGCAATCCGCATAGGATGCACATATGCCAACAAGAGACTGATCAGTCGCGATGAAAAGATAGAAGTAAGACAATACCAAGTGAATTTATGCAATTTTCTTTATTTTAATATTATTTGGTACAAAATATAGAATTCTCAGCGCAAAGTATTTCAGTGAGTATCGTTTCTTATTTCTTGATCGATATTGATTATAAATATTAAGTGATCGCCAAATAGATGTTAGCATTTCATTAATTGACATCTGAATAATGTACATTCTTTGCAGTGCACATTGTCAGCCATCATGATATCTCCGACTGCAAATGTTTGTAACTTGTACAGCGAAAGGTCGTAAACTGATCACAAACCTTATTAATCGTTTAAGAATATCAATAATGAAGCTTGATTAAATGAAGAAAACACTGTTAGAAAACAGATAGTGCTACAATCTACTTTAGTTCTTCAAATCTATAATTGTTTTGTTGTAGATAAGAAACGTATAGGTTTAATTCTAGATTGAGTATCAAATGAACATTATTTGTATATATATACCTATATACTTTAAACCAGAATAATATGACCATCGCCTATCACTGACAGTTTATTTGTAATCGAACGTAACTATGTACTCAAATGTCACACTTTTTTTATAGAAAAAAAGTTTAATTACAATAAGTATGAACCATTTTATGAACCAATAAGTATTATTTAATCTTATTCAACTCGTTTATATCTTCTCTTTGTTTTTTGTTTGTTTTATTTTAAATTTATTGCTTTACACTACTTACAATGACTATCAGACAAATATTAAAACAAAGTTTCTTGTATTGTCTATTTAGTACTTCTTCTTTACCGATAATATATATATATATATATATATATATATATATATATATATATATATATATATATATATAGTCTACATAGTAGTCAACAAATGTCGGTAAGAAAAAATTTATTAACGTTAACGTCATATAAATGAGTTTCAACACACAATTTGGTTTTTCCTCGCCTTCTCGTTTTCCTCTCTTTTTTTCTCAAATAATTCTGATGTATTTATTTAACTAATTTTAATTTTGCATGACTCAACCTTTTTGAGCCAAGATATATATATATATATATATATAATATATTTATATATATATAATATATATATATATATATAAGGTATATGGATTTAAAGCATTTTATGACATTTTTTCCCCAGTAATAATACAATCAAATGAAGTTTTTTCTTGTTGTTGTTGTTCTAATAAAGATTTAAACAAATGTCAACATTTCGGCAATTAAATGTCATTATACCGTTCAATTTTTAGGAGCAGCTTTACAAGAGTATAGATGTTCAGTTCTTCAATGTGTACTATTTTGTGTGTGTGTGTGTGCGTATGTATAAAATGAGACAGATAAGTGTATGTACCTTTGTATAATGAATAGAAAGTAAATTATATGCGTCACAATATGAGACAGCTTATATCCGTCAACCGTGTCAAAGAAAATATACCAATAAGATAAATTTTGATTGATCAGCTTAACAAAAAAAAATTTACAGGGTGTTTCCTGTTTTTGTGTGAATCCGTGAAAATTATCCTTATCTAAATAGATAAATTGTATTTTCTATGTCATTCTTTAAAAATAAATCATTCTTGAATAATTAGTCACCTTATTATTATTATCATCGGCTAATTGATAAAATCTAATGATATCTATGTTAATTTTACTTAAACATTGTAATTATAGTGAACAAGAAGTTAAGTGATAGATGACCAATTGTACAATTCCTTTCTATTTCCATTTCTATTCCCTTCAACACCATATTCTTAGCCTTTTTCTGTTAGGTTTTTTACTTCTGATTAGTGTTACATACTACTTATGTCGACAGACATAAGTAGTATACATCATAGAATATTTTCAACTATTTTTAAGTGATGACTATAGTTTCACTAAATGGTTGATCTTACTTTAAATTAGTGTTTAGTTACCTTTATTTTTGATGAAATTATGGTAATACTTAAAAAGTTCATTGTTTCTAATAGTAGTTCATGAAATTAAAATAATAATAGTTCTTCAATAATGAGAAAGCTTTTATAACTGTAACCAAGTGCTTGAAGTATTTGACCAAGATTTATCAAACGGTATATAAATGATTATGATTATTAGAAGTTTTAATGATCATCATGTTGAGGTTCTTAACTCAATTTCCACTCAATCCCACTATTAATCAATATCCAACTGTACAATAAAACTTGTACCAAATTGCTACATCAAGGCAATATGTACAGTCGAAAAAAAAACCAACAATCGAATATTTTCGATCCTCTATAAATATTTTTACAAACATTATATACGCTGCACACGTAAGTGACTATCTCATATCTGTAGATAAATTGATATTTCATTGGAGGTTTGAAGCGAATGTCGTTAGTATGTAAACTTCATCACTAGGGCTTATTTAAATTGAGTTGACCTGTCCAAGGTAAAGTGAAACTGCGTACTAATTTCTATCGCTAGCCAAAATTTATTTATTTTATATATCCGTGAATATCTCGTTTTTTGTTTCGAAAATATTTATTAAAATCATAAGCAAAGATGGATGGTGTCTAGCAATAGAATCCAGGACGTGCGTTTTGTCCTATTTAGGACTCGTGAGCTGAGTGTAACTGCATCCCAGAGTTGCTGTTCACACCGGGACTCAAACCCAGTACCGTTCGCTTCAAGCGTCATCGCGTTATCTACTTAGCTACTTAGTCCTGTTAGCTTATATATCTTTTGACTTAAGGCGATATCGAGGCCATTGGTACAGAATGCCCATATGCTGAAATTTCATAGTGTTTGTTTTTAGATTCATGTGTTATTTCAAAGGACTTCACTTGTTACATCTCGATTAAGAAACTCAAATGTAACTAGAGTGACCTAAACGTTTTGGGTATAAATTCAACCAGACAGTTTTTTAATACTCTTCCCGAGTTTCAACAAGTACTCAATAAATATCAGTCAATGATAAACTTCAAGTTGGTCAAAGCTCTACAGAATATACAAATAAATAAATATAATCTACAAATGTAAAATACAATTTCTTAAAATTACCACGATAGTGATCACTAAAATTAGACTGATTTGTATTTGGTATGCCATAATGAAAGATAAGTAACAAATACTATGACTTAATGTAATAATTTAATATCTACACATATGACAGTATAAATAAATTGACTTGGTAAAAGAAATAATTTTATGCGGAAAAATGGCATGGTAAGTAGATTCCAGTTAATTCACTTTAAAAAGAATCCTTTATTAATATTTATTATTGTTCTGCGTGCTTGGAAACGACAATATGTATTGAGCGAGTACATACACTTCCGGTAAATTATTTTACCATTATAGAGTGATGCAATGAATTAGGATTCACTTGATCGTTCAATCAAATTATATTTGTTTACTGATTGATATTGACTGGTATTGAAGTAGTCTATCATTCATCGATAGTCAAGTGATAAGTCTTGTTAATTTGCATGCTTTATTCAGTTCTTGAGTTAGTCTGGTAATCCGCAAGCTAGAACTACGCAGCGACCTGAACTCGAGAGAAAAGACGCAAAATAAGCGAGAAACACTTTACTCCAAAGGTTCATTTTTGTACAGAAAAACACGGATATTTATAAATGTTAACATTTGTTAAATCATCAACAAATTTTGGCCAAACCGCAAAAAGACATATTCTGCTACTGACCAATAGTAGCACGCCACGTTGATATTCTAGAAAGCTCCATCATGCCCTGATTGATTAGGACTCTTCGGCTCCTTTAGGGCCTCTAGAGGGTCCGTTGTAGTTCTCGGAAAGCCGACTCAACATCAAGTCCGTTTTCATTGAAACTAACTCTATAATATATAAATTACATTATTAAGACCGGCCACTTATTATATAGTCGAGGAGCTGTATAGTATAAAAAAAGAATCATCTGAAAGTGATAATATGAAACGTTTCAGCTTTGAAATCTAATAATTGATCAATTTTTTTTCACTAGTTTAAATGAATGTAAGTATATTAAAAAAAAGTTTATAACAGTTTAATCTTGGAAAGAAGTAGAAAGCAATCAATGACCAGTTGATGTCTATCTATTGAAATTAAACAAAAGTTGTTTTTTTCTTCGAATCTTAACTAAACTGTTAATTTGCTTATTTCAAATAATTTAATATCATTGATGTTATTGTTTTATATTGTGTGCATAAAATGTGTACAAATTCATTTTAATATACATGCCAGTAACTTATAACAATATTGTGTATGATGTATTGATACACGATCATTGTTTTAGTTAAGTAGATTGGTTAGTTTGTCTAAACAAATAAAGTGTATTTATGTTCAAAACTATGTTAGTTAAATGTTCTTCATATTTCAAATCAATAACAGACTATATATAATTTTCCTTTCAAATTATAGTTATTCTAATAACTACTACTTAAATATTGGATGATAAGTTCTATAGAACGCAAGTGTCGTTAAATAGCGATTTCCCAATGTATTTCATAAACTATTTCCCAAGTTTACGTAATTCTCGTTAGTTCTTGAGTCATGGTTAGCAGACGAAACCAAGCTGTCCATTTTGTCCTACTTAGACTGATTAAATGGTTATAACTGCTACTTGGTTTTAATGTTTACACATTGCACTTACCTGAACGTTTTAATTACGTTTTATCCACTCTTTTATTTTTAACGAATTTTGATATTTTGTATGTTTATACACTATTAGTTATGGCATGAAGTGAGTAGTCTTTTTGAATTAAAAATGTTTTCATCAACAAGAGACAGAAAACAAAAGGATCACGAAGTTGTATTAATTTCATGTTATCAAGTCTTTACTGCTAATCGAATTCTATTGATAAAGTTACAATGCTACCACTGGTTTAAGGGATTTGACTTCTTAATTGATTTACCTTTTCAATCTTACGTTATTATTGGTAATCAGTGAAAGTGAATAAACCTAAAGTTTTGCTTTATGAAGGTTTTTAGCAAGGCATATCCTATGATCTTACATGTACTTGACGTGTTCAGTCATATATATATATTACTGTATATTTCATTCAACAATGATCATCATCTTTGCATCTTGTTCCATATCTCCGAAGAAAATGTAATCTTTTCTACAAGTCAATATTGATTTTGATTTTTGTCTTCTGATATGATTTTTATGATGTATATAATGCGCACAGTAATGACCATTATTATTATTCATGGAAATTAGTTTATGGGGAAGAAATGCAGTTTCATTAAATTTCAATTAGTTGAATATCGATTATACTTTTAAAACCCAAATTATTTTCTACATAATTTAATAACAGAATGTAAACTGAAACTTGCTCTTAACCCTTCAGTAAATAACTTCAACACAATTCTTGATTCGTAAACCATATGTGCATAAATGGCTCGACGGATGTGAGAATAGACATGTACTGATTTATTTAATATCAAAGTCAGACTCTAAATTTTTTTTCTAATTCACTGACTTTTATCGAGTTAATCTATATTGATAACGAATCACATCATGGATAGAGTTCAGATGTGCGTAATTCAATGCTGATTAATCACTAACTTAATGTATAAAACCACTCGATACATATGGTCATATTTAAGAAAATGTTACAATCGATAAGAGTAGATTACTAAGTCACTTACTTGATCCGATTATTAACATAATGAGCGAGTAAAAAGAAGAAAACTTATAAAATAAAACTATGATTAAATGAAAAGAACAATAATTGAAAATCAGTTAAAATTTGAATGTAAATATAAACAAAAAAATGGTTAGTAATTGACAATATCTACACAGAATAACACATTTTTCCATGAAAACTAAAGTCATTAATCATTGATGTATACTACTAATCTTATTCACTACATAGAAATTCACGTGCAGATCTCTGTAACTATTGACTAGCTGTCATTGTAGGTCACTAGATTTTACAAAAAGCAATTTGATTATTTTTTTGTTTTCTTTTTTAGGAAAAGAGACGAAAAATTACAATCCCATATAATTACACATATTTTGTTTGACATACGTTACAAAAGTAAAAGTGAACTATAAGATAGTAAAGGTACAGTAATTATAATAAATACCTATTTAGTTGGTGTGTGTGTGTTTTTCTTTTTTCTTTCTAATCATATCTAACCATAAAAGGCAAACAAACGAAAACTTGTTTGTATATTCTTTTTATTTTCACTCTTAAACTTTAAAGTGGAAAATTTTCTGATGACAACCATTTGCAGTGTGTGTTTTTTTTTGTTGTTGTTGTTGGTAGAATTCAAAATAAACGATTCACAACATGATTAATTTCAAGCATTAAAAAGACAATTTATTATCATTAGTTATGCTTGTAATAGTGAATAGGTTGTTATGCATATTTAACTATACACAGTAATCTTATTTAAATGAAATAATATTGATAGTTTATAAACTAATTAAATAATTAATAAATTTTTTTGTATCGTTTGTAAACTATACCATACTATTTTTCATAATGTTCGGAAAATTAAAGAACTGACATATTAAACAAAGGTTCTTCAATAGTAATTCTACTTTTAGAACCAGCAGTCGTTCCTCTTTGATGTCGTACACCATATATATATATATATATAAGAGAGAGAGAGAGAGAGAGAGAGAAAAGGAACACTGAGGTAGGTGTTCAAAGCAAAATTACACAATGCTTCCGTAAAATATGAAAATCATACATTAAATACATTATTTACATATCTTTCATCAATTGTCCTTTATATAAGTTATGGTTCTTCTAATTATGTTGCTATTCCATTTGCTCACTATTTCCCTTCCTGTTCTTTTCAATTCAATTTTCTACTGGCAGACATTCTGCTTTTGACTGTTGTTACACTTTACTTATATCTCTCAATATAACAGTGTACATCACAATTTATGGTTGGAATCTGTCAATATTTTTTTACTGTTTCACTGCTTTTGATCATGCTTTCTTCAATTTATATGATAATTAAATAACTATTATCCTGTAATCTGCGTCAGGTTTTGTTTTAATCGTATACAAATACGTATTGTTAGTATGATTTATGGTAAATAAAAGATCATGCAAAACATGCACAATTATCAAAGTTCTAATTGGAAAGTTTCATTAAGCTGATAATTTATCTTATTGCTAAACCACTTGGTCAAACATTACTAAGTATTTGTTTTTAGATAGCAGCATGGTAATTTTAAATAACTAATCACATAGTATATGTAAAATTTAAATAGACCGCACTTCAATTATCATTTTAATTTATGACATGTCTTAGTTATATCGCTTTTTTCGAGAAAAGCTAATTCATGGTAGGTATATCATGTTGCAGTAATTAGTTAATGATGTATATTTTGTCTTTGTTATCATTAGGTAGAACTCTTGTTTTTATGTTGTTTTTTTTTCTTAAGAAAAACAAATAGTACGACAACAAGCCATATGAAGCATAGAGACGTATATCGATCAAATTCATTGAACGTTTTTTCGATTTCGTTTTTATTAAAACTGTAGTGAAAAGTATTTACTTCTTGCCTGTCATAGTCTGGGAATCTTGTTATTCACTGAAATTACTTAATTAACAAAACAACATTGTTCTTGAAAATCATTAGACAAAAGTTTACATAACTTAATTATGAAGTAGATACTTCTGAAGTGTTACTACTTCTATATTATTAGGTAGTTGACGTGTGTTAATAAGAGAAATTGGGTACAATAAATAAAACAATAATCATAGAGTTTACATGTTTAAATAAATGATTATCTTCTAAATAACTTTTAACAATGAATTACATTCCGATAAACATAACTCATTTATCATATTTATGATAAAATTAACTAGTGACCGGCTTCAGGAGGTATTTCCTGGAGTTCTAGTGCGAAACAGTGACCAATATATTTCAGCCTGTTTTATTAAGAGATAGTAACTCACTGAAGACAATGGTGGACAGTGGCGCAATTTCGTGGATTGGTTGAAGTTCGATATTGACACCGTTGGATGCCGGCCGTCTCAGTGGTCTAGATGTCAAGCGTTAGCGCGCGAAGCTGATAGGTTCGAATCTCTCGTGGTCAGATCATTAATGCAGTAGAACGAAACGGCCGTCCAGTGCTTCTAGGTTTCCCATGGTGGTCTAGCTCCAACTGACTCATAAATTCAACTATAAAATAATTATCTATTAAAAAGATTTTAGAATAAACCTTGATGGTGTCAATGAGAATAACTTTATCTTGTTATTCAAGAGTATTATTATTTGAAGCAGTTAGACCCCTTTAGAAATTTCGATAAAGCGACGAGAAGATGGAGTTTATCCGAAAAATGTGATATATTTGCGCTATACATTTCGAACAACTTGGTCACATATATACTTGTCAGGACGTTTTATATGAAAATTAATAAAAATCAATTAAATGAGAGTTCAAGTAAAAAAGGTGGATTGGTGTAACCTTGAATATATCCTGGTAATCCTTAAGTCATTTTATAGCCCATGATAGCGCGATAATTTCCTACTCTTTCTATACAATGTAAAAAAATGCTTCGCTCCCCTTTGTTATCCTTCATTACTTGAACTTAACTTTAATTGACCTTTATTAACCTTCATATAAAACGCCCTGACAAATATATATGTGGCCAGATTGTTCGAAATATATAGCCCAAATACATTACATTTTTCGGATCAACTGCGCCTTCTCATTGCTCTATCAGTATTATCATTATTATATAATGATTTCATTTAATATATTTTTGGTACAATATAGAATTCTTGTTACTCATCGGAAAACCTGACAATAGTTGAGTTGAAAAAAGCTGATTCAGTAGTATATTGCATGTGCATCAGTCAAGGCACTCATCTTGACTATCATGACAATGATATTTACAACACCAACTTTACTTAATTTATTCCTTATATCTTTTTATTAGGTTAAAGTTCTTAATGATAGCACATGTATTTATAAAGACTTATCAACTTCGAAAAAATTGAATAATTTTCTGGACTACAGTTACCTGGTTGCTTTAGATTTCTAGGTTTTAGCTGACCGATATTATCATTTAGTCAATATTACTTTCAAAACATTTCCGAAATTAGTTGGAGTTTTGTGAAGATCTATTTAATTTGAATGTCGTTTTGTTACAGATCTAATTGAAAATAATGTAGTTTGCTCATATATATCGTTCGAATTTACAACATGGAGAATTTTGGTGTTTCACTGAATGTTCACTAGAGGATAAAGAATAATTGATTCTGTATTTTTTGTAGTAATTCTAACGGTTCACGTCAACCTTGAAGATACTTTGTGTACTCGAGGATCATACGGAAAAGCGTGTATAAGGAAGGGTGGAAAAGTGAATAACTAAAGAGAAGGTGAGTCGTAGACCCAGAAACCCGCACACTGATTTACATTTAACAAAGAAGGCGATAACGCATGCCTCAGATTAAGATAATTTTAAAATCGAAACTAGAAGCAGATGGTTTCGACCGCTACAGTAATATATTTTTAAGTAAACCGCCAAACAATCAATTACACCTGTAAAACTCTTGTTTCAACTAATTTCGCAGTAGAAATGGTAACAAAGAGCGTCGATTACTAACTGAAATGTTGTAAATTTAATGCCTTCATTATTGAAAAATTCAACCACGGTCATTAAAAGTCAGGTACCAGCCAAATGGTGATTTGTTTTAATTATAATAGCTTTTGGAGATCAAAACATGGGATCAACTTTACAAATTAAAGTTCTTGCAGTGCATACGACATTATTCAACTCCTAATTAACTGTTTCAGAAATGTTTCTGCGGTTGAATGTGAATTAAAAACTCACAACTACCTTAAGATAGTCACAAGCTAAAAATAAATATTACCCGGTACTTTAACGTTGCATTACTCTTTAAAACTGAGTGATTAAAATGAGACCCAGATGAGAAAAATAGTCAGTATAGGGTTGTGGAGACTAATAAATTTTTGATTGAGATCATGAATCGATTGATTTTAGACCAGGTTTTTAATGGTGGTCAAAAATCAGTCGGTTCATGATCTCAATCAAAAACTTAATTTTTACAGCCCTATACTGATAATTACCATGTTCTAGGGTTGAGGCTACCACGAGTTCACTTAATCTGCGAACAGGAAACAAGACTCGGGGACTAAAGACCTGTAAACTAGCTATTTGATGCGTCCCAGCCCCGCTAACTAGAGGAAAAGTCCAAGCTTGAATGGGGAGTATATTCTGCAAATCAGCCAGAAACGAGCGATAAAAACAAACACAATTCAAAACGTATATATACAGTTCAAAACCGTCCTTGGGAGAGTCACCAAATAGCATACTAAGAGATGCAACGGACCAATGGCATTTAAGATAGTTCCCAGTGGGAAATACGACATGAAGGTGACTAGAGCGCTTTTGGCGCGAAAACAAGGAAGTTCGAATTTTCTAAATAAATTGAAAAATTAGGTTTTTTTCCGAGGTGAGTTCTGGGGATCTAACGTCTCCAACACCATGTGATCACTAATGACTAGCTTGGTGAGAGAATTCTCGGAGTTCTAGTGAGAAGCAGTGATCACTGGAGCTAATCGCTATCACATAGAGACAGGTATCCACCTCAGTACAATGGAAGATGGTCGCGCAGTTTCGTGGATTGGTTGAGGTTAGAACTTATCCCCGTTGGATGCTGACTCAGTGGTCTACAGATTAAGCATTCGCGCACGAAACCAAAAGTCCTGTGTCCGAACCCCGGGAGTGGAATTGTGGATGCGCGCTGCTAAAAAGTTCCACACTATGACGAAACGGCCATCCAGGACTTCCGGGTAGTGGTCTAACATCAATTGGTTTAATGGAAAAATAACTTCAATCAATTAGTTAAACTTCTTTTTTATTCAATAAAAGTTGAAACTTGTCACTATTTTAGTTTACTTTAAAGTCTTATTTTAAGTATTATTATTCAAAACTTTATCATGATTTATTAATTTAGCATTAAAACGGGTTGTTTTTTTCTTTCTTCTGTAAATCACGTCTTTATTTCAGTTTATTTTAAATAACCTATTAAAACTTTCCGCTTATAACTCAATCACACTGAAGGGGAATGATTGAAATTAATTACTAACTATTGCATTTTATATAATAAAACTACTTGATTGATGAGATTACATTTTTTTTCCAAAAAAAACCATACAATAAAACATTTTCTTCTGTTATTCATATAAATGTAAATGTAATTTATCATATACAACTTTCATTTATGATTGTCACTATTGTAAACCAATGTAATCTTAGAAATATTTTGATTTAGATTTATGATATCCACAGTTTATACTTAAAATTTCATTTATATTTGACAGATCTGTCAAAGATTTGAGGTTCTTTCTTATTTAAAATCTTAAACAAAAGAAAAACTTAACTTCAATAGAAAATCTGTTAAATGAATGAAGTTTGAGTAGAAATGTTTTTCAAAAGAAATCAATGTGAAATGAATTGAACAATGACATGAATTGTGAAGTGTCCACTTCTAAATTTATTTCAGTAATATACATTTTAATTTTAATAAAAAGAATTTTTTTTATTTGATTGAAGTTGAACTATTGTAAAATGAGAATTAGTAAGAGATTGTAGGGGTTGGTACTATGTCATGACCATATAGATTATTCTATTCTCTGAACAGACCAATCTATTCACTCTTCTCAAGACACATTTTTATTCTATCACTAAATCGTTTATTAATTCTGACTGCTTTTTATATGATTGTGTGTGCGTATATGCCATCTCCGATCCGTTTCATTGTGTTTCTCAGATCGTCTGTTGAGATCAGTGATTGTGTCAAATATATGTATTTGACTTATTTAATTCCGTTATTCACTAACGAAATTTAAATCGATGAAAATATAGGAAGCTTGGAGGTATGTATGTTTCAGTAACAATCAGAAGCGACCTAACTGGAGTCAGATAGCGGGCAACTAAAAAACTGAGTCTTAAGCGGTGATGAGTTTATAATAAAATTTAAAGAAAAATAACTAGTACGGATCGGATGTGGACTTAAAGGCGAGTATTGGCAAAGCAAGGACAGCATTCATACAGTTGATCAACATTTGGAACTCAAAACAACTGCCAACCAATATCAAAGTGCGAATCTTCAATACGAACGTCAAGACAGTTAGTTTTATTGTACGGAGCTGAAACGTGGAGAACTATCAAAACCATAATAAAAAGTAAAAGTATTTATAAACAATTGTGTACACATGATACTGAATGTCCGTTGACTGGATACCATCAGCAATAGCCTACCGTGGGAGAGAACAAACCAACTCCAGCTGAAGAGGAAGTTAGGAAAATATGTTGTAAGTAATGGGAAATACATTATGGAAATCATCAAACTGCATCACGAAGCAAGTTCTAACTTGGAATCTAGAACGGAAATGGTAAAGAGGAGGTACTAAGAGCACACTGACTTGAGAATTGAAAGCAGATATGGAAAGGGTGAACAGCAACTAGAAAGTATTGCCCGGCACAGAGTTGGATGGAGAAAGTTGGTGGACGACTTATGGTCCTCCACCAGGGATAACAGGCGTTAGTAAGTAAGTATATTTTTATTATGTATTTCCAAACAATGATTTGTCACACTTTCACATAAGTAGATAAAAGGATTTAGTATTAGTTAACCTGTCAGGATCCTGCTGTATTCAGTAATTCGTATAATATTTTACAAAATATATCATGTTACTTACAGATATCTCAACTTGTGTAAAAAACAGTTTTTTTCTATTAACACTTAATTAAGTCAACTGTTTACAAATAACATACGATTTACTTATTCAGTAGTCCAGTATCTTTAATGTTTATTTGATCGCAATAGCTTTTTAATTTGTCTAGAAATATGATAAATATATTTGAAATATAAAATTGTCACAAAGCACATGATTTGAAAGATATTCGTTTCTTTACTACTGAATGAATTCCAAATGGATTTTAAGAGAAATCATTGATAATATATGCCTGAGTAGTCAGCTAAGTTGAGAACAAAACAGTGATTCCCTAGTGATGTTTGACAAAGTTTATTTTTTAACGAAAAAACCGCTAAATTTAGTATCAAATTATTAGATTCTAAACTCAATACTTAATATACTTGAGATTTAATTCCGTTTGAGGTCATTTCTTAGTAAAGTTGATAAGTTTTAAGCTTAAACAATTATATCCAGTCCTCCATTACTTCCAATCGTTTACGAATTGACATCGGTTTCTCAATAGAATGAATTTCTAATTTCAACTAATCAGTTATATGTACACAAAAAATTGTATTCTCAAAATTAAATCAATATGACCGACCGCCTACAGCACAGATACAATACAATACAATCTCCATAACCAAATGACATGTATAACTGGTAATCATAAGACATTACTGATAAACAAACAATATCAATCGACCAAAAAAATAATTGTCATTTGAACTAATAATTCATAAATCATTACAATGTTTATTCCTTTATATTTTCTAACAATAAACTATACAAAAATAAATAGATTTTTTAAAATTTATTTCAGTTATTGTTACTTATAAATGAATGATTGTTCTCTGCATAAAGAATCATGAATCTGTACATAAACATTGGCATTAACACCTATGTTGTGACATTATAACAATAATAATAATAATAATAACTCCAAAATATTTCACTCCTAGCCATTGAAGTAAACACCGAATTTGAGTAGTCCAAAAGTAGTATATAAGCTAATGGAGAAAAAAGCAAGGAATCATGCTGAAAATTTCCATATATATATATATATATATATATATATATAGTTCATTTTTTGACGAATTGAATTTCAGTAATAAATCATATTCACTTTAACATGTTTCTATGCAAAGGTCAGAGAAATCAAACAAATTCAATTACAGTTTTATGTATATACTTGCATGTCTGTTTGTATAAATGAATAAGGAGGGAAATGAAAAGTGAAATGTTCTCTATTTTTCTTTTTTCTTTAAACTTATTCACTGTTTTTATTTTTACAGAAAAGTGACAACTATGATAAAGTATTATAAACAATCTCATATGGAATAAAGCATTTAGAAATTTATGTATATACATAAAGAAAATAGATGTATTTTTAAAAGTGTATATAAGTCACAATAGAGAAAAAAATTGTAGGGGGAACATAAAGAGTTAATAGTTCATAAAATTCCCTTGATAGGATACATGAGAGTGAATTCCCAAAAACAATAACACTACAATCATATTACTTGTCACTTTTTGTTTGTACCCTTATTTTATTTTATTCGTCTTTACCATCTTGATAAGATGAAAATATCACTAAATGCTATTCTCTCTTTTTTTACTGTACTCTTCAAAATTGTACATTATTTACGCTAGTTCACATGATTAATAATAATAATTGTTATACACAGGCAGATAGACAGATTATTAACTATGTCAAATTTTAAATGTATCTCTATAATTGTTCTTTTCTATTGTTTGATTATATTTATGGTTTAATGTTAAATAATTTGAGCCACAAGAGAACAATCACTGAAAAATCAAAAAAAAAATTGGAAGGAGCATAGATATAATAAGATTTGATTTGAGTAGACAATGATAATGAGTAGACTAAAACTCAGATAAGAGTTTCTGCGCTTTCGTGTTTCTATAGATGGAAAAGAGTACTTTTTTCATTTTAAGATAATAGAGTAACTTGGTTTTTTTCGATTATATTCTTCGTATTTACCCTAAAGAATAGTTTGCACGTATTCAGTTCATGCTTTGTCTGAAAGCAATACATTTGATCATTGCAAGTATTTAGAAAGTTATCTAATAATCTAGTCATACATATATAATCGTTCAAGCTAAATCAATAAAATTTAATCTAAGTCCTTTTTACATTTTTGCACTAAAATGATAAATAACGACTTATACAGTGCAATGTGAACGAGAAAGAGAGAGAGGGAGAGAAAAGAATATCCAACAAAATACTAAGCGAAACATTTTTACTATTTGGTTCAAATACATTTTTACTTCAATAACTTCTACATATCATGATCACTTAAAAACAAAATTTAAAGAGAACTCTGATTTATTTTCTAGTATTAGTAAATATAAATTAATTCAGGTAAATGGACTTTGAGTAATATTGAAATGTAACATCAAAAATAACTAAATTCAAATGGCTATATAATATATTGACAAAACAATTGTATATTAAGTAATTGTACTTTAAATTCCTTGAAAAAGCTTGAACCAGATTACCAGGCGAAACGTTGGATTTACTTCAAATTCATTCGCTAAGATTTTACAAATACATTCTCTGTCATTAAAGTTAATTAACCTTAAAAAATTACAAAATTGATTATTGTTTCCAATAAAAGTTAACACTAACACAATATTACCATTTAATATTCCATGAATCAAATATTAACTAAAGTTTATTTCAAGTCATTTTCAATTTTTAAAAAAACTTTCACTTAACTACTGAATCTGGATAGTTACTCACTTGTAAAATAATTATGGATTTTAATTTAATTTATTATCGTTTACATTATTTATCCTTTAATTGATATTTGCTTTAATTTTAAACAATTATAGTTGAATTATATGCATCCTGTGTAGATATCAGATATTTCAAATAGAATAATGGAAATTCGTCGGGATACTAAACTATCATAGATTAGCTGATGTCTGTACATTTATATTTTAATGGTAGAAATCATGAGTCAATTGAAGCTAGACCACCATAGAAAACTTCAAAGTAATAGATGGCCATTTCGTCCTATTTTGAACTCCTCAACAGTGCGCATCCACAATCTCACCCCACGAAACTCGAACCTATCGGTCTCGTTCGCAAACGATTAACATCTAAACTACTGAGACAACCGACATTCAACGGCGTTAATATCTAACTTCAAACAATCCATGAAACTGAGTCACACGTCCACATTGTCTTCAGTGAATTACTATCTCATTACAGACCTTGTTGAACTTCCACTGGTCATTGTTTCTCAGTAGAACTTCGTGAAATACCTCTTGAAGTCAGTCATTAGTGAGTATATGCTGATTAATTTGAAAGGGGTTTTGTACGGATTTAGTAATTTCAATAGTTGAGATCATGAATCAATTAAAGCTAGAGAACCATGGGAAACTTGGAAGAACTGGACGGCCATTTCATCGTATGGTTGGACTCCTCAGCACTTAGGTTAGACCGATAGGTCCTGTGTTCGAATCTCGTGAGGCGGGATCGTAGATGCGCACTGCTGAGGTGTTCCATGCTAGGACGAAACGGCCGTCCAGTGCTTTGACGTTTTTCATGGTTGTCTAGCTTCAAATGATTCATGATTTCAAATATTGAAATCACTAATATCTCCACAAAATCCTTTCTAATTTATATTTTACTCAAATATCGCTTAACTATAATCAAAAATATAAAACAAAAACTTTTCGTCATTCTCTACATGTTCAAACCTTACAAATTAACAGCATATATCATTCTTTCAGTCTGAGGTTATCAGTTATGATCTGCTTTCTGTCTTATCCATAGTGTTCGAATGTTCACTGATGTAGCACTTTAAATCAGTTTCCACCCATTTAACTGGTGATGGCCGTACATTAGTGTGATTTTTTTTGGAGGAATTTTGGAACATCTTAAGACATTCACAACTTTTATTATCAACAAGCTTAGTGTAGTGCAGTCATATTTACGATATAGAGAACATAGTGCAAAGTATATTGTGAGAAATGAAATCTTCAATGTATGTAACATTATTACGCGTCACTTATTCACTAAGTGAATGAAAAAATGACCCCAAATTTTATGTACAGGCCCTTGTACAAGCATCAAAAAGGTTCTGGATAACCGCGCTATTCTTTTGACGATCTAAACATGAACACAAATCTCTGTAAGTCATTATACAAACTTATTCAATAATATCACAGGATATATAATGAAGAGAATACAAATTCTTGAATAGTAAATCTTATACTTTATAGTGAATAAATACACACTTTGTAACGAAATTTATTGTTTACTATACAAGTTAATCGAGTATTGAATGTTCTTGAAGTTGCAAACTTTAATAATAAGGAAAGATTAAGTCGGTCAGTCACAAATGCTTCAAAATTGATTAGAATATATATCACTTCAAGTTGTTACACTTCACACCATTATAGTTTGGAGAAATTAACGAGATTACAAGCTGAAAAATGGAAACAAACTTAATAACAATGATAGTGAGATATTGAACATGATAATTTCGATAAACGAAGAAATATAAATCAGTCAATGAATTCTTAAGGCTATAATTAGAAGTTCAAGATTTCAAAGAAAATAAAAAAGAACAATTAAATATAGGTTTATCCCTTGTTTTTGAGTTAAAAGTCTATACTCGTAAAGTACAACTGGGAAGTCTGAGTCTAGTGTAAGGATACTTAATGGCTACAGATTGATGTCAGTTACTTATTCGATTACCCTTTACATCTATGATGGCCTATATTTTCATACCAGTTTTTGTTTACTTCAATATTATGGTTTTATGGTAGCATCAGTAAATATTCATGAGTAAATTATTATTCCATATATGTAAAAGCAGCCCATCGAAAAATGTAAATAGAAAACTACTACTATGTTACAAATTATGAGATCATAAACTGGTCTAAACTACGTTCATCATACAAACAAGGGGTATACCAAAACGTAACAACGCATTGGCGATATTATTTGATTGTAATATACCTAAAACTACATGACAGGTTGGACATGAAAAAGGCATTTCATGTATGTTAATCTAAAATAACAGAACAAACTTGAAAATTCAATATGCAGTTCTAAAGATGATTATATATGTTTACTAAAAGGTAAAATAGCAAGAAACTGAAAAGTTTACTTATTCAGTTATATTAATAGACATAACTTGATATCTAGTGAATTTAAAGATTTTTTATAGTATTTCACTATGATGCATTTTGTCATGGAATTCATTTTATGAACAATTTATATGTATCAAGTGACATTTAAAAATAGTGTTTATTGTTCAATTTTAAATGGGTTGAACTATCCGTTGTTAATATTTTTTAATTGAATCTGATCAGTTTTGGTTGACACATATGCATTCTGTACTAATTACCTCGATAAAGTCAATCATGGCACAGTTTAGTATAGAACAGATGGAATATAGATGATAGTGGGAAATAGGATTTGTATTTCTCAAACAATAATGACTTTCTGATAATCACTGTTTATTAAGATTATGGTCCTTCGTAAAAATTCTTTTTAATTAAATGAAATGGGTTGTTGTTAAATGATTTAAATTTATTGATAATCTTGGTCAGTCTAACGCTTAAACGCAAAATTGGTCATACATTTCATTAATAAAACAAATGAGGTTACTGTTTCAAAATCTCTATGTTTATAATCATTTCAGTTTGTAGTATTGAAATAACTCAACTTTAAGAGGAGATTATTCAAAGTTAACTATTTTTTTTTAATTGAAAGTAATAAGAACAAACATTCTGAGTTGATTATCATAATTTATTCCCTGATAATCTGGTTTTTCTCCTAATGAGTGCATTAAATTTCATCAAAATTAATATATTACTCACTACTTATACCTTATTTTCAAATTAAGTTAATCCGTTCCCATTATTGACTTCCTTGTTTATTATTCTCATTCTATTATTAAATTTTTAATAGCTAATCAATTTCTTATTATTTACACTTTAACTTATACAATGATAATACATTGACAAAAAGACTATTTTCACCCTTCACTAACTTTATTGAAATAATTATACCTTTATTTACTAAAAAAAACAAAAATAAATTAGAAAAATAAAATGGTTAACTAATATTAAAACAAAGAAAATTATTGAATCCATTTAACAATTAATTCTTTTCATTTACTATTTCTTCATTTTTTAAAAAAAATATATTAATAAATAATGCATACTTCTTTTTCTTTGGGGGGGAGGGTCTTGGGTGGGGGAGGACAATATCAACTTCTCTATTATTTATTTCTATGAAGTTTCACTTTTCATTTACTTCATTATTTATAGTAATTTATAAAATAAAAATACAATTTATTAAAAAACAACAAATAATTGTTGTTTTTTTGTTCAATCTTTTATTTATCTCACATAATCCTAACACTTTATGTATAAATGAATGAATTTACTATTGATTATTGAACAATAATAATAAAACAAAAATGAACGGATTCAATAAGAATTAAATGACTATTTAAAGAAATTACAATGTTGATGTTACATTTTAACAAGCTTAAAATAATAAGTTTTAGATAGATTTTCCTTATTGATTTAGTTAACGGAAATCAAGATGACTTTTGTTTTGTATTGTTTGATACAATCAATGTTTGAACAATATAAATAGTGTTTCCTGTGAGCAAACATTTTTAGCTAAGAAGAATAAAAATATTGAATGTTTAGAAAAAAAACAACCTTAAACATCTTTAGATAAATAAAAATGACTATTGTTATTCTAATTAAATAAGGTATGAAAACATTAGACGATCTTGAGGTGAAATTTGTAAATGTTTCTTTGTTGTACCTAAATCAGTAGACCTAAGTTTAAGTAGTATAATATTTTGAATATACCGAAAGTTCATTCTATGAATGTATCACAATAAAATGTTATGATCCGTTGTACTTCAAAAAGCATGAGAGATTACCTTATTTTGAATTATTTAGTTGGTTATGACAACTGAAATATATTCAATACATCTAACGTAAATTGAGGTGATTCCAATACTTAAGTCCGTTAAATTCAACGATGTATTGTTTCAATCAAAATCTGGTTCATTCAACGTCATTGTATATTCTTACAGATTATGTGTTGAGATCTCCTGCTTGGACAATATTCTCTTTAATTTAGCTTTAAAGTGCCTGATTTCTAGTCACATTTAACATCTCCAATATTATGACAATTTTGCAATCTACTGAGTAATATTACGTCATTCTCATTCAGCTTTACTTCTATGAGTGTTTTTTTCAATCAGCTCTATAATTTAAAAAGTAATTTATGCTACAAAATTATTGACGTACACTGTCTGCAACTGACATAAATGACGCTGAGAATTTTCGCCACCATTTATAGATGGAAGATTAACTTATTTGAATTTGTTACACTTGAATGTACAAAATTCTTATGATTTACAGGGATTTGCTTTTATTTAATCTAGTAGATATTTAGTAGCAAACTAAGATTAACTTGGATATAGAAATATTGTAAAAACAATGGTGACACAAATATCACTTCATCAAACACAATGTTTAAATTTGGCATTCAAAAATTTATTGTTACTGGTGTCAAGTGATCATGGTCGATGATGTGAAATCCTCAAACATATGTTCGATTTCGCGTTACCAATGGTTTTTAACATGGTCTATCTAAAATAATTGCTATAGAACTGATGTGACATTAAAGAGTTAAACATACTGTACTCAGTGTAATGATCAGACACAATACAGATAATGGATTATTATTGTTTCGATTAATATCCTAAAAGAAAATTTATATTTGCAATGCTTGTTCAATTATCAGTAACTAGGCCCTATGCAAAATAACCCTGGTTACTATCAGTCAGTAATTTAATATACACATATGTATTTCAGCAAATCCAATGGTTTAATATACGTTTGCATACTGTGAAATGAATGTATATAAAATTCATCGAATGACCGTCTTATCGTTAAAGTATCACCAAACTTAGAAGTGAACCATTAGAATCAGCTCTTAATTCAGAAACAATCGATTTATACAATCCAGCAAAATAAATTAGTTAATATCATCCTTTACGAAAAATTATAATCAAGATGTTTCTCTAGTTCACTTTTAAACAAAATGACCAGGTACTAAATGTTTTTTGGAAGTTTTTCTAAAATGTCAAGAACAATTGATTTCTCCTAAAACTGAAAAATATTGATATTTAAATTAAACTCAATTCAGTGAAGGTATTTTCACTATTTACTTTCCCAATCGCTTCATTTATACCTAGAATTTATTTTATCATTAGTTAATACAATGCTAAAATAAATAAAATAAAGATTAACATCGTCGTATGCCGGCCGGCTCGATGGTCTAATGGTTAAGCTCTAGCGCGCGAGACTGATAAGTCCTGGGTTCGAAATCCGCTAGACGGGTCGTGGATGCGCACTGCTGAGGAGTCCAACCATACGATGAAATGGCCGTCCAGTTCTTCCAGTTTCCCATGGTTTTCTAGCTTTAATTGATTCATGATCTCAACTATTGAAATTACTAAAATCCGTACAAAAACCCCTTTTCAAATTAATCAACATATACTCACTAATGACTGACTTCTAGAGGAATTTCACGAAGTTCTACTGAGAAACAATGACCAGTGAAGTTCAACAAGGTCTGTATGAGATAGTAATTCACTGAAGACAATGGTGGACGTGTGACTCAGTTTCATGGATTGTTTGAAGTTAGATATTAACACCGTTGAATGTCGGTTGTCTCAGTAGTTTAGATGTTAATCGTTTGCGAACGAGACCGATAGGTTCGAGTTTCGTGGGGTGAGATTGTGGATGCGCACTGTTGAGGAGTTTCAAAATAGGACGAAATGGCCGTCTATTGCTTTGAAGTTTTCTATGGTGGTCTAGCTTCAATTGACTCATGATCTCAACCATTGAAATAAGATAAATCTTGATAGCTTATTATAGCAGTGACAATTATAAATAATTGTGAATAAACCTGTATTTTACTTTAATATTTATGTAAATCATAACTTTACATTAATATTAATGCATCTACAACATGTTATAACATGTTCTTGTCAATCTCTATTAATAATTCAACTGAAATGTTAAAATACATTTTTGTAAATGTAGAAAAACAAAACAAAAATAGAACAAAACAAATGCACATGTTCATCCTCAACTGTATTTCTTTTTATTCTCAATATTATTTTATTTGATATTTAATTTTTATTTATGGAAAAACCATCATAGATTATTTACATTCAAAACATGTTTCAAAAATCTATCATGATAATGATCTTGATGGAATAACATTGAATTGAATATAAAATGTTCTCCTTCATCATATATTCATTGACTACTTTCATTATTATACACAATTGATTGTGTATTTCCATGAGAAAAGAGATAAACTCAATCTGTTCTATTATTAAGTAAGTAATAAATAGGGTGTTAAATAGTACATATGTCAAATCAATCTAGAACAATTTGTATACTGATTTATACAGTGAAGATTGTAGGCCTCTTCCAATTATTCTCAGATAATAG
The DNA here is from genome assembly GCA_944470405.2 of Schistosoma mattheei. Taxonomy (NCBI): domain Eukaryota; kingdom Metazoa; phylum Platyhelminthes; class Trematoda; order Strigeidida; family Schistosomatidae; genus Schistosoma; species Schistosoma mattheei. The sequence goes on along the minus strand of OX103947.1, from coordinate 41,323,344 downwards.
CAAATTTTGTGAATGACTCATTTCTTAAATAATATATATATATATATATATATATATATATGTCTTGTGACGAAGCTTTGGCTTCCTAACATTGAGAACTTTCACTTAAGTGAAAATGCGTCTGTTGAATTAGTTAAGTACCAGTATGATTTAAACTTATAAATGATTTGTAGTGATCGTATCTATTCCCCTTTATGGCATATATAGAAGAAATGGATACTTTTTCTCTTAATTGGAACTAAATCATAATTCTATTGCTAAAAAGGTTAAATATCAGACATATTGAATAAGATAGTGACTACCTGAACTCGTTAGTTTAGTGAATAACGCGTTAGGCGTTAAGTAAATACACACAACTGACTAGTCTCTGATAGAATGAATCTCGTGTCCTTGATTCTACTACCAGCCACAATCTCTGCATTTCGTAAAACTAGATTAATTAATAAAATGAACTTGAGCGACTATTTTATTACCATTTAAATGTAGGTAGTTAAGGTATTAGAATCAAATATAGTGTAGAGACTAACCAATCAGAATAGAAAGAGGTGCTCTCAAGATTTGTACGCAATTTAAAAATGAATAACTTTGCTCACTGATCATATAAAAGAATGATGGAAATAACTGTGTATATTGCCTAGAATATTATTAATTGTTAGATTTTTTTTATCATCATGCAGTGATAAGGCATGTTAAATGGCGCCAAGTTGTTATTTCTTTCTATGTAGATTTACTTAGAAGATGTTAATAAATCAACTTTTATTTCAATTTACACTTTTCATAATGGACCCAAACAAATTTTTTTCTTGGTGTTTGCTGAATAATAGATGAGCCGTCGAAGTAGGAATGCCAAGACACAATGACTTTCACTTACAACTTTTTCACAGTGACATGGAAACAACGGTGGTTCTCCTATAATTTGAGCTTAATAACGCTTCACCATTGACAAATTTTCCGTAAACTTTTATGGATATAAGAAAGATTAATGAAGAAACCTTTCAATATGTGTAAAAATAATGTTGTGATTTGATATTTTTACAGTACTGATATCAGAAAATTGATAGTAAAGCTTGAAATACTAATAATCGCTCCCAAAGTCAACTAAAATTTGAAATCACTTCTGCTGAAGAATACCACTGATTTATACAAATCCTTCTCGTTGGTTGAAAAAGGGCTATAGAATCATGTGGTCCTTTGATAATTTCCCAAGTACCCTCTTTTAATATAATTTTACAATCACTCATCAGGTGGGAGTATTTATTCACATTTGGCGAACTATGCTTCGTAAATTACTTTTACTGAGCTGGGTGGCTTAGTTGTTAAATTTTGATAGTTGATCTGCATAACATCTTCAGTGCATACTTTATGTATAAATGCTGAATCTGAAAAAAATTAAGGTAATATATTTTATCAATATCAAAAACTATATGCCCTAATTACGAAACCAAAAAATTAGACAGCGTAAGGGGCCTTAATTCCATTGCTAGTGATTAATGTATTAGTAGGACCACCACCAACTCGATCATGCAATACTCTCATTTACTGTGAAAAAAAGATAAATATTTAATCACGTGCAATTAAAATTCCAATATCCTGATATCAAGTTAATGACATTGTTAACTGACAATTTTCATTTCCAATAAATGATTAAGGGATACTAGTTTACTAATCTATTAAGGAAGTCATCTCGAATAGAATAAAACTTTTCTCTTAAATATAACTTGTAGAACTCAGAAATAAAAGTCTTATGAATATTGTAATGTATCAAATATCAACTAAGTTATGTATAGTTTCGTTACATTTCAATCACCTCTGTTTCTTACTAGTTGACTAACTAATCATAAATATAGTTGAATCTGTAACTGAACAGCTACAGAATAAATTCTCATAAGGCAAACTATTCTGTGAATTATATTTCTTTCTGACATTTTTTGTTTATTTTGTTTAATTTTGATAGTTTACTACCTAAGTAAGACCAGCTACGAATCACGTTTTTAAAAAAAGTTTAACTGTATGAACACAGTGGTCAATGAATACTGATAACTAGTTACTTGTCTGCACTATATAAATAATGCATAAATAATTTATCACAAATGAATACCATATTATGAAAAAAGAACTTTTTTAGTTGTTAGCAAATAATACATATTAGAAAGTAAATAATACATACATACTCATAAAGTATCGTAACCATGGTTACAAACGAAGTAATCAGTATTTTCTACATTTCGAAGAAACTTTGATACGTTTATCTGTACTGCAAAACCAAGATACTTTTATTATCTCTTACCACTGTAGTTAAGCAAACTATTATTAAACATAGACTGAAAGTCAACTTTATTTAGGTTTCAGTAATTATAAAAGTGTTTTTCAAACCTACAGACATCTGTCTGATAGGTCTTTAGTAAACGCTTACTACTACCATAATCAAATTTTAAACTGTCAGACTATCAATACTGTTATTCGTTGATCTTCGGATATGATATATGAATTGAAAAAAAAACTATTTCGTATATAATATATCTATTCTAAACGTTTAACTTTTTGTTTTAACTGATAAACATGTTTACCTTCCTATTGGTCTTAATGACCATGTTGGTTTTGTTTATTCAATTTGTTTATCGTATTCCAGATAGTTTTTTCTAAGTTTAGTTCTATTCCCTCTTCATTTATTGTTAACGTGGAGAAATTTGGTCGTTTGATCCTTCGATTTTTTCTCGGATTTATGTGAATCATCTTATATATAACAACTGTTATCAGATATCATAAATCTTTTCAAATACAGATATCTACTAATACATTTTTTATAAATTATTAGTTGATCATTTACAAGTTTGGCAGTTGGTAGACTGGTGAAACTACCTACGTACATCATATTAAATGGTATTCTCTATTAAATTATTAATTGAATTGTACATGACTGTGAACCTATTTTCTGTTTAATTACGTGTGTGTATATGTACTAGAACGATAAATCCAGGACTATATTAAATAATTATAGTAAATGTTACTTATTTATGTAGATACATGTATCTAATTTCTCTTATCTAAACGAATAATAATGAGGAAAATAGATTAAATTGAAAGTTAATTAACTTTTAAATACGAAAGTGTTAATCTCTTAATCTCTAATGCTATTGTCTGTTTATGTGTGTTTGCATGTGTATATATATAAAACAGGAACAATGTATGTATCACTCTTGAAAATAAAATAGACAACATTAAAAATGAAAGCAACAGCAACTAAGATATTTTATAATGAATAGACGATAAATTATCATCTATTTGTCACTAATATTATCACATAATACTTAAACAAGTAATTTTTTTTATCAAATTTTACAGCAAAGATACTTAAGTAAGTAAGAACTGTAAACACAGGTAATCTATAATTAATCGTTAAGCGATAACATTGGGAACTATGGCATATATATATATATATATATATATATATATATATATCACAGCATTTTTATAATATTCATGTTTACACATTATTAAGCTGAAAATAAATAAATGAAATATAATATGATATGTAATGTGTGAAATCGATCGATCAGTAGACAGATGATGACAGATTGTCAGGATAATAAATTATTTTTGACATTTTAAATGAGATCATCATCAATTATCCACAACGTCTAGACGTTTTAGAAAATACTTTTTACATAATTCAATCATTTTCTGTCATATTACAGATTTGTGTATTCAGATTAACTATAAATACGATTGTACAGATTAGGTAAATACTGTCATTGAAAACTAAAATTTCTAGGTTGAATTATCTGAATTATCTGTATTGAGGTCCTTCTGTTCATTAATTATCATTCGTGTCTTTTAAATAGTTTCGTATGAAAAAATGTAAGAAATCCTAATAAACAATCAAATGTTTTCCTGAAAGCGTAATAATCGGAGTGAACTAATAAGTACACAAATGATCTCAATTAAAAACTTAATAATTTCTAAAGCCCTATACTGATAATTACCACGTGCTCACTAGTGACTCGGAGTTCTAGTGTGAAGCCGTGACTAGTGGAGCTAATCCATGTCGGTTAGAGACAGGTATCTTCCTCAGTACAATGGAAATGGTGGATTTTGTGGATTGGCTGAAGTTGGACATTAACACCATTTCATGCCGGCTCAGTGGTCCAGTAGATAAAGCGTTCGCGCGTGAGACTGAAAGCCCTCTGTTTGAACCCCTCGAGCGGAATCGTGTATGCGCACTGCTGAAGAGTCACAAAATAGGACGGAACGGCCGTACAGTGCTTCCAGGTTTTCAAGAGTGATCTAAAATCAATCGGTTCATGGTCTCAATCAAATAAGGAAGGACTTCGTGAATTAAGTATTGACTATCCAGAAAGTATTTGGTCCATTTGAGTAGTAGAATATTAATCAGTAAATAAACAGTAAATGTGAAAATTTATAAATTTCTGCTAAAAATGAAAATTTTCATGGTGAATTGATTTAGAGAAGTGTGAAAGAGAAATATAAAGCATTCAGCTACATAAAACAGGTTCTAAGAAAATGTGTTTCAATGAAGTGACACATTGGAGACTGGTTTCTTTAATCCCCTCTTCATACGAATAAAATTACTATATTGATAGAAATTGTTGATTAATTATCAAGACTTTCTGATTTGTAAAATCTTTTCGAAATTGTCAAGTGACATGTTCTATCCAAAAATTTTACCTTTGGGCCTAAATAAATCAGTTTTGATTAAAAAAGTATTATCATCACTTTGTTTCAATTAGATTTACATTATTCCGATACGTTTATAGTTATGTAGCAACTGATATCATTTCTCAGTGAAACTTATTTGCAGGTAAAGAAACACTACGAAATAGAGAAGCACTTAACAATTGTACATTTCATTTTACTTCCATAAGATACAACTTTTCACCTGCTGAAGAATTTGAGTTACCTATATTTTAACAGCTTAAATATTGTAACGAGCCTTCCTGTTTTATATTTGTTGTAATTAAATAATGTTGGATGGTTAGTGTGCAAGGAAGCTGAAACCCAGCTAAAGTTGAATAGAGTGGTTAAAATTACTGTTTTTAACAATATGCGTTATCAATTTAACTTATGAAAATCCTCCAGTAAATTGATACGTTGATATGATTGCTCTGTACTTTATACAAAGAGTCGTGGAAAACCATTTTAGAGATTATGTATCGTCAAGATAAAGGAAATAATTTAAATGAAACAAGTTACGTTTTCAGTATGGAATCGTGGCTTAGACGTTAAAGCACATAACTTTTGAACACTGAGCTGTGGATTAGAACCTTATTTCATCTGTTCTATTATGCATGTTAGTATCATAACTCTATACATCACTGAAGTATGGCTCACTACCTAGCGCACAAACCTGTAAGTGACTACTGAACTAGTTAGTATGTATGTTGTGAACGAGAAGTCACTAAATTACAGAGTTCTTCCATTATATGTGAAAACCATACATTAAACACCTCATTTGCGAACCTTCATCGATTGTCTCGATCTTTATCATTCCTTCATTACTATCACAATTACTCTCTGTTCCCGTTCTCTTTGATTTGATCTTTCCAACCTTCTGCTGCAAGGTGTTCCACTTCTGATTAGTGCTACATACTACTTATGCCTGTAGACATATGTAGTATACATCACATACATTTCTTTCCTACAGGTTGTAGGTATAAACTATTTTTTATCACTATAACAATCGCTTTAAATGAAGGTGGGATGATAAACCATGACTAACGTGCAGTTGGATTATGAGAATTCATATTTACTTCAGTGGTCGACACTATATATACTTCTTCATTCATCATTATGAATGTACTAGCATAACCATTTCAATGGTGAGTAATGATAACATAACTGAGAGTGTCCCTACAAGTTCCAATAAAATGTTTTTTTTTATCAATACAGTATAATACTATGTAAAAAAATAAAATAGGATCTTAAGTTGATTTGTATTAAAAGTAAGCATCAGATATTTCCATAGTATGAACAAGTTCTTTTTAGATTATTTATAAATGTTATTTAAAGAACACAACTTGAATATATTGGTATATTAAATATTGATTTAAGATCAAATTTAAAAAAGGTTGAATTTTTCTCATCTCAGTAAACTCATCCAAAACTTCTTCCTTCAATCAGCCAGACCCTATAATATTGTACTTTGTTTTACCTTGTTCATTATCTGATTCATTTGTTCAAAGTTTATTTAACATAACAGATTTTTTCGTAAAAGGTAAGAACGAATTCATTTTTCTATTCTAACTATATGAGTAAAATATTCTTGTCAAACTACTATGATTGTTCAAATTTTCAGTGAATACAACAATAAATGTAACAATCATGATAAACCATACACCTTTGACTAGCTGAATAATAAGTAAGTTGACATAAATATTGTTGACGTTTGATTTGATGAGTTGAATTAGATTATTTTTTGTAAAATATTTAATCAGTGTCTATCGGTAAAACCGTAAATAAAGTAGACATTTTCAGTAAGGATATGATGTATATATATATATGCATAAATGTGTACGTTCACTAGAATATTTCACAATGATATACGTGATGCGCGACAATGTCAAACTGTTAAACTACTCGATGATGTTTGAAAGTGACTAGTCGAAACGAACTGCTTAAAATCTCAAAAATGTTTAGCATTTTGTTTACTATGTGTTTAAATTACACATTTCAATTTAGAATACATAGTTACGACGTGCATGAATTGAATATGTGACGTAAATTAAAATTACATTAAATTGGTAGGACAATATAAAAAACATACCCATACAATAATATATATATATATATATATATTTACTAACACCTGTTACTTCCAACGGAGCATAGGCCGCCGACCAGCATTCTCTATCCCACTCTGTCCTGGGACTTCCTTTCTAGTTCGATCCAATTCTTGTTCATTTTTCTCATGTCTGTCTCCATTTCTCGACGTAATGTGTTCTTTGGTCTTCCTCTCCTCCTTTAGCCTTCAGGATTCCAAGTGAGAGCTTGCCTTGTGACACAGTTGGGTGCTCTCCTCAATGTGTGTCCTATCCAATCCAGCGCTTCTTCCTAATTTCTTTCTCCTCTAAAACCTGGTTTATTCTCTCCCATAGTACGTTGTTGCTGATGGTGTCTGGCCAACGGATTCGAAGTATTTTGCGTAGACAACTGTTGATAAACACTTGTATCTTCTGGATTTCGTAGTTCTCCAAGTTTCCGCCCCATACAGTAGAACTGTCTTGACATTTGTATTGAAGATTCTGACCTTGGTGTTGGTCGAATGAAATCATCTGCGTGAGTTATAAATCTTCTCTACTTAGTCTTTCATCATGTACTCATCGCTATCATAATTTCGGTTAGTGTACTGTAAGATGTCGCATATCAGTCAGGATGATAGTGGTTACTATCCTACCATTAAGTCGCTGGAATCACATTGATCTTGACACCGATTCGGTATCTTGTTGAACATTCCCTGATTTTAAATGTGTGGAGATAATCAACTGGAAGGCATAAACACAAGTTTTCTATTGCATTCTACTCTTCAAGAAATAATATCTCGTTATGTGCATTTTAACGAACAAGTATTCTTAGAAAGTTTAATATTACATAATTAACTGTAAACTGTTTCAAAATAAAAGTTCCGCCGTTTTGCATTCAATTTAAATTAAGTACATTTTCATAAACAGAAATTTCCTCAATACTGTCTATGCTCATCAGAAATTGTTATCCACCGAGATTCATCGATAGCAACTTGATACCTAGACGTCATGACAAGGCATTGACAGTACAGAAGAAAACTCAGTTTATGACTATGGAATTTAAAGGAGACATGGCTGCTGAAATCCTAAATAAACGAATTTCAAAATCGTTGAATAAATACATTTTTATCAAAATGGGTTTTGTGGAGATTTTTAGAAATTTCACAGATTGAAAGCATGAATCGATTGAAGCTAGACCAACATGGAAAACCTGGAAGCACTGGACGGCCGTTTCGTCATGGTATGGGATTCCTCAGCAGTGCACATTCACGATCCCGACCCCCGCGAGATTCGAACCCAGGACCTATCAGTCTCGTTGGATGCCGGCTCAGTGGTCTAGTTGGTTAAGCGCTTGGCGCGAAACTGATAGGTCCTGCGTTCGAATCCAGCGGGTGGGATCGTGGATGCGCACTGCTGAGGAATCCCATACTGGGACGAAACGGCCGTCCAGTGCTTCCAGGTTTCCCATGGTGGTCTAGCTTCAATTGACTCATGACTTCAACCGGTGAAATACATTTTTATTCATATTAGTATAGATGGAAATAATCATTGATGAATGAAAACAAACAACTAGAATGTATCATAAAACTTCTTTTTTTATTACATCTCTAGTGTTTACAATTTTTTTTTATAAACTTGGATTAATATAATTGAACATACTCGTAAATAAAATAGTTTTATGATTTTTATTGTTATTTTTTTATTTTTATTTTAAGTGATGTTTCTGATGGGTTTTTTTCGAATTTTTATTTATTTTTAGTGTTTATTGTTTACTTACTTTCGATTCAGTTGAAAACTCTATAAACAATCTTCATTATGTTAAGGATAGTAGTATATAAGTGTTGGCTATATAAATCCAGAAAATCAGTTAGCTCTCTTAAGTGATATTCATTATGAAGTGAATAAAGTTGGAATAGCACTGAAAATCAAGAAATATTGAAGGTTATTATACTCATCTATAGTGTAAACAGATAATCTTAATAGGAATCGAAACCAAAACTGTTGTACGTCTCAGCTGTTAAGTTATATTTTAAACTGCGGAAGTGGAATTCAACAGTTCACATTTTTAGCTTTAATCAATTCACGATATAGAATAACTATCAAAAAGTAACATCGATGATGATAAACCTGTTATTAAAAATGTTGGTATTATTACTAAAAAATGAGCTATATCACCACTAAGTTGCTATTTAAAATAAGTAGGATGATTTATGTAAAAAAATAATTGCAAACTATTCACAAACCGAGTAAGTTTACTCACTTAAACCTTACCCATGAAGTTGTATAGAATTAAGCAAATACATACAACAGTTGTTACAACTGTAGGTCATTCAATAAAAACTTCATCGCCCTGGCAACTGGTTTATGAGTTATTATTTTAATAGTACACAAAGAATGGGGTAGATAATTGCATTTACTAGCTGAATTCGAAATATATTTTATGTCTTAAAATGAAACTGATCCCTGTTTCTGGTCAATAGCCTGTTATAACATTTTATGAGTAAAAGTCAATATTAAATGTTTATATGTACAGTCATCAATTGCTTAACACATTAGCTTTTTATAAAAAGAAAATGACCAAACTTTAATTACTATTTTCCATAGAAACTCTTTTTTTAATGTAGTGTTATGCATAAATGTCGAAAATCAAAGAGAATTGAATGGCTGTGTTGTTAGATTTACTCGTCCTTAATGTACACTCATTTACCCATATAATAATGAATTCAACTACTTCAGACTCTACAACAGGAATCACCACATATAATGTGTAGATAATTTAGATGATATACAAAATGTAAGATTAAAAATAGAATGACTAAGAAATTAATCATTGAAGGCTTTAGATTTAAAGATTAATAAATCAGATTACATTTAATTTGTCAAAGTTCAGATCATAATATCATTCAAATTATAACTGATCTATTAGACATAATTTTGACCATGTAAAGAAAAGAACCTAGGTGTATTTTATAAATCCCCTTTATTTCATAACAGTCAGTATAAATGAAAGGTTGATTGATTGATTAGAAATGTAATTATTTTATCATTAATAATTTTTCTATACATTCTAGAGCAATCTATCTGCTCAAAGATCAGTATAGAATAAAATAAACAAATAGTTATATCCAAAACAAATCAGGCAATTATTCAATAGTTTATTATTTTATTTTAATGAAACCAACAAAACAAATGTACATCATTTATGTCAAATTATGAGTAGAAACAAATCTATGCATTAGTTACAAAATTTACATTCATCTTACTTATAGGTGAATGAATTTTCAATCAGACCAATGTTTTCAGTACTAATTATATCTGCTTCAAAAGTAAACAGTCAAGGGATGTAACATCTTTTGTAATAAAGTAGTTAATTATAAATCTTTACAGGACAAAAGGAGAATCAACAACTGAATATCACTCATCATCGATAAATTAAACAAAACAAAGATCTTTAAACAATTTAAAACAAACATTATCAATTAGATGAATGAATAAATAGCAATTAGAAACAACTGGAAAGGATTGCCCAGAACAGAGTTGGATGAAAAACGTTGGTGAGTGGCCTATGCTCCTCAACGAGAAGTAACAGGTGTAAATAAGTAAACATGAATGAATAAATTATTATATCCTTCGAGAATATTAACACCTAATTCAGAGCTTCTTCATAATAACGAATAGTTTATCTATTTCATGACAAATACCATGAAAAAGTAAATTTTTCACAAAATAAACAAATGGTTAATGACTTACTATCACATATTTAAAATGTTTCAAATTAAGTATAAATATTTCAACGTATACCGGAAACAAATTCTCCTTTTGGATTGAGATCATGAATCGATTGGTATTAGAGCACCATTGGAAACCCTGGGAGCACTGAACAGCCGTTTCGTCCTATTATGGGCCCCTCAACAGTACGCATCCACGATCACGCTCGCGGATTCGAACTCAAGACCTTCGGTCTCACGTACAAACGCTTTACCTCTAGAATGATAATTTATTTTCATGATTCGAGATCATGAGTCAACTGAAGCTAGACCACCATGGAAAACCTTGAAGCACTGGACTGGTTTTCCATGGTGGTCTAGTTTTAATTGACTCATGTTCTTAACTATTGAAATTACTATAATATCCACAAAAAACCCTTCTGATATTTTATTGTTGACTAAGATAGATGCCAGTAACCAACAGAACACATAGTACTTTTCAAAGATAAAAGTGAAGGTCAAAGTTTTCTAACTGAGAGATATATTGAATAATTCATGTTTAATGCAAAAATAACTTCTTGTACAAAACTTTTCAGCATCTATTCATACTCTCTTAGTTGAATCAAAACACCATACAGTTATTTATGACAATCATTCCTTATATCGATTAGCGTATATAACATAAAAAAAATCTTGTCTATGGTAATAAAAAATATAAAGACAATCTCGAGTAATTTCCCTCTAATGAATTTTAATTTCGTCTCTTTTTTCAGGTCACTGGAATGATAAGAAAAAAAATTAAGTTCAAATAGTCTAGACTACCATTATTTTTTTAAGGCCAAGCCTATAATATCTAACCTTAATCATAATTTGATTGGTTAATAAATTTTATGTCAATTACAAATTACATTTTGAGTCATAATGATAAATATTAATTTCGGAAAAAAACTTAATTTTGAATTATACCCCCCCCAAAAAAAAACCTGTCTGTCTTGAATTCCTTTGTTGGAAAAAAAAAGAAGAAAAAAGGCAATAATCATATTTATATAGTTTTTCTCATTTTTCTCTTAAAGTAAATATCTTTTACATAAAAATTTAAATAATGATAATACCATTGAAGATTGAACGTATACGCTTCTGATCACAAGGTCATAGATATTCATTATACCTGTCTGTCTGGCTATAACCACCAACCAAACATGTCAAATACACATATATCATCCCTATGTTTATACTAGGTAAACATATAATTTATGTATCTATACATATATATTTATACAGACTTACATATTTTTATATCAAGTAACAGAATATAACACGTTGTTTTCTAGTTGATATGCATATACAATAAATATTTAGATATTTTATCATCACTATTAATATTTGATTATAATATGCTATTCAATAATACACAGTTTATATGACCTGAAGCAAACTATCTTCATATTATACATATTTGCATATTATTATTATTATCATTAGTATAATCCTTTGTGTAAAGAGACATAATTTATGTATCGATAATAATTTGTGCTAAATGGACTAAAACTGAATCAAGGATAATGAATTCATTACTACTACTTATATGGTTCATAATAGCCTATATAATTGTCGGTAAGTTTGCATATATTGTGTTTTTTTCTAAGTATTATTTATTTATATTGTGTTTTCAAAAGTGAATGGGTATAGTTACATTATTATTTCTTAAATGATATTCAGTTCAGTGAAGAGTGTATAAATGTATTTTCCATGGCTTATGTAATAACGTGCCATTTTTAGTATTATGTAGTATATATATACAGATACGACAATAAATCTTAATTTATTAGGCCATGGTTTTTTCATGTTTCACTACTTACAATCAACTGACTGTGTAATAAATTATTACTGTAGTGGGAGAAAAAATGTACGTGTATAATGGCGATTTGTTGATGTTAACTACTCTCTCGACTTATACCTCTTTATATTGGATGTTGAGTAAATGAAAAATAAGTGGGAACGTACATATAATATTATTATTATTTACTTAGTTTCTATCATGAATTTTTGATGAATAATTCAAAAAGTAGATAGAAATAAGGTCGAAACTATTCGATTGTAATCTAATACAACAGGGAAAATTTCAATCGTTAATCTATAAATATTGTGTATAAAATGTATAAACTAAAAATGAATTATGTAATCTATAAAATACCAACTAATGATATATGTTTATATTTCCCCCCTTGACATTGTTAAGTCACACATAGAAATAAATGTGATTTATTTGCATTCTTATATTTATGTACAATTTGTTCATATATATATAACGCGTTCACTTTGGTTTCACTTTGGTATTTAAATTGTTTACTCAGTTCTAATATTGTCGAAAGTTATAACAGAATAGTTTTAAATAATTCATGTATTATTTTTCATTGCTCCAAATCTATCTAATAATTTACACTATGCTTACAAATTAGTCATAATTTCAATATTTGATGAATTCCTATCAATATAATATATAGTTGTATTAATTGAAATAGTATTTTATCATTGAAACAGCTGAGATTACAGTAAAAGAGTCAATTCGACATTTAAATATTTTTTCCAACTCTTCATCCGAAACTACTCATTATGATTTATCAATGAAATACAAACCTGTTTTTGAAAACTATTGTTAATTTACCTCCCTATAATATTTGGTACTAATGGTTCACAGTTGGAATAACTTCTAGGAATCTTTATAGCATGATTGTTTATAACTTAACGGGTCATAGATCATTTGTGTTTATTTTAGATTTTTAGTTATCATCACAAATATCTTTTAGTTAAGTCGATTATAGAAGCCCAGATATGTGATAACTGATTTCTTTGTTTAATCTATAGTATATGGAAATACTGACTAATATAATTAAGAAATATTAACGTACTTATCAGTTATTCCATACATACAACTGATATATTATTTGAAATTTCTAATTATTTTAGACCTGTTCTCCATGAACATATACTTTCTTAATTGGCAAAAAGATCATTTGCTAACAGTATGAAATATGTCTTTAGGGTAACTATTCATTAAGTTTTTTTGCAAAATATGGCTTCTCATTTTTGTTTCTACAAAAAAATGTGAGACCAATAATTACAGAGTAAAAGTAACATAACTAATTTAAAGGGAAATGTGTTACGATTATAGTTCATGACTTTTTTACAAAAATCTCACAAAATTTTCTAACAACTAAATAAACATTTATTTAAAATATTTGTCAATCCTAGTTCTCAAAACTAGTAATTAGTCACACTTCAACAAACTGTAGATTTTTCGGTCAAACTCCAAGCACACATCTTTATTACCTATAGTTTAATTTAACACTGTATAAAATTACATTTGCTAGTTGCTATGCTTGTGGAATTTTTGAAAAAAACTCCTCCACTTATACCATTATAATGGAAAGCGTGAGGATATAAATTCCTTCTAAACCTTAACAAATAATGAAACGTATTGACTTCTGCCTTAAGAATGAATTATCACGTATTGTGAATCAATGTTCTTAATAGTATCTCCTAAAAATCAGTTTTATATCATTCAATCAATCAATAGTATCGTTTATTAAATTAATTAAATCGCTTCTTGTATAGATATTATTTTCATATGTAGTCAATTTGTATTCTTAAATAAAATGTCATACATTAAAACGATCCAAGTTACTGTGATTTACTTTATTCTTACTGTTTGCTCTCAAGGAGAAAGTTATTGAATGAAACTGTTATTAAAAAACAAAATTTTACTTTCTATATTTTTACTCATACAATAAAATCAAACTGTCAGTTCAACTGTACTAATAAATACATTTTTAATGTGTTCAGTAGACGAGACGTTCAAAATTGTTCTTAATTAAATGTAACATTTGAATGATCTGTTAATGAAAATATAATTAGGTTTATGAAAAACTAATAATAATTGTAGAGTATATTATGTTAATGATACACTTACTGAGACAAAAGATTCATAAAATATTACTAGAAACTGAACTGAAAGATTGAAGCAAAGTATTATTTTGGTTGAGATCATGAGTCAATTGATGTTAGACCACCGTTGGAAACCTGGAAGCACTGGACGGCCGTTTCGTCCTAGTACGGGACTCCTCAGCAGTGCGCATCCACGATCCCGCACCCCGCGGGATCCGAACCCAGGACCTACTGGCTTCGCGCCTGAGCACTTAACCATTAGACCACTGAGCCGGCATCCAATGGTGTTAGTGTCTAACATCAACCAATTTTCTTGAATGGTTAACAAGTATGGAATCTGACGTTGTATAAAGTTGAGAGTATAATCACTGACTAGTTGACTATTATTTGATATTAATTAGTTAATTATTAGTTGCAGAGAACGAAGAAGTGATTATGATAGTCGCATTTTCACTATTTTTCTGGTTGACTAAACAATATTTAGGTTAACAAACCAATGGAATATATTTATTTCTTTTGGAAAACCGAACTTTAGCAATATGAAAGTCATGACGGGTAACAGTAGATAATAATTGCGATTTATTGTAAATTGACTAAAGTTGGTAATGTAAAGTATCGAAAAGCAACTCAAAGCACTAAAGAGAACATTCGCTACAAAACATGAAGGTTTTAGGTCGGATGCACTGTTTAACGGAGATACCAGTGAAGTAATATTTTCAACATGATTAAGAAACGTACATTAAGAATATCCTAATTGTACTATCAGAGAACCTTTTCAACACTGGTTTTGTTTCACAAAGATGTAAAGCTAGTGTAACCTGCGCGGACGCAATTCACGAACCTACTGTTCATGATGATATTTAACTTTGGAGGCTTCAGAATTTACCAGTCGAAACACAAATAAACCAAACATTACTCATTTCAAAAACGTTATTTTCAAATCACATATACCTGCTATTAGACACACTATTGATTTTAAGTTGTACAACCACCGATTGACAGCCATCAATAATAAATAATGACACAATCTAAAAATTACAGTTTTAAAATTAAGATTCAGTTAAAAATTTAATAAATAACAATAAAGCTGTGGTCGAACTGATACAATTAGGCTCATAGATTTAACACACACAAAAACAAATACATATAATAGTAGATTCTATCTTTTGTCATTCAATTACAATACGAATCTAGTAGTCATTTGTACTTTTTCAATGTAATATAATAATCTGTGATGTGTTGACATCATTATCAATGATTTATTTAGCATTCAACTTGACAATAAGTAATTAAAACTTATACTGGATGTTATAGGTTAAATCAAAAGAGTTATTCAACAATTCATTAGTTTCAGAAGGGGTTTTGTAGATATTATAGTAATTTTAATAGTTGAGATCATGAGCCAATTGAAGGTAGACCAACATGGATTAGTTGAAGTTAAACATTAGCACCGTTGAATGCTGGGCGGCTCAGTGGCTTAATGGTTAATCTCTCACACGCGAGATGAAATCGTGGATACGCACTACTGAAGATTCCTACACTAGGATGAAACGGCCATCCAGTGATTCCAGGTTTTTCACGGTGATCTAGCTTCCATCGACTCATGATCTAAACTACTAAATTTCATTAGTTGTTTTTTTTTACTTAATTGTCATAGCGCATGATTATACCATATAAAAATTATATACATGGTAGAATCCTGTGTGTAAATGTAAAATATTATTATTTATAAACTTAATAAATATTAATAATTGGACAGTCGATTGTATATGTTTAGATCTGATTAATTTATTAGCCAACTGAATTAGTTGAATTTCATAATGATAAAATAATTAAGTAGGCTGAAACATACATGTGTTCATCTTTGTTGGTCTAATTCATCATTACATGTTGTTGCACAATAAATCAAGTTAATTTACTCTCTCAGCTAAATGCTCTAAGGAGTACGCTGGAAGAAATTTAAAAGTGCCCAAAGTAAAGCGCTACATCAATTTATAAAGTCAATGGAAACTGGACTGCTAAAAGGCGTAAATTATCTGGAATTGGTTTAATTATCGTAATGAATGGTGAGAAACTTTGTGTGGCAAGGTTCGGAATCGTCCACAAAGACTTAGGTTTATGCAATTTTGTCTTCCACTAGAAAATGAGTTTAAAATTTTCTACCTCCTTTTATTTTTCTATACCTAATTCTTTCTATTATTACCGATGTTATTATTACTTTTACTACTCTAAAATTTGTCTTGGTAACTTATCTCTTTGTGCTAATGAGGTTTAGCAACTTGAAACTATGTACATGTATCAGGTTGCATGTTGTACATAACTGGTTAACTGACGTTGCTTCAACTGATCGATTTCCATCTGTAACATCTAAAACATCATGAATTGTTAGTGGACTACTTTATTGTCTGAAATATTTGAACACGAAACTTATGAATGTTGTTTCATAAAAGGATCCTGTTATATCTGTATACTTCTGGTAACTATTCAATAATTACATTATTTTAGAATAATAACATACATCTTTTTCAGATATCCATATCATACTGTAAGCTGAAAAATTGAGAAAAAATATGATAAAAGCTCTCTGATGTCCATAATACATTGTCAATTTTTATTGTTTTCTATATTCTGATATTCAATACATAATAGGCATTGTTACACATGTCACTGAAATCGTTGTGCATTTAAATTTATTTACTAATGTTGATAATGATATTTAACGTTTGTATGAGATATATCCTAAACATTACTAGTCGGATAACAAATTATTCATAATTCTTCTAAACCATAGTTTGTGTAAATTTATTCGCAAATCCAGTCATTTAGCGCCAAACACTTTGTCTTCTGATTAGATATTTCATTACGTTGAATTGTTTACTGTACAAACAAACTATTCACAGTTAATAATTCTGAATAAATTTATGTGTAATCACGTCAATCAAGTGGACTGACGTAAAGTTTAAGTTTCATTTGAATTAATTTAAATAGCTTCAAGTGTAAGTTCACAAAAATGCTTGTCCTGTATGTGTATACACCTGAGGACATCTGTGTGTGTGAGAGAGAAAGTCTTTGTTTCTTTGTGAACTTAACATGTTGTGAATATGCCAATTTCTATGTTAAACTTTCAAACATGGTCTGTTTCAAGACCTGTGTACCATGATTACAGATGTTAAATTTTCAAATAAATAATTCTTTAAATTGAATAATTTAACCCAAAAATCATGCATACTTTCTTTTGACAGAGAAGGGAGCTATTATATACAAATGTAAAAATGTAATATTACTCATTTTACCTTATCTATCTTATCTAAATGTATATTATATTATTAAAACATTAGTAAAATAACGCAAAAAATTGGTCACAGTTACAAATTGAGAACAATTAAAATTGCTCTCATATTTGTTGAAGATCAGGAAACTTATGCTAATGTGGTGCTCACACTTCGTGATTGCTTTAGAATATTTGTATTTGTGAAAAGTATATTAGTATATAATTAGTTTTTTAGTGAATGGTACTGAACAGCCTTCTTGTTATAGTACGAAGTCGTGTATGTGTACTGTTAACGAGTCCCACACCAGAATGAAACCGTCGTCCACTGCTTTCAGGTTTTTAATGATGCTCTAACTAAAATCGATTTTTGATTTCAAACGTGAAAATTCTTACAATCTATACAAACTCCTTATACTATCATATAATTTTAATGTAAATTCAAAGTATCAAATAACAGTGTATATCAAATTAAGACCAGTGATATATGGACCAAACACAATATAACTATAGATTAGGGAAAAATATTATCCCTTTGTTTATCACCGTCTTCATTGTGACACATTCACTTCTATCATTATAATTTGTCTCATTAATTATGAGTGTAGTTTCTAAATGTCAGAATTTCAATTGGTCATATTGAATGAAACAAACAGATAAACATCTTCAAATATCCAAAAGTAATCATAGATGTATTACTATATATAAATTTAGTTATTCCAAAAAATCGAATCAAATAATTTTAATCAAATAAAAAGTCATACCAAATCAAATTTGCATAATAAATAAGTTATATTACTCAGAAATTAGGTCAACCTTCATCTACATATGTATTTGTCATAAAAATCAGGATGATACTAATAATAATCATTACTGATACTATTGACCCAAGCTAAATGGTGGAGATTTTCCATCGTTCTTGATTCATTCATGAAAATTAACCGATTTCAGAATAAGTATTTGGGTTATTACTTGCCGTAGACTGAGAACGAGATAACTTTTACCTCATAACTACGATATCTAAACGTTTGAATATGGTTTACATGCTTTTTTTTCAGGAATTTATTGACAACTTTTGAGTTTCATGTTTGTTAATAGAAAAACCACAGTATTCAATTAAAATTTAATAGCCAATATATTGTAACTAAAAGTTGATCTGTTCATAATGTTATAATGTTAATTGTCAGAAGAACGACTAAACTTTCTGAAGAAATAGCTTTCAAAAACCATAAATTAATTAACTTGAAAAAAGCTTTGTAAAACAACAACCATTGTTTAAGTAAAAGTGTTATAACTTCTTTTGTATTCTGTATTAATCATCAAAAATGTATGCTCTAGTTCAATTATTTCATTTGAATAATAATTCAAGAGTTTACGCAATCAAATTCTTCTAATCTTCTTTTTCCATTATTTAATCAGTTGAAAATATAAGTAGAAGAAATAGTAAGAAGATTACAGTGTTTAATGAGTATTTCTTGTACATTTCAGTAGACTGCTTTATCCAAATCTCTACACAAATCTATACATACATGATAGACTATAGGAGAAATCATTTTAGAGCACAGCATATATAAGCGAGCAATATTATTTACATCAGAAGGGGTTTTTGTGGATATTATGGTAATTTTAGTAGTTGAGATCATGAGTCAATTGAAGCTAAACCACCATGGATTAGCTGAAGTTAAACATTAGCACCGTAGGATGTCGGCCGGCTCAGTAGTCTACAGGTTAAGCTCTCACGCGCGAGACCGATAGGTTCTGGGTTCGAATCACGCGAGACGGGATCGTGGATACGCACTGCTTAGTAGTCTCACAATATGACGAAACAGCCATCCAGTGATTCCAGGTTTTCCATAGCTTCCATCGACTCATGATCTCAACAATTAAAAATATCATTTACATTTAGATTATCATCAGGTTTTACTCGAATACATAGAACTATTTAAAAAGCATCATTTTGAATGACACACAAACTACCTTAATTAGTTTAATATTTAATTTAATTTAAGAATATTAGTATTACTGTGTATTAGAGTAAAGCC
The DNA here is from genome assembly GCA_944470405.2 of Schistosoma mattheei. Classification (NCBI taxonomy): domain Eukaryota; kingdom Metazoa; phylum Platyhelminthes; class Trematoda; order Strigeidida; family Schistosomatidae; genus Schistosoma; species Schistosoma mattheei. The sequence goes on along the minus strand of OX103947.1, from coordinate 41,303,624 downwards.
TGATGAAGACTTAATTGAAAACAACATTGTTCATTTATATACGTTATTCTAGTTTTCATTTTGAGAATTTTCCATAGCTTCAACTGACTCATGATTTCAAAAAACTGTGAAAATTTTAGAAATGTTTTGTTTAATTTGTTGCCTGAACATCTTTTACTTTATAGTTTGTCTATAATAGTTTACATTGTTGTTATTGTCAACGTGTTTAGTGTGCAATTCAATGATGAATAAAAGAAATGCTTCGAATGACCTTAATTTATAACAATTTACTTGAAAAGGTTAAAATTACAATAATATCAATATGTTAATGATGGCTAGTTGTATTGGGACACGGTGTTTGTGTTTATTTATGTAAACAAATTTTTATATTCGTTTGTTTGCCTTGTTTATTTGTTTGTTCCACAGAGTAGCATGCATGACTCATTGAATTAGAAAAAGAAGAGTGAGCTCGATTAGAATGTCAACAAAGCATTTCGCCTTTTATTGATTACTAACATTACTTTAAAGGAGTATATTCCTCTTGATCGTTAACCGAGCCTTATGTATATATATATATATATATATATATCGCTCTGTCATAAGGGTTGAGTTAGTTTTCATTGTTTACTGAAAACTATTGATTTGTCATTTTCGTTGTTGTTTTTGTTATGGTTAGTTGTTTACTCATCAACTGATTTGATTGTTGTCTATTGTATCCTGAGGTGATTAATTAAACTCGAATTCTTTTTTCTCATTTCGATAAACACAAATATTGACCGCCTATTAGTTTGTTTGACTGAAGTTGCTTTCAATACTGATTTTACAGTAATTTGCTGTTTGAAAAACAACAAATATTGATCACTGATAATGAATGGGAAAATTAAGTAATGTTGAGTTATTTTTCATATTCAAACTGTTGTAAAATTACTACTATAAGCTTTCATAACTATCTACACGTTGTTGCCTGATCTACAGTTTAGTTGGGATCAATACCATTGATGCGAGAGCACCTTTCTGCAAAGGATTAGTTTCCCAATTTTGTTTCAGATTTATCGGGTTTTTTTTATTTGTACTTTCGGTTGATCTTAGCTATATGGATTACATAATAACGTCTAACGTTGGAACAACAAATGATTATAATGACTTATCTTAATTATTTGATAAATTCTTGAACAACATTCAATGCTAACAACTTCATAGAAAATCTCACAACTTTTTGATATATATATATATATATATATATATATATAAGCATCCTTTAGACCCAATGAACTTTGCTTCATTTGATTTGTTAAATATATTTTATTTTATGGTAAATAATGTTTAGATAGTTCTGAAGAAAGAACACTTGTAAATGAGAACTTCAATAAAAGATTTTAATTCTATCGAATTCAACACTAATCGATGGATAATACAGTCATACTCAATCGTCGAATGTAAATTAATAAGTTACAATCAATATTTGTTCAATCCTAACGAAGAATTTTATTCTATTCCTTGTACTGCAGATAGATTACTAGTATAGTAATATAGTAAATTTTGTTTTCAATCTTTCCACTTGGTAAAATATCATTTTATTTTAAATTATATCTGACCAATCGACTAGGGCATATTTTCAGATTAGTTTGAAATCATTAGAATCCATTAAAAATTTTAGCTTCTTAATTCTTACTAAAAAAATACATACAGATCAAATATACTACTGAAATTGAAATGATTTATTTTATCTAACAAGATATTAAGTGAAATTCATCTATGCACTATAATTGAAAGAATAAGGTTTCATTTTAACGTAACGGATACTAAAAGTTATTCAAAATTTTAAGATCAACTTTAAGTGTTAATTAATATAAGTGAAAAGAAAAATCAAGGTGAGATCATTTCTTTTACGCAAAAAAAACAACAAAAAACCATTGCGTACATTTATACATATCCATCACTAAAATGTCCTAAAAACGTAACTTTGTATCGACTTTTATTTCATATCATCTCAAAGTTTGTTTTGTTTTTTTCGTTTTTTAGTTTTGATTAACTTTGAAGTGACTTCTATTTTTTTTATTGTTTTTTTTCTATTTTTTTTTCTTCATTTTCTTTTGAATCTTTCTTGATTAACTTTTTCCATTTTATTTGTTTATTTTTTGGAAAAAGGTGACAAATCAAAATTAGTACAAACTCATTGAATAAAGTAGTTTGTTAGTTAATTAATTTTAAAGAAAAAAAACATTTTGATTAGATGGACAGTTTATAGATTGTAATTGTCGATGTATATCTACGTGGTTATAGATGTGATGTTGCCTATGTCTAAATAACCATTATTTCTGCTTGTGAGAGTTTCATTCTAGTGTTTATAAGATAGAAAAAATTATATAAAGCCACTGATTAATAAATTTACCCATCAACTATCCATAAAGAATAACTAGAAAGAATCAATGGATCCTTTACTTTGAATAATGAATAAAATAACAACAAAGATCATCTATGTATATTTAATAATTAAGATTGATATTACAATTCAATGATTAAACAGTGTTTGCTGGTTTAAGAAAGCTTGAAGCAACTAATTCAAGATATGAGATTAGTTCATTAAATGATTAAGTGATGAACTGAGCTCTGTTTTTAAATGCAGACTACCAGTTTACAGTCTTTACCGTTATTGTAACAAAAAGCTGGACGAAGCTCAAAACCTATCACGATGGTTCGGATGCATTAAAGTTTTATCTTTCTTTAGATCTTAAGCTTTAGAATTATCATATACTTTCTATCCTGGAAAATAATTTGTTTTTCAAATCATATTGTTGCCACAGACACTGTCATTACCTATACTGCTTTAGCATTTATCTTAATAATTTCCTCTCTCACCTTATTGATTTGTTGTGGGGATTTGAAGTGATGAACATATTTATCAGGTTCTACTTGATTATGACTGATTGGTTGAGCGACCGGTGTAAAACACCTCAATTCTTTAGAAGATTAGCCTCAGTACGATGTAAACAATAATCACATCTCTCAATGTGACTCTGAGTTACTTGTGTACAAATCCAACAACGAATATCATTTTCTTCAAGATTACATATACACCTTGTTTCTGAAAACCAACCGACACAAACCCTTATTGTAGGGAATCCTATTTATTGACTCCAACTGTCTAACACCATCGTTAAAATACAACTTGAAAGTTCAACTGAAATCGTTCTTAATAACATAAGAGAATGTAATTTTGCTCAAAGCACATTTTACTTGCTATACCTGTACATTAGCATTTGTATGCATTTTTACTAATAATCTTTTGTAATATAAAAACAACCATGTGGTTGACTGGATTATAGAGATCTCCTTATCTGAGGAGAAACACGGAATACAATGGATAACTTGGATGTACCTTCGCAGATGATTTAGTTTTTCCATCCCATATACACTAACAAATGCAGGTAAAGACAGCCAAAATAGCAGCAGTCTCTGTATCATTAAACCTCAACATATACAAGGAAAAAACCAAAATCCTGAAATGCAGCACGGAGAACACCAGCCCAATTACACTTGTTGGAGAAACTCATGAAGAGGTGGAAATTTCCCCGTACCTGGGATGCATCATCCATAAACGAAGAGGATACGATGTAGACGTAAAGGCGAGCATTGTCAAAGCAAGGCCAGCATTACTACAGTTGATCAACATATGGAACTCAAAACAACTGTCAACCAATACCAAAGTGCGGATCTTCAATACGAACGTTAGTTTTATTGTACAGAGCTGAAACGTGGAGAACTACCAAAACCATGATAAAAAGTAGAAGTATTTATAAACAATTGTCTACACATTATACTGAATGTCCGTTGACTGGATACCATCAGCAACAGCCTACCGTGGGAGAGAGCAAACCAGCTTCCAGCTGAAGAGGAAGTTAGGAAAATATGTTGTAAGTAAATGGGAAATACATTATAGAAATCATCAAACTGCATCACGAAGCAAGTTCTAACTTGGAATCTAGAACGGAAATGGTAAAGAGGAGGTACTAAGAGCACACTGCTTTGAGAATTGAAAGCAGATATGGAAAGGGTGAACAGCAACTAGAAAGTATTGCCCGGCACAGAGTTGGATGGAGAAAGTTGGTGGACGGTCTATGGTCCTCCACCAGGGATAACAAGAGTATATTTTGGAATGAGTACCAAGAACATACATTTTTACAAGGTATATCAGGTTGATACATAATAGATGCATTATTTAAAAGTCTGAGGGTATATTCTTTGAGAATATGTTATTCATAATTTGTTTTGACTGAATACCCTACAAAGAGATGCTAATAATGTGAAGCACTTGATAAGAGGAAAATGTTTTGTTGTTCAGAGAAGATTTAAAAATACGGTAACAGAATGTTCAAAAGTCTGCTTCATTTCTGATTCGTCAGCTAGATATACCCGGACCACAATTTTAATATTCACAACAGAACACAAAACTTAATATATTATCTACTTAACTATTGAGTTCAGGTAATCACTGACTCATGCAACAAAATGAATTCGAATTCATTTGCAAGTGTTGTTCAAATCTTCCCGTCGATGTTAAAGACTGCATAAAATTCTTCGACTTAGTGACAGTATGAAGACAATTCTCTCTGAATGCACATTTTCAAAAAGAGACTGATCAGTTTAAATCCTTCAAACTAACAGGAAGATTAAAACCATCTTTTTAAATGAATTATTAATAGACGTTTATAAAAGTTACATTCATTTTTTTTAAAATATGCAGAGGTGACATAACCGCCAATTTACTCACCAAATTAATCATTATTTCCTCACCGGATAGTTATTAGTATACAAAACTACTAACCAGTTAACTTATGATAAAAAAGACAAAGAAAATTGTCATTTATTTACAAAATATTTACTTAAGGTGTTATACATTATTTATTAAACGCAAAAAACTGACTCATTGAAGGTGGAAATAAAGTTCTTAAATCAATCACTGATTGCTGACCAATACCATTTATTATCAGGAACAAAACACTGGATTTCAAAAGTAATTAAAAACATCTTGGAAAACTAGAAGAATCGATACAAAGTTTGGAAAGTAGATTACTTAAAGTGATAATGACAGTATTACCTTATAAAATTTGATCAACTCTAGGAGGGAAAATAAATAAATCAATGGGAAAATAATTTAATTTTGGAAATGTAGGATTTCCAAATTAGTCAACATTACATTTTAAAAATTATTCCCACAACGATATTACCTAAATTAACTGTGTATTAAATGTTAGATATATATGATTTCAAGTGTTTAGTAAAGTTAGCTAGTAGCTATTGGTGAAATATACGGCATACATTCCATCCCGCTTAAGACTTATCAACTGAATGTACCTGAACTTCGGTGTTAATGTTCACACTGAGAGTTTTGAGCATTATCAAACACTTGTGGCTAAATCACCATATCAAGGCGATCCACTCCAGATACAAATATGTTAAGACTGATGGATAAATTCTAGTCTTCAATATTAAAACAGGAAAACACAAACGTTTATAATTTTATTATTTCTGTCTACAAACTACTTAAAAGTCCGAGAAACTCTCAATATATGGTAAAAAGACTATTTAATCAAAAAATTTCTATAATATGTATATCATATTGCAGTGAACGAGAACATAAGTGGGGACACCCAAATGTTTTGGTATGCAATATTGCAAAATGTCTTAGTAAAATCTGAGAACCATACAATAAATACTTCATTTGCAAAATATCAATCAATCGTCTCAAATTTTATCGTTCCTTCGTTACTAATCAATCATTCTCTGTTCTCGTTCTCTTTTCTTCGATATTCTTAACCTTCTACCGCCAGGTATTTCACTTTTAATTGAATGATGCATATTACTAATATCTATCGATATCAGTAGCACACACTAAAATATTAACAATCTATTGCACATAGTCTGTAAGCTTAAAAAATATAATAATTATTTCATAATCGTTATTTTTGAAAATAATCAAATGAATTTGGCACACTTATACACAGATGTATATTTCCTAGCTTATGACATATTATGATAATCAATAAAAGTAGACTTAATTACAAAAGTATATAAAAGTGACTTAGATATAGGCGAATGTAATAAACTCTCTTCCAGTACTTCTTTTTTTCAATAGAGAAATATTTGATAAATGTCATGTCACAAATAACAAATGCATATCTATATGTATATACTAATGACAAGGTGTATGAATAAGCGGAGAGGAAAAAAAAACAAATTACAGAATAAATGATGAATTAGGCTACTTTAATTTCTATTAGAACCAACAACAATAAATAAATAGATAAAGAATAAAAAATCAAACATTAAAATTATTTGTCTTATTTCTACGTTGATTATTCACTGTTTAGTGTTATTATAATCGTTATTAAGATAAAAACATTTAGTTTTACATGGTTCAATTGTGATAAGTATTATTTGTGAAAGAACAAAACGATTCTTCAGTACATTGATATTATTGATATAATCTAAAAGTATACCATGTGCATGGATGATAATTCGATTAATTTTAAAATGTATATTTAAAGATAAATATCTTTGTCTGCTAATTCTTTTTTTATTTATTAGAAACTACATGGTCTATTCAATGAACAAATTTACTGAACTACTTAAGTTGATTTAATTAAATAAGTGACTTATTCCATTATACTTAATCATTCATTATTTTAAAAGTATGATGTACGTGAATGTTCTATTGAGTTTATGTTGTGGGGCCCGTTACTTTGTCGTCGTTTTGGATCGGACAATGTTTGTTGAAAGGGTTCTCCACTTTAGTGGTTCATGGATCTGGCTCCAAGGAGATCGTAATGATGATTGTTGTTGAAATATATATGTCGCCTATCCTCGTATATAATCATCGACTTTAATCGCGTTAGTCAATAAGGGATTTAGATAAGTCAAATAACGAGAATGGACTTTTGAATATATATATATTGTATATGAAGCGAATGGAATAGAGAGAAGAGAAACGACGCGCAGTGGAGATGGCAGGTAAGCCAACTCCCATTTAACCAAGTGTTAACCAATATTTATAGTTAAACCAAAATAGGTTACGGATATGCGATGAGTAATCGGATAAGAAATGTGCACACACCTACGCTCATATAAAAACAGTCAAGACTGATAAGCGAATGATTAACAAGGTCAAAACGTGACTCAACCAGAATGAATAGATTGGGCTGTCAGAAAGCTAGAATAAGGTATATGAGCTTAAAATAATAACCGACACTACAATGTTATACTGATGGAGATGATGACTGCATCACACAAATGAGCCCATATATATATTCAGCATTGTTTTTAAGTGAACACTCTAGACAATGTTTCGATTACTGAAGCAGGTCAAACTCTGTAATCATCTGACGTAATATACTGGGATCCATTTGTTGATCAAAAGAATTATTTGTACTACATAGACGAGAATAACATGAGAGCATCAATTAATGTTTTTAACAGTTAAGATGGAGATAAACCAAGTATACCGTTGTAGATGGGAAGTAATTTGAAGGGAGTAATTTTAATATGTACTATATTTCTTTAAAAGGTGAAGAATTATTTAGAACACAAAATGTATCCTGCATTTTCACATTCATTCATTTGTAAAAGATCAAAACTTCAGTTAGAGTGTGAATCTACCAGTTAAGAGTGAACAGTAATATCGGTTAGACGAAGGTAGAGTTCACACTTTAAATGAGACTTGTTTACTAGAGATTATTCATCATATTTCTTACTTGACTTTGCTGTGGCATATTTCATTCTTGTAAATAATGTTCTTCATAAAAGTTATCTTTAAGCTAGACGAAATTATCAACAAACTCAATCTAATATAAAGTAATCATTTGGTCATTACTGAATATAACGAGAATGAACAGTCACGACAATCAATTTAGAAATAAAACAGTAATACACTGAAATCATTGAATTAAGATATAATTATATCACGACTTTGAGGTAACTAAATTAATCTCAGTTGTTTGGTGATTGTCTAAAGATTTGAAGATCGTGTTCATGATCTGGTACAACATAAAATTAGAATCTCTAAAATCACGCTTACGACTAACTATTTAATGATGATAGTAAAAAATCCATGTTTAAGCAAGATACACTACCTATGATGATAGAAGACGCGATTTTCATTAATATGAAATAAAACCGAAGTTTCTGACAAAATGAATCTGCTTTTACTGCATTCTTTATCTTGTTTTCGTTAATAAGGAATAGTTTTACAAGGAACGTAACAAATTTAATAAAGTAACTAATTCGCAAAATATACATCGATATTAAGAAATAAACCAACAGTGTTATCTTGCTAAAGCCTCAGAGATGACTCATTATTAATCACTAAGTTTTAGTTTTCACGCTGGGTTAAATAACTTTCAATCATGGTGGATCCTTTTAGAACTAGCTAGTTGGTTATGTGTATCGTACAGCCTAGAGGTTAATGGTCATAACGACTATTCACTAATAAATGATGGATGTAATGTCATAGAAATTCAGACACAGACATAATAATACTACACCGTCAATATTTCAGCTTATGCCATAAGGATTAAAACGTCGAACTAGACTTTTATTTGCGGTGAAATGAATGTTTACATCACTGATAAATATCTGAAACAAATATTCAAGAAACGTTTTTATTAACCTTGAGTAACATAGTATTTTTGCTCACCAGTATTTCTGCCACTATTTAGCTTATTTATTTATATATTGTTGTTTTATAATGAAAACAAATTCGTATTTACATGTGTGGATTTTCTAAAGTTCGGTAAACAGTCATAATTTATAGCATGGAGACCTATAGCGTACTATGACACGAAAGCGGTCCTAGCAATCCAGAAGTTTACAATCTTTATTATCGTCTAAATGCCGTCTTTTGGACTTTTTAACCTTCAAACTTATTCACTTTTTGTTGTCTTGTATGTTTATCATTTTTACAACCGTCCATACTACAATTTGTTTTTAGATTAACTCAGTTTTAGACATTTCCTCTTACTTTTCTGATGTGAAATGTAATAACTTACACCGACGCACATATTGTCAAGGTCGTCACTGATGAGTGGTTGAGGCCAATCAAACTTCAAAACATTTAGAAAAATAAATTTTATAGTTACAGATATATTTGTAAGAAGATAATTGATAAATTGTTACCTTGATCATCACATTCAGATATATTACTGATCAGAATTTTCATCTTCAATCAATTTGTAATTTGATGATTAAGCTGATTATACCAAGTTCATCTGAGAACACAATAGATCATACACTAATAGATAGTTATCAAGACTACTTGAAATATTTTGCATAGAATTTCCTTCTTCCTTTTTCCTTATTAATCAAAAAAACCTTAAAAATCAATAACATTGAATGATTAGTAAACAATTATTACTGTTTACTATGGAAGTCAACTGAAATGAATAAAACGAATTGAAATATAGTTTACTAAGAAAAGAAATGTGTTACACATAAGACAAATGAACATTTCTTATAAAAACAGAGTTATTTTCATAATGTTTATTGTCTGCTTATCTCGGGTAAATAACTATTACATTATATCTGTTTTACTATGTACACAAATATATAATATTTATCTAATAGTAATCAATAAGTAGATCTGTGTTATACAAATATTTATCCTCTAATATTAATGATTAGATGTGATTGATTGTATAGGGGAAATAACAGGAAGGCAAACTCCAAATAAGATTTCTTTTTATAAAAAAAAGGTTTATATTACTTCGATCTTAATCTTATCTCTAGATTATTTGTACTAATTTTTTGTCCTATTGATTGATAATAAAAAAAATTCTAAACTGAATTTGATAATATACTCTGGATAAAAGTATGGCTACTCAAACAACGTAATCAAAAACAAAAGTCTTATGAATCAAAATAAGCTATCGAAAAATCAATCACAAAAACTAAGGAACAAATCATCTTATCACATGAAAGAAATGTCTCAGAAACTAAATTAATGGTTTTGCGGTCCTTCGAAATTAACATAGCTCATGAACTGATACTGCAGTGAACAGAACACGGGCTGAGACAATCGAATGTATTTGACACAAAATTACAGGACTTGTTAATAAAATCTAACAATCATAAAGTAAATGCTTAATTTGCATAATGTCCACCAATTGTCTCAAAACGACTCAGATTTCATGGTTCTTGCATTTTCATACAAATTGCATCCTGTTTTCATTCTTTACTGTTCGATCTTTTTGTCTCTCTGCCGCCAAACATTTTGTTCACGACTAACATCATCTACTACTTATGTCAATATAAGTAGCACACACCACAATACTATCATTCATTCTGTTCTATTCAGGTCAAAAGACATAACAACAAAATAATAAATCTAACCTCATCTACAAAATAGATTATATCAAATGTGAGCAATATTATGTTTAAAAAGTTGGCGCTCTTTTTACCTACTCAGAAAAGAAACACAAACGAGAAATTAGGCGAGATGCAGGTAACCATGACCGGGAAAAGGTTGAAATTCTGAACCAGGCAGACGCCAACAGTAATAAAGAATTTCCAGAAACACAGAATTTAGATCACCTCGCGATCAACAAATCTACAGATATAGGTCCAATTTATCAACCTTTACGGATGAAGTTAAGTGGTCACAAATCTGAATGTTAGCCTGCAAAACTAGTCTATGTGAATACAACGTCAAATGAAGACAACTAAGTCCGAAAGTCACTTAATCATAAGTAAGGACTTCATAACATGAAGTAGACTTTGAAATTGTTTTTCAAAGTGATTGAAAAGCTCTTCAATTAAACTATCAAGCTCAGAGAACACGACAAAACCAAAAGTATCTACCTATTCTTCCCCATTATAGGAAACTAAACAGAAGAATATTCATGCATGATTTTCAACATTTATATCATGTAATAATTTTCACTGTGTTGTTTATAAACTATGCCAGTAAATTTTAAATTTATCTTACATGTTAACACTATAGATAGTTTAAAATTGTATATGATGCTCTCAGTTCACACATACACTTACATACAGAAATTTCTAACATTGCAATTGATAGAATATCTTATTTTAAATTCTAAAAAAGTGAATCATGATTTATGGATATCACGGGTACTTTCAACAAGTTTGTCAAAATAGTTGAAAAGAACAAAAGTTCAGACCTGTCAACAGTATTTTTTTTTGTATATATATTTCGATGAATAGACAACTGAATAACAGTCCAATTCATTTATAGATATGTAATTGTTTACAGTTTTGTCCAGAAAATTACCATAAAAATATGAAAATTAAAAATATTTGAAATATTCTTTATTCTATAGTAGATTTAAAAATTACACTTAAAATAATCTCAATGATTATGATGTAAATAATCTTAACGTTTTGTGTGGTTGGATTACCTCATTGAACAATCTCAGATCAGTTTGAATAACAATAGAATCTATTCGTTTGCAGAGAAAGTTATCTTCATACATCAGTAACATAATTTTATACCTAATTATATTCATCAAATCAAGTATGAATATGTTAATGTAAAGAATGTGAAATGACTTGAATTTTTTGTTCATATGTGAAAGATTTACGACAGATCGTTAATTACAAATAATAAAGGACTTTTGATAGCATTTTCACTATGACAGAAATTTGTTTCCAGTGTAGAAGCTATTTTATATACATAAGAAAATATCTAAAAATGATTTGTCCTTTGGTTTTACGAAAAGTTGGGATCACGTCTCAGAAATTAAGGTATTACTTCACCAAAAATTATTATTTAAGTGGAGATATACATAAACCATATAAAGTTTTTGAATGACAGGATCTATCGCAATCATGCAGGGTCATTCACTTTTTGTCATCCTTTAGATGATGAGTTTTAAAATTACTTTATACTTTCTGTTATGCAAATCCACTGTTCTGACATCACCATGACTTATCGTTACCACCATCATTGACACTGTCACTACATGGGATACTATGGTATTCATTTCCCTCTCTCACTTTCTGTGCTATGTTGTGACAACGATAACCGATATAAACATATCAGATTCTGCTTTATTTGTGACTGACTATCAGTTAATGTTTAGACAAAATATCCGTTCTTATTATAGAATTCGCTAATGACCACTCACTGATTTATTATGATATTGTATGATTACACTGTATCACTTGAAATCTTTGAGCTAGATCAAGGTCAATAAAACCCTGGTATACTTTATCACACTTGATATATAGTCCGTCTTAACAATGTACATTCATTCAAAGAAAAGATGGATGGTGGTCAGCAGTGGAATTCAGGAGTCGCGTTTTGTCATAACTGGGACTTGTCAACTGGATGTTCCTACATCCTCGAGTTGATGTTCACTCCGGGACTCTAACTTCGTACCGTGATAGAAAAGAAAACTAGAACAATGTTTAATCGAATGCATTAAAAAATTCAATCCATATTTTTCGCGTCTTTTTTGATGAATAATGCACTTTAGCGTTTCTATGATGAAATTTTTACGATTTGAAATTAGCTTTCATCACGAACTTATATAAGGTTGAATGAAAAGTAAAAGGCCTTGTTTGTTTACAAATAGCCACTCTTGTTGTCTGCTCTCTTTCACTCTCTTTTACTATGTCTTACTGCGTTTCTTTTTGTTTAACGGACAAGTAATCTGATAAACAGATGGTGTAATAAGAATTTTTCTACAAATTTAAAAATATACATCAAACAGTAGGCAACAATGAAGCTTACATTATTATTATTTTATTACTGTTCCCATCAGTACTAATGTTTAAAAGAATTTGTTTGTTTCTTTCAACGATGACCTTTCTTGCCTTTTTGTGCTTTGAACTTTCATTAAACACCTGTTGTGACTGGAAATCATCTCAGGTCATAACAGAGTTAATCATATATATATACAATATGAAATTCTACATGAAGCTCAGCTATTCATTGTAATATGGTATGTGGGTTATTGCTATGAAGCATTTATAATTATTGTGATATAATTAGATAGAGATATTGCAAATTAAACAGTTGAATTATAGGTCTTGTGAAAATTATCATTTATCGTTGAACATGTGACGACTTGTTAGATTGTTAAACTAATTCATAGTTTTGTATAATTCATTCGAAACAGTCCAAATATGATGAAATAAACATCTGGGGAATTCAAAACAAATAAAAAAATTGAGTTAGATATGCATTTGACAGTTCGCCAAAATAAAAACACTCCATTTATAGTTTTGTCTATTAAACTGGAAAGAAAAATTATAACATGAACTTATTACGAGCATAGAGATTGTGAAAACTCTTCAACAATCGACACCCACCATCCAACCCCCACGGACCTAATCCAATACATTTGGCTCGTCATGAGAACGCTTAAGGTCTAGCCTGCTAAACCAGATTAACTTAAGTCATATTTGTACTCCATTGGATTGAGACTTCGCACGTGAGCCCCCAAATGTTCACAGAAGTAAGGCGAGTTTGAAGTTGATGTAAATACATACCAATAGGACTCGGGAAAGGCTTTTAAAATTGTATTTATAACAAATAAATTAAATGTTGTCAATAATTATTATATGTTAACGAAAACTCGGGAATATCGATTAGAATAGTAATCAAAGTACATGAAGCTGATTCTAACTGTTTACTTCATAAAACAATGAAATTCAAGTTTTATTGAATTAGTAAACTGATCAAAGCTGGATAACCACTTAAAACCCGGAGACACTGGACGTCCATTTCTGCCCAGTATGCGATTCCTCAGCAGTAGGCACCCACGACTGAATAGGTGGGAGTCGAACGCAGATCATTCACTATCATGCGCGAATTCCTAACCTCCAGACCAATGAGTTATGATGTGCTGTTGTTCAAATCTAAATTATATCTGCCGACTTAACGATAACTGAAAGTAAAATGAGTTACAATTTGTTAGCTAAGGACATTTTGAGATTCTAATCTAAAAAGACGTCTACAAATCAATATAATGATACAATCAAGTAAGAGTTAGCAAGAATACGATACGGTGTAATAACAATAAATCTATTACTGCTTTGACAAACTAACATTTGTTTCCTTATGAATAAATCAATAAATTTTCAGTGATACAGCTATAACTGCAGTAAATTTATTAAAACTACAGTATGATTATTAAACCATAACTATACTAAAGATTTAACAATACCTACTTGGTTTCCCGTTCCACTAAGATATCTTTGAATCATACTATTGAAACCTTGTATTCTTTTTTACTTTTTACTGAAGATCCTTTCTTTAACTTCAATTTCCAAACATTACAAGTTGTCATCAGTTATTGAGAACCAAATAAAAACAATATTTAATGTATTTCGTTGATCTCTCTCGCTTACTCTTTCTTTTTCAAAAAAAACCCGTTCAATCAGTGATCCAACAATTTAGAATTTGTTAATAATCAATAATTGATAATTAATAACTAATAAAATAATGATAAATCAATAAATAATTTCTGAATAACATTTGTAAGAATTTGTTTTATGATGATCCTGATTGAATTTATTTTCTATTATTTACATAAAAAATATTATGGAATCATTTGACTTTATAGTACTTAATCAATTTTTAGAAAAAAACAAATTAAACTTTACACAGTTATACTTGAACTTTATCATTAAATAATAGTGAAAAAAAATAAAATAATCAATAATAATGGAGGTGTTTTTTTCTTCAAAAAATGAACATGCCTAAAAATCCGATAATCAATCAGATGTGATTATATCAAATAGTTTATCAAGTTGATATAATGATGATGGTAACAAAAAGTAGTGAAATCACTCACTTACTTACGCCTGTTACTCCCAATGGAGCATAGGCCGCTGACCAGCATTCTCCAACCCACTCTGTCCTGGGCCTTCTTTTCTAGTTCCATCCAATTCTTGTTCATTTTTCTCATTTCTATTTCCATTTCTCGGCGTAATGTGTTCTTTGATCTTCCTCTTCTCCTTTAACCTTGAGGATTCCATGTGGGGGCTTGTCTTGTGATGCAGTTGGGTGCTTTCCTCAATGTGTGTCCTATCCAATTCCAGCGCTTCTTCCTAATTTCTTCCTCCACTGGAATCTGGTTTATTCTCTCCCACAGTACGTTAATGCTAATAGTGTCCGGTCAACGGATCCGAAGTATTTTGCGTAGACAACTGTTAACAAACACCTGTATTTTCTGGATGATGGCTTTCGTAGTTCTCCAGGTTTCTGCCCCATACAGTAGAACTGTCTTGACATTTGTATTGAAAATCCTGACCTTTGTGTTGGTTGACAGTTGTTTTGAAATCCAGATGTTCTTCAATCGTAAATATGCTGCTCTTGCTTTACCGATCCGCGCTTAGTGAAATCAATAGATTGCAATAAAATAAAGAGTTACACATATTAGGAATTTTTATGTTGGTTTGATCAAGAAAAATTGTATTTATTTATGATTAAATATCTTATAACTAAATTGTTTGAACGTTTGAATACTTTTTAGAGTTAAATCGTTTTGAATTCTTTGTGACATTGTAATGATAATCAAATTTCAATAGTACGTGATCTTCACAAATCCAGAGTTGTATAAAAAACATGTTGTTGCAAGGGATAACTGTGATGGTGGTTTTTCTAAAGTCTAGTGAATAGTCTCTGTTTGTGGAATCGAGGATTTGTGATATAGTAAATCACAAGCGATATCTGATGTAGATAGTAAGATACCACAAATTGTCTGAATCGATAATGTCTAACATTGAATTAGTCTGAATGAAATTTTAGTTCTCACTAGATTTCAATATTTTATGCTTGATCTTGTGTGATGTAAATGTACACAAATGAAAAATCTCAAATTGTAGTGAAGCATCTTTCTGTTGCATATCGGTTTTCAGTAATTCACCCCTTGATGACCTTTGCAATGAGCAAACTCCGAAATGATAACAAAGTGTATGCATCATTTCATGAATTATTAATTTCAATTTGATGAAATAAGTTTTAATAGTATAGTACTTTTTTGAAACATTTTACCGTGTGAATGGTATGATAACCATATGGTTCAAATAGAGTGCTAGTATAGTTGCAAGGGAAACGAAAACTTAACGTAAAATCCAATTTTCATGATAGCAAATTTTGTTTTTGATTTTTCATTTGATCACTGTACCTTCCAAAGTAGACGATATTATTGGATTTATAAATCACACACTGATATAAACGCTTTTCTTTCTGGTCACATCACTTTTATGGGTGCTATAGATATAAGTCGGTGGACCAAAGTCGACTGACATGTACCAGGGCTCAAACCAAGGATCGATTGGCTGAAAGTCACGTACTTCACCATGTGTACATTTAAACCATGTATTGGTGTTCTCACAGAATCTTACTAAATTTACACTTACAACGTCTATTCACTAGTTAATTTATAATGCTATACTCTTTAAAACAATAATGATGATTATGACTAATAAAACAAAGATATACTTGTAAGCTTTAAGAATTAAGTCAAACAGATAGATTATAGATAGGTAGAGTCCATCAAAATTTAACTAAAAAATCAAGAATATCATAAAACCAGTCCTTGAACGAAAAATATTTGCTAATGACATCTAGAAAACTACTACTGGAACATATAATTGACCAAAAATCACTTGAAGAATATTTAACCAATCAAATAATCGATATAAAGTTTGTAGTATATTAGGTTCTTAATTGATTAGAGATTATTTATTAATGTTTTTTTAATGAAGTCATCATTACCCATAATCACGATTGTCAACTTGATGAGTAGATGAAATGGTTTGATGAAGTGGAATGCAAATTTATGACTTCATACTATATTTACATTTTTGTTATTATACTACAAATAATATTCTTTCGTTAAATTCACTGTTCTTATATACATTAATACTGTCACAGTAGTGAAATAACATAAGTGATAGCGGGTTTATGATATATGGACTATTCTCAACCATTAATGTATAGTTAGTGAATTTCCAGTTAAATTATCATTACTCTAAACGATTTCTTCTATATTGATATTCAATAGACGTTCATCTTCTGAAACTTTTAATTAGCTATTTAACTTTTTATTAAACCTATAATGTAAATATCTATGTCCATTCTTTAGACTTTACATACTAGGTGTAAATATCAAATTAAAACGAACAAAAAAGTATCACCTTTAACTATCTAGTGAAAAACAAACGAACAAATTGAAGTTCAATGATAATTTAATATATACAAATAGAAAAACAGAAATTATATTTTGGTTATCATTATTATCTATAATTACTTTATTTGAAAAATAAACGAGGGGAAACATGAATTCATTCATTTTTGTTTTAACTATTTCCTGTATAATAATTAAAGCGCGCACTCAAATTTCAATATAACGAATAATCATTGTATCCACTTACATTGTATACAAACATACATTTTAGATAAAAGTAGGATTATTCAATTTTATTATCATTTAAAAAGATGTTATCTATGGATTATTAACATTATCAATATAATTTGTCTAATGTAAACAAGCACATTCATATTTCAACAATGAATTTCAATAATCAATTTTGTTTCAATAACATAATTTTCTCTTATTGTTATTCAAGGTGATCAATTAAATAAGTTAGTTTCAAGTTCCTTTTTTATTTCGATTTTTTCTAAAAGAAAATGACTCTGTTTATTTAGTTTTTTTTTCTATTCTAACAGAAACCAGTCCATAAAATTAACAGTTTCGATATGATCAATTTATTTATGTATACACATATACCCATACCCTATACTCATACTTATACATTGACTAATCAGTCTTGAACTAACTAATTAAAAATAAGATTGTAGGTCAAAAAAAAGATTGAGGAAGTAAATTTTACACTCATTGCACTATTACAATTGTTAAATGACAATATTCATTAATAGAAATAATAATGGTAATAATTATCATTATTATTACTACTACTGTTATTATTATTATTAATATTACTATTATCATTATTGTTATTATTATTATTAGAGTTAAAAGTAGGCATTGATAAAAAATAAAGAAATATTGTCAACTTAGTATATTTTCGGCCGACTGTAATAATCATTAATATAGAAGTTATTTTCAATATCTGTCATGGTTATATTGAAAAAGTGAATGATAAGGAAAAAAGAAATAAGAATTTTATAGTTTCATTACTGGAACTGATGTATTTTCTCTTTATTATCTTTATAAAATTATAAATATAAAAGAGAAAACGATAAATGAAAGGTATTGATCATACAACTAAGAACTAATTAATACGAATAATAGGCTATTTACGATTTCAGCAAATAGACACATACTATATACGTAAAAATACATTTACATACACACATATGTATTATATATATATATATATATATATATATATATATATATATATATATATATATATATATAACTTAATCAGTTGTTGACAAATGCACAACAATATCTTCATTTGAATACTTCATCTATTCTTCCCATCCAATGACCAGGATGGTTAGGTGGGAGGGGATAGTTTTTAAGAATATATATATATATATATATATATATATATATATATATATATATATATATATGAATGTAAGCAATCATGCGTGTCCATTTTCCATCTGTCATTAGCGTGTATTGCATGACGGGAACAAGCGCGACACCGCCGATAACAATTCTGACGCACTTGTCAAATTCACCGTTTCCGTTGCCGCCATTTTGACATGATTAAATTACTAGTATACTAATCTCACAGATGGTATCAAATCAATAAATTTGCTGGTTGCATTCAAATGTATATATATATATACGCTGAATAATTGACAGTTGGCTATATGTTAGTTGTTCAATAATTTTGGAAACTTATAAATCATATATATATATATATATATATGGGGGGGTAGACATATTTTGGCCCAGATATTAAATTCATAATATAACAGCCAAAGAACTTATTTGTCTATTTTGAAAATTATTTGATGATTCGTTTGAAATATGATCAGGAAAATGGTTTCATGTTTATGATGACATAATGAAATAACCACAAAAATTGATTTGAATAGTAAATTTATAATCAAATTCAGACAATATTCAATTTTGATCAACAGACAAAAGTATGAAATTCTTAACACAACTTCTGGTTTACTTACTAGTTCGACTTATTTATGTATCACAATAGTTGATATCTTGAGTCAATTAAGCTAGAGCACTATGGAAATCTTGGAAGCATTGGTGAGGAGTCCCACAGTAGGACGAAATGGCCGTCCAGTGCTTCCAGGTTTTATATGGTGGTCTAGCTTCAATTGAATCATGCTCTCAACTGTTGAAATTACTATAATATCCACAGAAACCTCTTCTGTTATTTGTGTTTCTCCTCCATATTTAATCATCTCTGTAGAGTTGAAGAGAAAATTTGTACTTGACCATGTTAATTTTTCAAAGTGAGTCTTTTATCACAACTGACATTTCTCAAACCAATTATTTCTTTTCACTTTTGTTTTAAGTAAAATCACTGAGAATATAAACTGACATTTTTATTCCATGAAGTCACTACTGAATATCTCTTTTGTTGTTCTAAATTATCACATAGGTGATTTCATTTCAATCTACATTTCGTGTAGCTTATTATACTCCAGAGTAAATAAATAAAAATGATATCATTCTCTAATGCTATATAGTCTTATTCATAGTTAGCTTTTATATTTAGTAGTAAAATATATTATTTAAAAGGTAGATTTTATCACAGGTAAGCATTAATTTATAAAACAAACGGCAGAGAAAATATGATGTCTTTGTATCCAAATAGTTAGGTCTATATCGTGGCTAAATGAATTAATCGGCCACGTAATATTTCGGTCGCTTGACATTACTGAAAGCTACATCATCATTTTTTATCAGAGATGATCAGTAACATCACTGAATATATGTAGTCCATGTCAGTCTACATAATTCTTTTATATCTTATTCATTTATGTTAGAAGTAATCCTCTTCAGGTTTATACAACTAAAGTTACTCCAACACAGTTAAAAATGGAATATATATAATCAGTTAAAATCAAAAGCCATTGGTCACCCAACGATCGAACTACAAATACTCAGACTATATTTTGAGTTCATTACCTATTTATCATTAATTAACCCAGCTTTTCCCATTTCCAACTTCATTTATTACAATACCAGACAAGATATTGGATGATCAATGCTGAGGAACCTCATATTAGGACAATTAGCTCTCCAGTACTTTTTGACTTTTAACAGTTTCATTGTTAGGTTATGTTAGGTTATCTTGAAGTAGGCTATTTCTAAAAGTAATTAATAAAATGTGAAGAGATTATGTCAATTCATACAATACAACACAATCTTCACAAACTTTACGCCATAATAATTAATTACATTATTGTATTCATATAGTGTTTAACAAACACAATCAATATCATTCAATCTATTAATTAATGTTCTTGTCATTCGGTCTATGTAAATTATATTGTTATATGCAACTGTACAATGGAATGTATTCAGCTAAAATGTTTTATAAATAAATTTAACAACGTCATTTAAATAAATAACTTACAAATAATAATAGTAATAGTAATAATAATACTACTATTATAACCATAGCAATAGTAGTAGTAGTAGTAGTAGTGGTAGTAATAATAATACTACTATTATAACAATAGTAATAATGGTAATTTATGTTCACAATAAGTAAATTCTATTTTGAAATATATACAAATAATTTATCATGATGAATCACTTAAATGTATAATATTCAATATGGAATACACATTATTAAACTAATCTCTATAGTAATTAATAAGACTTTCAAATTTAATAGAATATTTATTAATCCTTAAATTCATGTCAAATGATGTTACATTTCATCCATTTGATAAATACAAATATTCACATTCAATTTTGTAAAAGTGTTTTTATGAGAGCTAATGATTATTTATATTGACTCAAATCTAAGTACATAAAACACTGTTCAATGTCAAGCCTCAATAAATGAAAAAAAACTTGTGTCTTAAATAGTAGTGTTGAGATTCCTTATGATGATTTAAACCTAAGAAGTCTACACGTATTAAACACGATATTTTCTGAACAGAAAGCTGAAAGTGGATGATCTATATTTTTCGGCTTTAATGGATTAGCAATTCTATGTTACCATAAAGCAGTTTTATCGTTGAAATCCTGGTTCTCTTGAGTCTCGTCCAACACAATCACAAAAACTTTAAGAAGCTCGTCTAGAATGGGTTCTCTGATAGTCGTTGGACTAGCACACAAGGGGCGATATATTCTTTAGAGAACTCATCTAGTTAACTTTAATAACATAAATACGATCTTATGATGTGTTTGTCCGATTGATAATGATCAAATATCATCCGGTTGGGTGATTTTCTACTTCTCCCAGAAAACATTGAACTATTATTCAAGAACTGAACATTAGACGATGTAGGTTTGCAATTACTTAGTCCGTGGATTTACCATCGAGTATAAGCTAATCTGAATAAGCTACTTAACACTTTTCCAATAAAACAACAAACGTAGATTTCTATGCTAATATGTCCGCAAATTTTCAGTAGTTTTCAGTACTTCTGAAGAAGAATTGTGAATCCTGACCCAAAATTCATCTGTCAAAAGTTAGAAATAAACACAGTTATAAGCAATAACCATGAATTATAAAATGTCTGTTTTGGAAACAATTAGAGTTAGCGATCTTTATACTGCACCAGACACCGTTGTGCACTACGAAAGAAAAAAGCATCACAATGAAAATAGATTTTCTGAAGATGTAACCGAATGCTTATTAACGTATTGACTGAATAAATGAAAGTTGAGTAACTGCGATTAATTTAATTAATTTATTAAAATAAAACTACGATAGTAGATAAAAAAGTTACTTAACTGCTAAACACTTGAAGCGAGGATGATAAAATGTCTGAATAATACTTCCCACCACTTAAAAGCAGGATACTGTTTCTGGACTTGGTTGTGCCAGTGGCTAATTTAACCATGGAGAGTAAGTTTGCCTACTGTGCTGGCTGCTTTTCTTCTTTTGAGTTTTACCAACCCTCGTATATCAGTGGCTGATACAATTTGAGATGAATACAAAATTTGTGCTCACCTTTCTTAAACTTGTATCACCAATACGGAAGGCGGTATGTCCGTCTGTCTATCAATAGTAAATACAGCGTATACCAATTTTCTTTGTTATACTATGCTTCTATGATACACATTTTTATGGAACGCCAAGCATAAATGTTGCAGGAAATTAATTATAAGTCACTTTGAAACATCCTTTCACATGACGAAACCACGAAGCGAATAGCGCTGAGGTTAGCTTATGCCATTGATTGGGAACATAGAACTGATTGGTAAGAGTATAAATTATCATTGATATGTATTACGCCTCATGCCACTCCCTACCTTCATATGTTATAGTGACTAGAATAGGGGTAAGTTGGGCGATGGCTGGGTACATTAGCTGTTGGTCTGAGCTGTGTTGATGGATGAAGACTTCCTGATTGGAATACATGTCATAATAGTGATAGTCGAAATTTGTCACAGTAGTAAGGTTGTAGTCACTCTTCGTATTCTTTTAAGCCATTAGTTAATACCCTTCAATTCTTATCAGTTTTATTATGTTCATTTTGCAACCACAATGTATATTAACAATTCTTCTTATCTCTTTTTGATTATCTGAAATTCTCTGATTGTGCCAATTTAAGATATAGCAATCTGTAGTAATACCAACTTGTACAAAATCTTACTTTTTTAACTTATGACTGAGCAACTGATTAAACGTCTCCAAATATTGTATTTTTCAATATAATAACGATGGTTTATATTATTGGACAATACCATACAAAGAAACTGAACTACTTAACTGTTCCTAAATATAACATGATTATTATTTTTACCGTTCATAAATCAGTTACATGCAAATAATTACTTAGATTACAGTCAGTATTGTCAATTGAAGTATATGCGTTACAAGCATCATTGAATCAGCAGTAACTTGTGGTCGATTTTACATTCCTAATTAACCGATGCACAAAATAAAGCCGATAAACCAGTTACAAATATGTTAAGAATGTTATGAGTATATGATTTTATATTTTTAATCAAATTTTCTGCCTACATATCATTTCAAGTCAAACAACCTAAGCATATCATGTAAGCTGTAAATATTTTCCAACTTTTTGACGATCGAAATTTACACAATTCACGTTCCTTTCTTATTCTGGATAACAAAGAATTAAGAAAGCAACAGTAACTGGATTCAACTTCGCGATACAATAATAGAATGTACTAAGTGAGAAATTTCTTTTAAAGGTGGTTGTAGCTAGTCAACAGGAAACCCTGGACCCGTGTTTCGTGCTACTTGGTACTCGTCAGCAGGGTGTACCTGTAATCTTGAGGGAACTGGTGCTCCCTGACGGATTCGATCCCGTGCTATTTATAAAATTTATACAATTAGATAAGTAATAAGATAAAAGTTACAGCACATAATTAAACTGGCTTAATTTTCGTTTCACTAAAAATTAATGAATGCTAGTTAAGGTAGTCGATTTTATCTTATTACATTTAAAACAATTATATATACTTATATTCGCTCATATGTAAATAGCAAATGATATTTTCATATTGAACAATTTCTCATCCAACAAATGGATATCTAAACAATAGTTAGTGTGGCACCAACTGACCAATTTAAGTGTTTCACAATGTTAATACTTAAAAGTATATGTTCGGATAGGTGATTACATAAATCGTGTTATTAGTGATTATGAATTGTGAATACCATACTTCAGTTAATTACCCAGATTAGACTGACAAAAAAAGCTCGATGTGTGTGGTAGTAGTGTGCTTTATGCTACTTAGGTCTGTTAACATAAGTAGTATGTAACACCAATCGGAAGTGGAAACTCTGGCAGCAGAAGGATAAAAAGATCAAGTTGAAGAGAATAGAAGGGGAAATAGAAAGAAATTGTGGATAGAAAGAAGCATACAGAATGCAAAGTACACTGACGTAAATTTACATATGAAGTATTCAATGTATGGTTCTCATATTCTGTGTTCTCGCATTAACAATAATAATAATAACGATGATAGTGTTGGTAGTTATATTAGTAACGTTTCCGGAATCTAATCAGTACAGATGAAGGATTTGAATTTGAATGACTAGGGTGTGTTGAAGTCATGTCAATTAAATGAATTTCCTATCACGTATACCTCGTATTCATTTCAACATTAAACTTTGATTGTTATATCCTCAAGGGACAATATGTACATTAAATATGACCATAATCTTATGTGGAGTTGGTTATTTGTTTGTTTGTTTTTTACACTGAGATTTTGTCTAGACATATTGTACTTTTTATGGCCAGGTCATTTTATTGTTACTCTAATAAAATTTGATGTGAATTATAAGCAATTTACATAGCTCTATTTATACAAAACATAAACGTGATACATGTCCTAATATATATATATAGCTCAGGGCTATACGTCTTATTTAATCTTCGCTGATTCACAGTCGGTGATTTGAATATCTGCATTAAATATGTACTCATGATTTAGCTTAATGTCACTATGACGAACGACGGATATAAACATTACTGATGTAAATAACTTAATTATCTTAACGTGATAAAATCCATTTACTAACAATAATAATCATTATAATAGAACATGAGGACAGAAATAGATGGAAAACGATTTGCAATAAATTATTATATTTGCTAAAACATTCAATATAAGCTTACGAAACTAGTATCCAGTGAAAGGTCACAAAACACATTAAGTTCAATTCAAGATACACTTATTAATTTTAATAGTTGAAATCATGAGCCATTTGAAGCCAGACCATCATGGAAAACCCGGAAAAACTGAACGGATGGTTCATCCTATTGTGGGACTCCTCAGAAGTGAGTATCCATGGTCCCACCTCGTGAAACTTGAACCCAAGACCTATCAGTCTCGCGCGCGAGGGCTTAACCCCCAGACAACTGAGCCGGCCGGCATCCGACGGTGTTAATGTCTAACTTTAACTAATCTACGAAATTGAGAGACACATGCTGGCTCGGTGGTCTAGAGGTTAACCGCGAGGCCGATAGGTCCTGGGTTCAAATCTCGTGAGGTGGGATCGTGGACGCTCACTGCTGAGGAGTCCCACAACAGGACGAAACGGCCGTCCAGATCTTCCAGGTCTTTCATGGTGGTCTAGCTTCAATTGACTCGTGATCTCAGCTATTAAAATTACTATAATATCCACAAAACCCCTTCATGTACTTATTACTTAGATGTACTTGTTTTCAGGTTAGAAAATAGTGTTATTACTTTGCTTTGTTTTAAATAGACATAATTTTGAAGAACATTTTGGGCCGCCAAGTGAAACGCTGCAGTTATTTCAAATTTCAGTCGCTGAGATTTCTTTACAAATATAACTCCCTGATTAATGTTGTGAGACCTATCGTCCAAATTTAGATGAAATTTCTTGCGTCGAACAAATTTATCTAAACTGAATATTTAAGACAATTATGCCAGTATGTAGTTTTAGAATTCGAATACTGTCTCCACTAACAAAAAGAATAATTCTATCCATTTTTCCATTCTGTAGCAATTACAGTGAACGAGTTATCTGTCATCATTCCATTTTACTGATAGAATATATTATTTATGAGGATTGGTTCAATTTACAAACGATTTTTATCACATATTAACTTCAGTCGGGATACCATTAGGATCTAGGGATCAATAAACGTTTGTTTCACCCTACTATGAGACTTTACAGTAGTTCTCGCACATGACCCCTCCAAAGATTCCTTAGAGATAAGTAATAACGAAAATCGTAATAATTAATTTTCTTTATGCGGGGGTTAAATGTTTCATAGTTTGAATAGTGTTTTCTTCCGCTGCTTTTCAAGTTAATCATCAGGTATTTTTATTCAGTGTCCAAGTCACATAGAATCTGAAAACGTACATAGATGTTCCTGGTTTTCCGAAACAGTCATATTATAATCACAAGGTTTATACAAGGTCAATGTAACTGTCATTTTTAGTGTTATTTCAAAAATACACACACATCTGTGTTTGTGCATATGTTATGTAGATTCATTGGGATTACTTTCGGGGCATAATGTTGTCTACTAATCTATATGATGTAAAACGATGATAATGATGATGATATTTACATAAGAAATAGGATAAACTCATTTATATATGTGTATTTGTATGTAACTATGTACGTGAGCATTAGTATTTGATTTGTTAAGTGTATATTTTCTATTTCCTACCTTTTAAACAGCCTTCTGTATATAATTTTGACAGTTACATATCATCAAATTCTATTATACAATAATTCATATAAATAACTTTATTTTTACATCTACATAGCTTGATTCAATGGAATAAAGCAGAATTTCATTAGAACTCTGATTTCTACACTTATCAGTATTTGTAATCTCTATTTTGAAAGATTGAGAGAGGAAAAGAAAGAGAGAAGTAGGTAAACGGACAAAATAGTAAACAGGTAAACAAAACAAAAGGAAGAAAAAATTGAAAGAAATCGGGTCAAATACTACTACTAAGTAAACTTAATCTTCAAATTACTTGTTGACTACCCTTGATTTTCATACTTGTTACAGATATATATGTAACGAAAGGAATACAAAACAAGCTACAGGCAAAACTCATCACGTAAATATTTATCAAAGTTAAAATACTTGTGTGTTATTGTTTTTTGTTTATATTCGAAAATAATTAATTGACCTTAAACATTCAATGTATTCATATATATCCTTATAGGAAGCTAATCATTCCATTTGATTAATTCAGTACACATGATTTATTATAAATAATTGATAAGCTTAGATTGATCGACTGTTTTATTATTTCTCAATCGACCATAAACACAGGATGAATGCTATTTCAAGTACAATAGTTGATAAGAAACATTACAAATCATACAGGGGGCATAAAAACAAAAAAACAAATCAAAACTATTACTTTAAAAAGTAGTTTACAATATAAATTAACCTTTTGGCATTATAATTGTAACTTACAATCAGTTACTTGCTTCTATACTACGGAATTCCAGTTCAAGCCTGTATAGCTCAATGATAACTTCTCAGGTTGAGATTGAATGATATGGGATTTAACGCAACAGGGATCATTATACTTTTTAAAATTTCAGGTACACCTTATCGACGAGCTCTAGATAATACAAAAGGGGGGTTCAGAGTTTCCAGTTGATTATAGTCAACCCCCTAACATAGATCGAAAATTCTTTAATCTCTAATATTACACACACATACTGTCTTCATAGGCTTAGAATTTCTAGGTTCCGAATGATAATTTTACTATTTTGCAAATGTGTATGTAGTAAATGCTTATCATTTTACAGATCCGTTATAAAAGTTAGGGATCAAAGATATTAGTTAGAGAAATAAGGACCAAAACTATTTTGCAGTAGTCATTAGAATTTTAGTCGGTTCTTTAATGATGCTGCAGTAAAGAAATATAATTAGTTTCTCTATTTTCATTCACTATGAATCCTAAAGATGCTTTATTGAACAAAGTAACAATAGACGAAAACTGTTAAAACTAGAGTCTAATCTTTATTTGAAAATTATTGATAACGAACATTTTAAAGACTCAAAACATAAATGCTTTACGAAATTACAGCCATTTGTTAACTATAGTGATGCTCTTCGTTTGCTGAATTTGGTGAATGTTTCTGAAAGCTCTGTAACTGCAGTTGTGTACTTGGTGATGCTTTGATATCATGAAAAACAAACAGCTTTCTTGAATTATTTGTAGTCAGCGTTACTGGATTATAATACAAGAGCGCAGTTGCATTGGACCAGTCCAAGTAGTTCACATACACCCTCTACCTAGTAGCAACGACATTTAGTCAACTAGTAACACGATGATAGTTAGAAAACAATATAAATCTACACACTAGTCCAGGATTTCTCCCACTCCCATTCCCCCATGCCAGAATAGGAAACAAAATATCGAATTGAAAACTCTTGTTTGTACAATCCGAAGTATAGGGTTGTGAAGACAGTTGAGTTCCACTAAAATCATGAACCGATCAATGTTAGACAACCATTGAAAACCTGATGAAACAATTACCAACCAAAGATAATGCTAGACAGTCACGCAACTTTCGTTGATTGATTGAATTTAGACATTTACACTGTTTGGCTGTATTCACGAATAGTAATAATGAACAATACAAACTGATGCATACTTTTACCTGATTATGACCTATAAAGAAATAAATTTTCCCACTAGAAATTTGTCAATTAAATAAAAATTCTCTATCATCACTAGTAAAAATAAAACCAGATCTTAGATAAATCAGAACTGTCTTCTAATAATAAACTGTCGTATACTATTTCTTCTTCATTTAAACATAATACAGTTTATCTTTATTAAATATTGTGTTAATGATAGTTTTTTTTAATGTGTAGAAACCTTAATGGGAACACATTATTCAATTGATATGAATCACATGTTAAATCAGGCATCTTTGATATGTTTTAATTTTATGACGGCTTTTTACGTAAAGAACTAATGGTGATTATCGTAAATCCTATTGTTATGTTTAATCTATCATGATTATGGGACACTCAAATCATGAGAAGATAACTAAGCATAAAAATTACTTTTCTATTCTTTAAAAATACTACTGACAAGTAAACTGACATATCAATATCATTTATTTGATTGGTATATATAGACGATTTACATGAAAATCAAAAGCTTATGCGAATAAAATGAGTGTGGGTCACTATACTGATATTACATGGTTTACAGTGGTTCTTTAAGTTATTTTAATGTTCAAATACAACAGTAGTTCTCAATACATATATGGGCATTTGTCTTCACCTTTTGAATAGGTCAACTACAAAAGGTATGATTCATCATCAGAATGTATGGTATTGTATCAAAACATGTCATTCATGACCATTATTACTCAGTAAAAATGCTTTGTGAAAAAATGAGTTAACTTAAACGCCATCAGCTGGAGAAGTATAAAGAATTAATTGGATAAAACGACGACTTTATAAAACTAATTACAATGCTTTCGTTACAAAAATGTGTTACATTATAAACTCTGTGGCTAAATGGTACCTTGGTAAATTGTCATTTATGCAAATAATTTAAGTTGTTTGTTAAAATATTCATTTTAAACGAGTGTTTATGATCATCTCAATACATTATCAAACTGTCGCTGATTCTATGGGTTTTTCTCATATCAATAATGAGCAATAAAAACAAAGAATGCAAGCATTCTCTCTATCCGTGTAATTGAATAAAAAGATGAGTAAAGTGATACATAAAGTGTTACATTCGACTATTAGATACATTATTTTCACATATTGTTTTGTATGACAATTCATGCATAAAACTGCATGCAAAAACTATCCAAAAAAATATGATTAAAAGAAACCAGTTCGAAGATAAATGTATTAGAGAAAAGCTGCACTAACAACACATACTCACATAATTACTTCCACATTTTACTCAACTATATCCATAATTGAAAGGGAACAGAAAGGTAACTTCAAACCAATATTACGTATAGGAATATGTTTTCGGATATGAGACACTTTTATAAGTTTAACTGGTCAACCGTGGGAATGAAACCTGATGAAATTCAGAGTAACAATACATGAGACTAGAATACCCGACAGTGACAAGTGATTTGATTTATTTGCGTGAATGAATTTATTGACCGTTTTAAATACCAATTTTATAGTAAATTCCTTTTAGGACGAAATCGTTACAGGAAATTGATTCAACGATACATATCTTATTTTCTCATAAATGCTTTCATAATACACAAAGTTTTGTTCAGTTCAGTGGTCAAAATTTTCCGTACTACTGTCGGGATAACTGTGTGAAATGCATACATACCTTCAAACTACTTTAAAACTTAAAAGTAGTCCAACGATATAAGAAACATTTATTTACATCACAATTCATTTTTGTATTGTTTTTGAATCTTCCCAGTCATATTCCTCTTCCTTCAGACTCGAAATCATTTGTACTACTTATAATTATTAAAGTAGTTTGAAACGATAAATAAAATACTTTGACAATGTTAATAAAAGCATTATTGATGTAAGTTTTTCTGTTTACATTGAAGCTCTCTGACGGTAAAACACTTTTCTCTTCGAGCATCAAAATATACTATACAGGACCAGTAAATTATCACGGCTACATGTTCAACCGACATTATATGTCATTTGGGTTTCATATTTATGTGTATTATAAGGCACTACCAAATGTGGATGAAAAGCTTATAGAATCTACACTTAAGTATCAGCATGAGATAAATCATTAATAAACATGAATTT
The DNA here is from genome assembly GCA_944470405.2 of Schistosoma mattheei. NCBI lineage: Eukaryota > Metazoa > Platyhelminthes > Trematoda > Strigeidida > Schistosomatidae > Schistosoma > Schistosoma mattheei. The sequence continues at coordinate 41,273,284 of OX103947.1, read as the reverse complement.
TTAAAATTCCATAAATCAATAGTGAGACCGCTCGAGACGCATCGTTCTTCAATGTGTTGTTTATAATGATATCTTCAGTAGGTTACTTCCCTATTTTACTATTAGAATTTAAATGACTCCTTTTAGCTGTAGTATACTTGAATTTTTTATTATGGTGCTAACCAGGTTTCGAGATTATTGCTAATGCGGTATTTGCAAATCGTAATTTTCCATAGGTAATCAAAATCGATATTCCGTGGACTTCTATAACTTGAAGATATACATGCATATAACTAAATTCGTCATCAAATATAGGTACCCCGAAGTTTTTATTTCTGAAGATTTCAGAGACTAGGTGCATGCGGATTTTCACCGAAAATTTTGATACTATTTTCCGATAAATGTTTCTTGTTCAAATCTCCCTGGTATTGATAAATAATAAGTAGCCAAGGTATTATGTCAGCAAATAAATGACTGACATATGGATTGTCTAGAGATTCTATAATAAGTAAATATAGTGCAAAATGGTATCACGAGACGAAACACTGTCCAATATTTATGATATTCCTATTTATTAAATTACATTATTTAGATAAATTAATCAACTTTTAGTTTTCTGAAGGGGAATAGACCTTTTGTTAGTTATAATTTTAACAACAATGTATCTAGACTAGGGCATAAGTACAAATATTATTCATTTTCACCTTACTTCTCTCATAATCATTTATGTTTGTGCTCATTTTCAAAAGCAAATTAGTTCATAAAATAAAAATATTGGTATATAATTCAACTAAAGAGGTATTCATCTTATCCTGAAGGTGAAGCTTTCCATATGATGCTTGATCCTACTGCTCTCGATAGAAAAGAAGGCCTGACTGCACATCCGACTTGGACCATCTATCCAAGCTACCATGTCTGATAAAATTCACATTACATAATAATATCGTTCATACGAATCAACCTATCATTTCGCAACATAAAGGTCATATTTTTTTATTCCTGACCTTACACACATACACAAATTTACATACATGTCGCTATAAATCACTTTGACCGAAACGACTTGACATTGACTTGTTCAGACCTGACCACTCATAACATCCTTCCGTTATTCTTCGTGCTATCGAAACTTCGATTAATTTTGTTTTCGTTGTTTATTCTCTGAAGAAGCGGCTTACATTAAGTCGCGACACATCAGAAAATCTGATTTTTCTACTCACTGGGATATCAAAAATATAATGTTTCATTTATATACTAGAAATCGTCAGAGTTTTTCACCGTCTAAGAAGTCTTTTTCCAGATACATTCCACAAGAAAGCGCAAATAGGACAAGAATTGTTTTATAGATTCAATTGTCGACTACTATCTAAAATATAGTCAGTGGTGAAAACTGTCAGCTTACTCATATACTAACCACCTAATAAACACTACTTGACAACGTCGTTTGTTGAGGCATATCTCTTGAAATTGACTTTTTAACCTGTTCATATTTTAAAAAAGTCGTTTTATCTAATGACACGCATATTCGTTTCGTAGTTACTTTATAATTTTCAGTGACTTTCAACCACGTATATTACAATAATATGCATTCGTTGCTTAAGAATGCATCGAAGTTTACTCCATCCGTTCATTGGTGTGAGTTTTGGGGTTTAAGATACATTTATATAGTTATCGATGAGGAGTATCCCCTGAAGTTGGACGAAATAGATATTTGTCCAAACGACAAACAATAAAATAAATTACATAGATTTTCATGGCAATTTGTCTACTAAAATTCCAAACGTCACTAGAACTTTAAAAAAATCTAGAAAGCATTAAAATACAAATACCGGTTATAAAAGAATTTTCACATTCTTATTCTCGTAAAATATTATATCCATTCACCTCTTATTTGACGTCTGAGCATTATTGCGAATAAATTTTGTACATTTTAATCAGCTACTGTATCATTTGTCAGTAGTGTAACTTTTTTTACAAAATAGTACGAGGCTATTGAACCAAACTGAAAACTAGAACCGATATACACCACACAGTAAATGAATACCCAAGTAAATATTTTTATGATCTAATTTTACCTATTGGACGAATTGCTGGTCTATAAAGCTATGTGAGGGTCGATGTAAAACATAATCCTGTTAATTAATTAGTAGTTGTATGTAGAAAATTGTAGAAGGCATTATTTACTTCACATTACCAGTTATACACTAAATCTAGATACATTTTGTACACTAATTTAAAATAAAGTGATTTTCTTATTTTGTCTGGCTCATTATGTAATAATGCAAGATGCTTTTGGAATTATACAACATTTGATTCTACGATTTGTAAATTCTTGATTACTACTTATTATTCTTTACTGTTCTGCATTAATCCTTACATGGCTTTTAAGAAAAGATTCTGCTGCGTTGAGGATAGTTCTGAAGATAGTTAGCGGGGTGTGTGGTGAATTATTTGAGGTCATTGTAAATGTGGTTGTGGATAGACATGTAAAATTTTGAGAATTTCTGGCAAGTTTTATCCTATCATATAGTAATCATCCACCTTATTCACATCTTTCTCTTTGAATAGCGAGACGCTGATACATTATAAACTATGCACACAACCAAAGATAAAAATTTTTTACAATAACTTATCTAGGAAACATATTATTTTCCGGAAAGGTTTGTAAAAGCTAATCTGATCAAGAACATTTATTCTCATGTATTTTGCTAATGTAAACGTCTACCGGTTTGTTCACTTAATTTAGTTTTTGTGTTTTATGAAACAAAACTTGTTGAAATTCTCTGTGTCCAGAATTCTACATTATTTCAAACACGTAATATTAAATAAAGCTAATAATAATAATGAAAATAAGGTATGTTGATTATACGACATTCGACTACTGGTAGATACAAATAACTGTGTTGAACGTAAGTACATTCTAGAATGAATTCAATATATGTGTGTCGAATTTTTATCTCACAAGCCACTCCATATTTCTTTGATAAGTTAGATTAAATTCGGTTCATTGAATAACTTGAATGGATCTGTGGTATAGGAATAAATACCTGCGCATCTTATGGAAATATTTTGTCTTTGACTGAAACCTATCAATAATCTCAAATTTCAGTTCTAAAATAATACGAAATATAATGAAAGCCACTGAATGAACATTAGGTGCAACAAGATTATGTTCTTCTTTCCCCAATCTCCAGATAATGAATTCACGAAATAAAAATAAACTCCCAAATCTCTGCTCCTCAAATTGTGTTAACCAGTTCAATGGCTCCTATGAAGTCATTTATATTGAGCGCATAATCGTATTCCTGATTGACTGAAAAAAACTAAAGAAAACGATAAAAAGCCCTATCTTGGAACATTTATTCGTTATCAGTCACCATACTGACTCAAATTGAACTTTCAACATTACCTATATAATTACGTCGAAGCTGTCCTATGCTTTCACAATCCATTCTTTGCATATGGTGGAAGTCAACACACCAATGATGAGTAGCTATTTCATAAAAGCAAATGTTGTAAAGTTTCTTAATTCATGTTTTTTGAAATAGGTAGTTTCAAATATATGACAGTCTATATTTTCAATGACATTAATCTTTGTAAAAATGTAGTCTGTTTTCAGTTGATGAATAGCCTTGAAACGAAGTGAATTCAGATAACTCGCCAAGTTTTCTTCCACTTACTGCTTTATTTCTATAGTTTCCATTTAATGAATAGTTTTTAGTTCATAGGCTTTAACAAATATAATTTTCCTTCTTCCTATCTAACATTAACTCAGAGCTCAACTACTGTCAAACTATTAGTTTAAATTTAGACGAAATCCCTTATAAATTATTCATAAATTATCTTTCCCATTTTTTATATGTTTGTCTGTTTAGTTGTTAGACTCGTTAGTTTATCTCAATACTACTGTGCAATTTAAGTAAACTCTAGTTATTAATCTATGATTCAAAATTTTGGGAACACTTATAGGATATGAATTGAACCAATAGTGTTCATAGACAAATTTTCAATATATCTAAATTGACCAATGGAATTCATGTTTTATGTTAACCAATTAGCTAAGAGTATAAGATACACAGGTTACTGGTCTATACTTACTACATAGTTAAATTGACTTATTAAAACGTGGTCAAACATTGTAAACAGACAATAGTTAACAATATTATGGATTGTCGAGTATAACATTACACTTTGGAATATTTTATACTTTCATTCATTAAATGCACTAATTACAGTATGAGAATTTTCATTCGATAAAAGAGTAACTGGATTACAAATTTATTTTGGATCTATTTCAAACAATTCTAATGTTATACAATATATTGAAATTAATTTATGTGAATAAAACACTCTTAATGCTGAGTTAAGCTAAAGCATAGCATATAAATACGGATAGAAATATTAAAGTGTATAGTCAAATCGATCATGTTCATTTCGAATAAGAACTGTAAATTGTTTGTGTGTAATTTGATTGCATTGTTGATTCAGTTCTTACATCTAATCAATAAATCTGGTAAGTAAATAGTAATTTGAATAAGTCATTGATAATTAACAATAATGAAAACGTTTTGGAAGTAATACATTTCCATGATAATACAGCATTAATGTAATATGACAGTAAATAATACATATCTTGGGTAAACGTTATTCACAGTTGTTTGTCTAGTAGTATATTTAGTAATTTAAAAACAAAACAATTTAATACCGTTGCTGATGTTATATTTCTTTTGAAGCTGTAGCTAATCGGTTCATCCATCTTGTTTTCATACCACAGAAATCAAATTACAGATTCTATTTATTACAGTCCTATTGGCATTGCTTCATTAAATCGCTTAGGTTATGCGTATAGTCACTAAGTTACAGTGATCATGATGATAATTGTGATGGCATTTGGGGGAATCTGAATATTCAAATAGTACTATATACATATACATAAAGTATAAGTTATTCGGTCCTCATATCTGCAGATAGAATTTCAAACAACGGGAACGAGTATATAGCTGAGATCTATTGGCTCTAGTTTTCAAGATTATTTGAATGCTAGGATGTGGATGCTAATACTCTGATGGCTATTATGTCTGTCAGATTAAGAATACAAAATAAAATCTCTTTTAGCATGTTAGTGTTTATTTAACTGTGTCACACGAGAAATTTGCACCTAAGTAATCGAATATTTAAGTTATATTTTAGGAACACTTTTCCACCGACCAAGAGGATTTAATCTATGAATTTCTTATGCGTCTGCTGTTGTTATTTTTAACTTGATTCTTGAGTACATACAGTGATAACTATGCCAAGCATGGGTACCTAGATTATCTGATACTTGTTTCACTATCGGTTAACTGTCAAAAAAGAATTGGTAGTATTCGTAGAATATAAATATGGTGTGTATTTGCTTAATAAAATCACTAAAATAAACAGAGCTAAACTTAAGCGCCTGCTACGAGACCTGAAGAGCCCAGGTTCATTCATGATGAGTTTGTGCATGTGTATTACTCAGCAGTCCCATACTCGAATGAAATAACTGTCCATTACCTACTGGTTTTTAATGAATGTTTGACCAGGATCTGCTTGTGTTGCAATCTCTAAAATTTTATGTGAAAATGCATATGGAAGTCAATACAATTTAAAGAATGTCTCGATTAAAATTCTTGTTTTTCATCTTGACACTATTCGATTCCACATTGATATTTTGTATTCGTTCAGAGAGGTCTTACATAACGAACAATCAAACATTATGGAAAATGTTTACAAGTATTAGTTGGTAGGATTACACCTCAAATAATAGAAATCATTGTTTTAGGACTTTAATTACTTAAATGGTTAATAAATATTGCTTGTACCACTTCATATACATGCATCCCTTGAAGTTTTTACTTGTTTGATTGTTTATCCTTATATAACGTTTTTGATCAAGTGGATTTAATAATAAATAATTTTAACCCAATCATATTAAAGACTGATGTGTTTATGTGTGATTTCCAGTTATCTTCTGAACTATAACTATTGTGTAACGCTTGAGGATATCAATTTGTTCACACGAGTGAATAGAGGAAATATGTTTTTGATGCAGTCGGTAAAATATAATCATTTTTATTTTATAGGAGTTCATTAATATCATGATTTTTCATTATAGCATACCACTTTTGTGTTCATACGCTGATTGAATGAAAGCCTAATTTTATAGTTGAAATCATGAGTCAATTGATGTTAAACCACCATGGGAAACCTGGAAGAACTAAACGGTCGTTTCGTCCTAGTGTGGGACTCCTAAGCAGCGCGCATCCACGATCACGCCCCACGGAATTCGAACCCAAGACCTATCAGTCTTGCGCACGAACACCTAACCTCTAGACCACTGAGTCGGCCGGCATTCAATGGTTTTAATGTCTAACTTCAACCGATCCACGAAAGCCTAATTTATTTAAACATTCATATGTACTATATAATAAATCTCAAGATGAATTCATTTGAAAAAGTTTGTACAAGTTGTCATCTTCAGTATATATTAGAATGTTATTTTTAATTCAACGTATGATACTACTTTAAAATGATCATTCATTGGATAGCAAAGATATAAAGTGTAATTGGTACATATCATCATCTAAATACGAGATTTTTATTTTTTATATACTGTTTTTTTTATTATTCTAGTCTATTTACATAGTTTTCAAATAGTAGAACATAAGCAATTTGTATTTTATGTGTTCAGTAGTTATTCTACAATAGTCTGATTATAGTTATAGAGTTAGATGAACTATATGATACAGTGTACAATAAATAACCGGTCACTTTCTTCATACACTACTTATCTCTGAATTGAATAAAGAATACATTTTCTTTTATCAATTAAACAAGTTGATAAAATAATTAATCATTTTTGTATGAACTTAGTTTTAACTGAGCTACGTATGGTCTAAAAACTGAAGGCTATTTCATGTACAAAGAACAATTGTATTAAAATCTGGTGAACGTATCCTAATAGATTTATGCGCAACAGGAACCAGTATCTTTTTCTTTTTCACTTATTGAACAAGCTTCAATTTTATACATTTCAATAATTGATACTGTCTGTGTGAATGATTTGCTTACATATACCTGTAAACCAATATTGATAATTTTGTATATGTTATGTCATAGTTAATATTCTCTCAGTTTGTTCATTAATACGATGGATAATTGTTAACTAAGCTCATAATATCTACTTAATAATCACATTTCAATTCTTAGTGCTGAAATGAATTCAAAAACAAGAAAATTATTGAAACAGTGAAAAAGATCTCTTTAACCCTTAACAATTATGTCATTATACTAAGCAAAACATGAATTCATTTGAAATATTTGATCATATAGCAACGCGATTAGAGAATTATCATGTACACATAACCAAAAAGGAAATTAGAGCCATGGAAGGATGAGAGGTTAGATCGAATTAGGATCGGAAAGATGTCGAATCAATATTTTATACACTGTTGAGACATTAGCAATCTATGAACTCAAACTTGAACTTTGAGTACAGAAACGATTCGTTCAACCTCTCATCCTTCCTTGGCCCTAATAAATTCATTTATTTAACTTTAACTACATTCAACCAACCAACCTGCTTACAATCTATTTATTTTTATTGATAACAGTTAACTATGCAATTATTTCAAAGTCGATCTAATTACAAATTCCATTTGATTTCATGTTAAAAGTAAATAAAATAGATTATAGAATTAATTTTACTACTTATATTTCTATTTGATTGCACGCTTCTAATATAAGTATAATATTTATAATTATTATAAACAACTTTTCTGAAGATATCAGGTGTGTGTGTGTGTGCTTATACATACAGTTGTAATATATTTCCCTGTGGGATAACATGACTATGATTAATAATAACAATTGTGTTTAGTTATGTAAACATGTACATTCTATTTTATTCAGTGTTGTTTCTTTTAATCTTCATTGTTGCTCCCTACACAAAAGAAACTGGCTTATCTGTATCACATGAAGATAATAATTATGTTAACAATAATGGTTATTATTATTATTATTAATCATTATTTCATACACACTTACATTTGATAATTTTTCACTTGTTTTAAACAAATGACAATATTGTTTTCAATCTTTAATTCATTTATTCCACATTCTTCCACCCAAGCAACAATAGCAATGATGAAGTATATACAATCAATGACACTAGACTGAAAGTTAAACAAAGAGAATATGAATTGTAATACAACTTTTGGTTACAACATTAACAAGTCAGAAGAGGAGGGTTTTATCCAAGGTCAAGTTTTTAACCAAAAAGATAGAGGAAAGGTAATGTAATGAGTTTTTTTTCCTAAAAAAAGTCTACAAAGAACTACTTACTATGACTAGAAGTAATCAGGTGAAGTTAGGGGATTTTTGTAAAAATTAAGAAATAGAATCACCTAAGTATATGTGCTTATGTATGAGTGCGTGTATGTGAGGCATTATTGTTCATCTTACATGTATTTCGTTGTTCTATTTGTCTTTACATTGATTCCACCAATTTTTCTACACTTGTAAACTTTGTCGGACATGTTATTGAAACATTGCTCGACATTATTGTTGCTGCTACATTTGTGTCTGTGTATAGGACAGGTGGAGCGACAAGGTATGATGAGGTAATCTGGGTTTTTTTTTAAAAAGTAAGAAATTGTTTATAAATAAATACAAAACCACTTTTTGTCCTAAATTTAACCCCCAAATGTTAAAGTAAAACATTTACTCGTTGTTATATTTGTTTGGTTTCTGTTGTAAAATAAGATAAACAGATATATTCTACTTGTTCGTAATACATACAATGAATTCATCCATTACATGTGTCTATATCTTCAGGTATGTATGAGTGTGTGTACAATTGTATCGAAGTATGGGATTGCGTGAAGTTGACATTTTCTTATTCGCAATAAAAACAATATTGTTAACCTTGTTGATAATGTCGGTAACCATCAGACTAAAAGAATAACACTGTCTATTTGTGCATAAGACGAATAAGCAATATATATATATATATATATATATATATATATATATATATATATATATATATAACCATGTTGGGTTTGGGTTTATTGTATCTATTCTTGCTGTATATTCAACACTTTATTCTCATTAATTAAAAATAAAGTACGTAACGCACATTTTACTGTCCTACTGTTGTTCGCCTTTCTTTGTTACTTTTCTTCTTACGAAAAAATATCGTCTCTGCTTCTGTTTATTAATTAAAACACTTTAACCAACATCTGTTGCGCAAGGCCTTATCGTTACTTTTTTTGTTTCAGTATGTATGTGCGTGCCTATTCATATCTGTTCATTTGTCTTAGTCAACATATAATCCCAGTGTGCACAATTTTTTTCACTTCAGTTGTATAAGTAATTCAAATGAGAAAGATCACTTTTTTTTCTTTTATGTGTGATGGAATTGTTAGTTTAGTTAATAAACAATAACTATTAATGATACATTTGTATTCTATCATGTGCTTTTTAGTGTATTTACTTGGTTGCACTTTTTCTTCCCATACTCTTTGACCCCCATCACATTTCATACTACGCTATAATCTACACATCTGTTCACTTGTTCTTACTTATTTCTAATTTTGTACTCTTTTATATGCATATAAGAGATGATACTTAGTGTATGTACTGAATACAAATGCATATTTAAAAAAATAAATAATAATTTTCTTCGAACTCGTCTTGTAATTTAATGAAGTCTATTAGGTAATTATTTGATCGATTATTAATTTGAGAACATTTTTTTAAAAATCATACTTACATATTTACTCTTACTCTCTATAAGATCCTATTAGAGAGAATTGGCAACATTCATCATAATTGAATTTGCAAAAATTCCAAACTAACTTGACATGTTATAAATCTGTTAATTTTATTCAGAAATATTAACTGACTTCGGTACGGTTGAATAGAAGACTAAAAAGAACATTTTCATATTCATTCATATGAAATCTGTGACGACGGATCACGGGTGAACTCGAGGAAGCTGAAGGAGGCTCAGAAGGAGCCGAAGATATTCCATCCAATTATCTTTTGGAAGAATATCCTAGAATTCCTACGTGTAGCTTCCCGATTGGACAATGCTAGTAACCCCCTGTATGCTGATTGGTGGACTGTAATGATGATTTTGTTCTTGCTAAAAACGATAAATACCTGACAATTTTGTACTATAATTGACACTCTGGGGATGATATTCCTTTCATTAGTATTCTGTATTCTCATTGTGACTTGGAAGGGTTCTGGTGTTCTGGTGCTCACGTTATACGCGGTATATTAAGAACAACCTTCTAGATATAACGAAATCCTATGTCTTTCCTATTAGACTATTTGTCCAACTGCTTTGCTTTATTGTTAGGTTCTTGCATTCACATTGATCTATAATATTAATTGATGATAAACATGGAATCGATATAGATTGTTTTTTTTACAATCTTATGCCGAATAAGCCACATTTGATAGTGTTAATTATTTACTAGAGATCAGGAAAAAAAGATATAAAAAATAGTACCAATCGAAGCGTAAGCAAATCCATTCAAAAGCATTTACATTTTGAATTCAGTTTATGTTGTTTACTTGTAGCTTATCATTGTTATTTAGGACTGAAATTGATCCGTCTCTTGTTAGCTTATGTACATCGTATGCATACTGCCTCGATATTGCTTTACGTCACAAGCATTATAAGCAAAGATAGATAGTGAAATCTACATTTCATTTCCATCTATTTCTACAAATTTCAAATGATTTAATGTTATTCTAATTCATTATATAAATGAAATGTTTTCCCAGTTTCATCAATAAATTACTATGTTAAGATTCATTTGAGACAATTTATTTATTGTAATTATTCTTTATTTATATTATACATCAATGGAACAGATTTGGAATAGTGAAAAATGTAAAATTTTCTACATTACAACAAATATTTGCTCTAAAAAGAAGTCAAACTGTATGATTTCATGTTTAAGATTGAAAAATAACTTGGTAACTAAACATTTGTCGTTATAATTTGTCAAACGTTTTCATCTACAAGTATGAATAGTCGATAGTTGATGAATGATATTAAGAGAAATAACAAATAAAAATGTTTAACTTCAGCCAATCCACGAAACTAAGCCACCGTCCATCATTGTCTTCAGTGAGTTATTATCTCAGTGGTTTATAGGTTAGGTGTCCGCGCGCGAGACTGATAGGTCCTTGGTTCGAATCTCACGGGGTAGGATCGTGGATGCACACTACTGGGGAGTCCCATACTAGGACGAAAAGACCGTCCGATGCTTCCAGGTTTCCCATGGTGGTCTAGCATCAATTGACTCATGATTTCAACAGTAAAATTAATAAAATCTCCACAAAATCCCTTCTGAAAATAAAAATGTCCTAAATTCGTTCATTTGTTTGTCATTTGTTAATAATAAGTAATTCCAAAGGTCAACATAATCAATAATGACATCCGGTTGTCGTTAGTGTGTTTATTAAAACAATCACAAAATTTATTGAAATTTATTAATAAATTGACTACTGTCTTACATAATCTCATTATTTCAATCACGTTCATTTTTCAGTACTAAAGTTTTATGCCTTTTTGTCAGAGCACTAAACTTTTACAGTTTACGTTAGAAGATAGATATATACTATACTAGACTGATTATTAGCCTTTAGGCTAAATACACCTATAAGCGTATATGTAACTATACATAACCAAGCCAGATATTTATTATAATTATAAAAACAGAAAACCAACATAAAACTTTGATTAGTGTCATTGAACATTAACTGGTAAGTCAGTTTGTATGACTTTGTGCTTATGTATGGATAGATGCGTGTTTACATGGGGTAGATCAATCTATAAAATTTGAGATAAATTACAGTACACATATATAGGCTTATCCACTGTTATCTTCCCATTCATATCTAATGACTTGAAAGGAATAAAAAATAATAGATTTGTTTGTGAGTTTTCCTCTCTTCTAGTTCTTATTTACTCATGTCGCCAGATGAGTTATATTCTGGGGTATATTCTACATATGTAAGTTATATTAATAGATGTGTGTACCACAGTGTTGGCCACACACAGTACACTAAAAATGCATAAGTATTCACAAACGATTTTTGATTTATGGGATTTTGAAAAGCAAAATAATAAAGACTTAGAAATGAGAAAATAGACAACTTAATAAATAAATAAACAAATGTTACGACCGGCCTGTCGGTCGATTAGTGATCGATATCTACATATTCATGTAAAGTCTTTTTAGAAAACCCAGACAAGTCAAACATTGTAACGTTGATTTGGAGAGAAGCTAATCTGTTAAGGTTTACCTTCTTTATACCAAACCATATAAAACCAAATGTTTTTTTTCTAACCATTGACATTTTCGTCATTCTTTGACTTATACAACTTATTTACTGATCAAAAAGTATCGAATACAAATAGCGTTGCTCTTAATGATCCTTAATGATCAACTACCCAACCGTTATTTTGTTCACTTTAGGAGCGTATGGAAAACGATTAGTTGTTGTAGTTAATTCTCATTCATAAAATTATATTCATAAAATAAATGTAGCCAGAAATATTTTCTTAACTGAGATATCAACTGTAACAATTAATTTATTCATAAGTCTGGAATTTCTGTTGTTAAAACAAATGAGTATGGTTAGTCTGCATACTAAATTGGTAGTTCTTGATATCATATATTATGAGTCTTATCTTTCAGTGTATCCATCTGAATTTTATCGTACATTCATTGGAATTCACACAATACACATTCTTGAAAATGTGATATTGAAAGTTGGACATACTTCCAACTTACTGTTCATTGTAACGCTTTAAATCTTCTTGTTATTGACATTTAAGATTGAATTGATCATATACAACAACACAGGGATTGAGATAAACAGTCCTGAAATACCAAAACAAACAACGTAAAAACACAAATATGTCCAAGTAATAATTAAAAATCATTTTAACTAAACAAGTTGGCTAACAATTAAGTATTCAGTTCAATGGTTACTGAGTACAAGTTTGAATGTGAACACTAACACTTCGATTCAGATACATGCATCTGGCTAGTCCCAGTTAGGATAAAGAATTGATACTGAATTTCAATCTTAACAACTATCTCAAATATAATTTAATCTCACCTTTAATCTTATCATCAATACGTATAAAGAAAAATAAGCTTTATTATATTTATATTCTAATATCTAATTATAACTGATCTAAAATTATTTAGTTCAAATTTTTGTCCATCAATCATGTAAACACTTAAAATATCTTGAAAATAATATTTGTTATACTGTGAAATCAATTAAATTATGTTGTTTAAATGAAAGTATATCATTTGCCACCTCTTTTGTTTTCTTCTAAAAGCAACTATTCAATTGATCAGAATTCAATTACCTTCTTTGAAATTATATACACATAGCAAAGAAGTATTAGATAACTGTATAATCTATCTCAATGTTTATGTGATATTGATCATGTTTCATGTAATCTACTTATTGTGGCTAATGATATTACACATAAAACAGTAATAATAATAATAATACTGAAAATAGCTTCTTCTTCTATTGATAAATTAAAACTTGTTTATATGCATAAAAGTAGTCAATCTAATATATGAGCACATTCTTACAAGTAACTTAAGCATTGTAACAAACATTCATTAGTGTAATATTTCGTTCGCAACTAGCTGCCTATCCATAACTTAATCATTAATTTCTTAAATTTCAAAGATGATAATATAATTAAGAACAGTCAAGTTTTATTGAGCTTGTTCAAAATGTTTTTGTATACAATTAAGTCTTATTCGTGAATGGAAAGTGACAGTGAACTAATAGAGGAATTGATTCAGAAATTTAGTTACACAAATTAATTAGAAAGTTTGAAAGATTTTATATTCAATAAACCAAAAACAGAAAATTGATATATTCCTGTAGTTACTCTATGGAATAACTACTAGGGACATACATACTATGATATCTGAAGTAGTATGTTATAACAAAACAGCATTCAAGGAAATGTAGTTACATTTTCTTTTTTCCTTTTTTTTCCGAAAACTATTTCTAATGAACTGATATCAAGTTTTAAAAAGTGAGGAAAAGCTTTTCTAGGTGTAGATTTGTATACGTTAACCTATTTCTATCAGATAACTTCGATTTTGGCACCCGGGCAATATCCCAGCTCTCAAATAAACTGAATGATTTATGTGGTGTATATCTGTTCAGTGACTCTTTATACCAATGTTTATGTGTCTAAGTAAATAAATAAATAAAAACTTTATCATAACACTTCTTAACATTTCTCTTTATAGTTAAGTTGTCGGATGGACAAAGACTGTTTTTGGTTGTATCCCTACAAATGTTTTTGACACAAAACACAAAGGTGATGTAAAAAGTAGTTTTTTTTTTCAAGTTATTTATTGACTTCTATTTAACGTACATTGTACTTTAAGCACTGATATTCTTAAACAAATCTGCAACCATATGAGTTTCACAAATATGTCTATTCTATGTATTTAGAACTTTGTAATCAATGTTTTTTTCTCCTTTGGACATATATCCGTTCAGTTGGTTTAAATAAAGTATTTCTACATTCAGTATTTGTTTTAAAATGTTTGATTAGGAGTATTCACATGACTGAATAATGTTGGAATCATAATTTTAAAGAACAACAACTCGTTTAGTTAATTAGGAAATTGAAAACTTCATAAAGACTACAGATAACTTGAGTAGTTCCGCTAGTTTGAAGAATATTGACTCAGGGTTTTCCTACTAAATTTGATAATGTTATCTAGTATGCGATGGATATTTGAGATTAATTCTAGTTCCATTTATGGTGTGCTCAAATGTATAAGAACTCTGAAGTATTAAAAGAGACTTTGTTTATAACCACTGAATTTAAGGGAAATAATACAATAAACATACTGAGAAATTAATTTTCGGGATCTCTCAAAAATATATTTCATTACATGGAGCTTCGAATTGTCTTTTGCAGCCAGTAACTCACTAGTGAATATTTTAAGTACAAAATAATCCATGAGGCCATCTCAATATCGATCAGTCAGTTTATTTGCCCTTGTAGAGCTGATTATATAGGGTTTATAAGACGTAGTTCTTCTAATCTCATCCTCGAGTAGTACTGTGCCTAATTATCGAAAACAAAAGTTGAACTCTTGAACACTTCATCAATTCTAGCCATATGCCACTATCACAATAATCTAAAATTATTTACGAATTCGAATGAATTAGGTTAAACACAGTACTGATATAAAAGAAAAGTTACAGTTATAACCATATGAATTAATTATCTAAAGCTCGAACTATGTGTTCAAACTCGACATATCTTTTTTTCTTAACTTTACAAATTTGAACAAACTATCAACGACTTAATATCTGTCTCATTATCCAACACCATAGTAAATGTGTTAGCTAACTAACAATACAATTTTACAGCTAAAACAAATAATTTTGTCATGAGAAGAGTGCTTTACGATGAGTCGTCTTTAATGTTTCCTTAACAAGTATACTTTTGTAATAAATTTAAATAATAGTAGTGTCTTTGGATATCAGAATAGCGCACAGTTTTCATCCACATGGTATTTCTAAAATGTGTTTATTCTCAAGATTGTTAACATCTCCGTACCAGCTTGTATAGTGAATTGAATTTCAATTAAATACTTGAGTTGACTGGAAGTAAGTAAAATTACTCCGAGTATTAACAAAATTGTTGTTTCAGTGATTTCCAATCCGAATTACGTTTTTTGCATAGCGAATAGGCGACAGATATGTTATACACTAACAAATTGTATGGTTAATATCGCAGACCAACCTTAGCTAGACAGTTAGAGGAAACCAGAGCATACTGACAGTTGCGATCCTGATAAGTATGGTCCCAAACCCCCAACAAGCCACAAATGAATAATTTTTAAGCCTTACAACAATCACCTTACATTTTAGGCTACTTAATTGACATCTATGGTTTACATTTTCAGCTTAATGGTCTGTAGAGTATTGTTTTTATCTTTCGGAACACTAGATTTCCAGGTAAAATACTCTCAGTAATATCAAATAGACCAAACCTCGTTTTTTTTTAAAAATTTATTTTTACTCATGAAAATGCGGAAATTTCAGGATTGTATCAATTGTGAATAATTCAAATTTCAATAGTTGAAATCATGAGTCAATTGAAGCTAGATCATCATGGAAAACCTGAAAGCACTGGACGGCAGTTCCGTCCTAGTATGCGACTCAGTAGTGCACATCCACAATTCCGTCCCCAGCGAGATTCGAACCTAGGACCTATCAGTCCTATAGGTTCTTTTATATTGAACTCACTAGTTCAAAAACATTACACTTAACTAATTTATTATGAAAATAATTGAAGGATTATGTTTCTTCTATTCAGAATTCACTAAAATATACCTCATATACATAATATGATACTATGTAGAATATAAGCATCAATGATTACTTGTATATGTATTTTTTAATTTCCATAATAAAGTCATTCAGTTTTAGTCTTATACAGATAGCACGCTGGTATGTAGTTAGTTTTTCTTCCTTCAATGAATACATTATGTGACGTATTGATTTCTTACATTAAAAATCACTCAACATTAAACATTAAAAACAAACTAACTAACTTGTAATTTATCTGAAAATATTCAATTTATACAATAATATAGATTATCTAACTTCCTGTATACATGAATACGTCTGTTTTGTATTAGTGATTGGTTAATTGAGAAACTTTTACATGTTTTTGTCACATGATGGGTCATTTTTAACTGTGTTTCCACCTTTACGGTTTATTATCATTACTATTATTATTACATTAAATGTCTAAATACACGAACGTGTGTGACATTCATTTGCATACAAATATTGACTTCTGTTGTTTTGTTGTTGTTGTTTTTTTTTCTCTTAAAGAGTAACTAAAGAAAACATGACTTATTCCTTTTTAGCTGGAATATATATATATATATATATATATATATGTCTACATTTTTAACTTGTTTGTTCGTCTATCTATCGATCGTGCTATGTTGATTTGGCAGTTCATATACCTGCATGTATACACAATATACATTATTGATTGAATCGGAAATGACGATACAGTTAGTCACAATATAGAATATGTCATATTTACCTGTTTTAAAATACAAAATATTGTAGAATCTCATTGTTTCTGGATTATCCACACATTGAAAATAATGTTATCCAGTGTACTGAAATTCAAACATTTTCTGTATTTCTTATTACATCATTAGATATGATGGTTTGTAAAAAAAAAAGAGAAAAGAAAGAGTTTTGTACGTGTAAATTGTATGAATGTGTTTATATTATGTCATTGATTGCTGGTTGATGTTTAATAACTTCAATAGGATAAATATATGTAAGTAAATTAACTATAAAATGGAATTCTATTCAATGAATTTTATCTTCTCTACAGTTTAGAAATAATGACCAAACAAAGGAATAATTAACATGTAGTTGAATGACTAATAGTGATTCAATCCTCTTTAATCGATATATTGAAATTATCAAACTAGACGAGTTGGTTTTTATTATGGTAATTCGGTACCTACCTTACGAACTCGATATACTATTTAGTAATAAAATAGAATTAGTGAATTTGTATGGATAAGTGATTGTTTTAATTTACAGTGATCCGTTAAAGATTAACATAATATTTATTAATACTCAGTGATCAATATTAAAGTCTTAATGCAAGCTGGGCACAACCTAAATAGCTTAGTGATAACATACCACTTGTTTATCCAGATTCGAATCTTACAGGTAGCATCTATTCATACAGAATTGAAGATATATCTTTCTAAAGATTGTCAACCTGTAAGAAACCTATATCTAGTGCTGTCTGATGATTACTTTAAGACATATAACAGTAAAGAGTTCCTGTACCTATCTGTTACAACTAAAAGCTTACTCACACTGCATCAAGTCAACTCCAAGTTATCTTAATCTGATTTTATTGTGCTCAATTGTTCATTTATATTATCCAATTTTGATCAAAACTGGGAGAGATAAGTGAGCATACTCTTTTTTTTCATATTTGACAATTTTTAGGTGCATCTAGTGATAGTTTTTACTTTACTGTCAGTCCTAATGACCAAGATGTTGAAGAAGGACAACCATTACGTTTGAGATGTGCTGTAACTCCATCGAAAGATATTTATTACTCATGGTTACATAATGGTACACGTTTACAATTGGAAAAAGAGAGTGGTCGACGTTACCTTGAAGTGGATAGTAATTTACAAATTTTACATGCTGATCGTGAATTAGATCCTGGTACCTATCAATGCCAAGCGTTGAACCGTTCTTCAACTTTCACGACAGCTAGTAGAGAAGCAAAAGTAAACATTTACTGTAAGTTTCATTATGATCAATGCTGAAAATTAGTCTTATGTTAGTAATTTTTATTCTTGGCTGAATTCGATCGAATGGTTGTCTATTTTATAGTGGAAAATCTTAGTATCTTACTTGTCACGAATTATGATTAGGATTTATCAGGTATATCCTAGTGATGGAAGCTCTCGGCTTTCAATCATTAGATCTAAATTCCAAACACCACAATATCTACTTTGGTTTGATAAAACGGGTTCATATTACTAGCTCTCACATGACTACTGTAGCTCAAGGTCGAGTAGATAAACATGTGTTTGGTAAATTGGTAACATTATCAGATATCTTGTAAAACTGATTAATACCTTTAATGATTTTGATTAATCGTCTAGTGAAATTACACTGGTGATAGTACTGTTTTGGAACTATTCTGTTCATTGTCAGAAGATTAATTTAAGATTTATGTGCATTTCATCACTGAATGGTTTGGACAGATGAATATGAATAAACAAAACTAATTTTAACTACTCATAAAACGGAATGTATTTTTGTTTGTTCAAAAGACTATAACTTTCACACTATTAAAGTTTG
This sequence comes from Schistosoma mattheei, assembly GCA_944470405.2. Lineage (NCBI taxonomy): Eukaryota > Metazoa > Platyhelminthes > Trematoda > Strigeidida > Schistosomatidae > Schistosoma > Schistosoma mattheei. Next base: position 41,254,315 of record OX103947.1, on the reverse strand, counting down.
GTGCAGTTAGTTATCTGTTATTGCTATGTTTTTAAATTCGTTAGCTTGTTTCATCGTTCTTTTTACTGAAATTAAGAAACCCTATTTTTTAAATGTCCAGGATATACATGAAACTAACGTTCAGGTCATTATAACCCTTTCTTTCAAATAATGTGGTGTCATCTGCCTTAGCAAATAAAGTATATTTCTCAGTCTACAGTATTCGAAGTCGAAAATAAGTGCCAGAATATGACTAGATCACTTGACCGCCTCCTGATATAATACGTTCTTTCTTTGGATTAAAAAACTGAGGTAGCGACCGCCATCGTTAAACCACGAAAATACCCACGTTCTTACATCATCAGTTTAACTATGACTGGGCATAAGTAACCATTTTATACTCACACAACTATATGCTTGAATTACAAGACCGCAACATACAATATGTAACAAGCCTTGTTAGGTTCATATCTAGGACGCATTGGGTACATATCTGAGTAAAAATTTTATCATTTATGGATGGCAATACACTAAAAGAACTGATGAATTAACTCACAAATAACATATTGAAGTATTCACTGAAGTATATATATATATATATATATATATATATATATATATATATATATATATATATATATATATATATATTCACAGCAATCGCAATGTCTTTGATTGTGCTCTTTCCTAACTTCTAAAGCGAAAGGTCGTGAACGTTTCACAAACGCACCTGAATAATTTATGCTATTAATTAATACAATGATCTGTTGAAACAAACAAAAGACACATAACTTGTTGAAATGTCTAGATGGTAGGAACTGGTAGGCCAGACATTCAAGCAGTCCCCCAATATACTAAGATACTCGTTGAATTCCTCTGAACAACATTGAAATGTGTTTTATGCATATTACCGTTTTAGCTTCTCATTCAGGTTATTTGAACTGAATTATTACTATTATTATTATTATTATTATTACCTGATTATTTTCTTTCAAGGGATGGATCCAGATGTTCATGTATCCTTAATTAAACCATTACGTTATGAAGACATTCGTTTAGGTGAAGAAGTTGAATTAACATGCAATGTTAAAGCAAATCCACCATTAAGTCCAGCAAATATTAAATGGTTTCACAATGGGAATGCGTAAGTTATGTGTTTATATACATATTATAATACTATATTTTCATTTTCACAATATAATAAATTCTCTATTTTTTTTAAAAAAAATAGAGCTCTATGAGCATTTTACAGAAATGGATCTTTTTTTTAAATTATACTTCGATAATTATAAAGTTTCAGTATTGTTTTAACATTATAAAAACATTTATCAGAACATACTAAACAACAGTTCATGGTTTTCTGATTATGTACTAAACAATTTAATATTATAATTATTATTATTCTCTGAAGAAGTGGCTTACACTAAGTCACGAAACGTTAGAAAATCTAATTTTTCTACACATTCGGATATTTAAAAAATATATTATTTATTTATAACAATCTATCCAATGCTCAATTTATTCGAAATTATCAAGTCAAACCTTGGTAATGATACATATTATTATTACTATTGTTGTTATAGCTAAACAGTTTAAGAAAGTATTCATGCGAAAAACTGATGATTTTATATTATCTTCAAAATTATTCACATTCTCATCTACTATTTCATAATAACATGTTTATCTATAAAGTCTACAATTGAATAACTATTGGATAGATTCAAAATCTAAGTTAAAATGAGGATGGCAATTTTCTTTTTTTAGGAATCAACGAATTCATCATAGTGATTGTTTGATATAATTTATATTATGTACTTCTTGATAGTGGAATATTCCTGAGTATTTAGAATAGGAGATAAGGCTTTTGGTAAACTGAATAAACTATGTTTCTATATGAATTCAGAAGTGTATTATTCACTTTAACTATGATATATATTCCTAATAGTGTATTCAGTTTATGACTAACTTGTGAATGTATAAAATTTTGACTAGCTAATCAATAATATCTAACAATTTTGTCTACTTTGTAGTTTTAACAAGTTTAGTTTAATTAAGTTTAAAGTGTAATCTTTAAGCCAAGTTTATCTCTATTCATAATGTTTGTTGAATCGTGTTTGAGGTTAATGGAAATTTAGAACATTGTGATGATTTTTTTCTGAGACTTGGGGTACTACTGGGATAGCAGTATAAAATGAAGCCAACTACCTCATAAATCTTATAGCACATATTGTATAGAAAAAAGTTTATATGCTATTGATTTTATTTAGTGCTATCAGTCAAAAAAATAAACGCAACTTACAATCCGTATCTTCTTTTCTTTTCATTGTGATGAGATGAATTCCATAAAGTATTGGATACCATATCATTACTGTAATATCTTGGCGTGTGTTGGTACTCAAATGCTTGTTAATAACTTCCTAAAAGGTTTCCAAATTTTTTATATACTCTTACACTTAAGCCTTGAATAATGGAGAAAGAGAGTGAATTAAGAGTTTTTTCACCTCAAGGTTCCTCAATGCATACAAAATAAGAGTATTTACTGGTTTATCGGCAAAGTTTAACGACTGGCAACTTTTGGAAGAATGCTAAAATTGATAAAAGAATAAGTAATCTTCCAATCATAGATTGGTACAAAACCTGTCAGTTTTCTAGAAGTTTCCTCCGCGTATACTGATTAAACAAAATGTTATCAGTCTTCCTTTAATTTCTGGAACTTCATCATGAAATTTTTATGGGATCCCTAGGCGGATTTACTTAAAAATCACTATAACCGCTTAATTAATTTGTTTAGCTTATATCGACTTATGAATTCAACCATTAAAAGTAAATCATTAACTCAAAGTGATTATAAATATTAGTCTGCTATGTTTATTTTATATATCTGGAAATAATTCTCTAATCACGTTATGATCATATTAATATAATGGTACTGGCTAAGTTTTTCTGGGATTATTTATGTCAATAGTTGAACGTGACAAATTAACAAATCTCTAATTATACTTTAATGTTGTTTTTTAAAAAAAAACCATGAAAGCCATTCCCCTTATATTCAATTGTATAGTGGTAAGACAATAATTTAGTCTTGGAATCGGAGCATTTGAAAAAGGAAATATAATGAAGAAGTAAAATTAACTTGTTCTAACATAAAGTTTAGACAACTGAAATGTTTCAAATAGCATATCCAAATAATGTCATTCTGTTTCCTACATTGTACTGTGTCTTATTGGATTATACCATACATTTACAATAACTTACATTTTTAAAAAATTCTCTTCTGTGTGATGTATTCACTCATCTGAATTTCCATTTATATATATTTATTTGATCTAATTTCAAGGTGTATGTACTGAATAGAGTTGTTCACTGCAATTCTAATATCAACAGGATATTTTTGTAACTTACTGTTATTGTAGGTAAAAACCATAGTATTTCGATACTATTAATTTTGTTCTTCATAATATAATATCAGTTATACAAAGTAGCATATATTGAGATGACGTTTATATATAGTTCTAATTAACAACTTAATGAATCGTTTTTCATTCATGGACATTCGAACCCAAGTCGCTACGTGCATTTTTGCTTGTATAATATTACCTAATTACTTACGCCTGTTACTCCCAATAGAGCATAGGCCGCCGACCAGCATTCTCCAACCCACTCTGTCCTGGGCCTTCCCTTCCAGTTCTACCTAATTTTTATTCATTTTTCTCATGTCTGTCTCTGTTTCTCGACGTAATGTGTTCTTTGGTCTTCCTCTTTTCCTTTAACCTTGAGGGCTTGACTTGTGATGCAGTTGGGTGCTTTCCTCAATATGTGTCCTATCCATTTCCAGCGCTTCTTCCTGATTTCTTCCTCCACTGGAATCTGGTTTGTTCTCTCCCACAGTAGATTGTTGCTGATAGTGCCTGGCAAGTGGATCCGAAGAATTTCGCGTAGACAACTGTAACTAAACACTTGTATATTCTGGATGATGGCTTTCGTAGTTCTCCAGGTTTCTGCCCCATACAGTAGAACTATCTTGACATTTGTATTGAAAATTCTGCCTTTGGTGTTGGTTGACAGTTGTTTTGAGTTCCAGATGTTCCTCAGTTGTAAATATGGTGCTCTTGCTTTGCCAATCCGCGCCTTAACATCTACATCAGATCCACCATGTTCATCAATGACGCTGCCCAGATATGTAAAGGACTTTACATCTTCAAAATCTCAATCAAGTGTGATTCGATTGTTGCATGCTGTGTTGTATCGGAGAATCTTTCTTTTCCTTTTGTGTATGTTGAGACCTACTGCTGCTGAGGCTGCTGACTTGTATAATACATGTGTGTATTAAAAGCGATGGTTTAACTTTCTTAGCTAACTGGAATATCAATGTATTTCATTCAATTTATGAATCTATGATAGGCGGGAGGAGTATCTCTGACTCATTAGTATAGTTTAACAGTCAAGTAGACAACAGGAAAATAAGAATAAATAACATAAGTAGATGACTTCTGTTAACGAATTATTATGAAGTAATTGATAGAATTATGACATAGTATAAGTGCTTTAAATGATGTTTGATGCAAGAGAATGAACTTGTATCTTAACTTGATACATATACACTATTCATATCACAGTCGTAATTTATAATTTTAAGCCATTACGTCGTAGTCTGAAAACAGTGACAAGAATACTTTGAAAGTTATAGTACAAACTGATCGGGAGGTTCGTAAAATTGATTTTAAAGCGGAAATTAGTGATATTTAATTAAAAATATTTACGAAATTCTTTTTATTGGTTTCACTATTTGTGTTATTGTATGTATTGTTCCGTCAGTACATTACAGTACTGAACCAAGAGAAACTAACTATCAATAGTCACAAGTGGTTAAAGAAGAGAATCCTACACTCCGATCTAGTAAGAGACATTTAATCCATTTTATATGGAAATATTTAACAGTAACAGTAATATTAATATATGAATCAGGCAAAAATCAATCATAAAATAATGTTTTTAGATTTTTTTTCAGTAAACCCTGTTTGACAACAGGTAATTTTAGCTTATCGTCTTTATGATGATAGTCAATAGTTGATTATTAAACCGTTAGAAAAATCGTCCTGTAATATTGGTAATTTTATCTTGTTAGTCAGTTTGCAAGCATGTTGACAAGGTTTAGAAAGGATGTAATAATTCTGACAATATAAGTCACTCATGTGAAACTGTAACTACTGCTAACAAACTGACATGAACTTGATGAATTTAATTAAGAAGAGCGCATTCTGATGTGACTACCCAAGTAACCTCATGTTTCTAACCATTTGTCTACTAACAAATTATTAATTATTATGAAATAAAATGCAGTTGAATATAATTCTTATTTAGTAAACTAAATTGCATGAAATATTTATTATAGAAGTATAGCTAACAATTATTCCTCAATAACAGATAATTGGAGATTGATAATGTATGGAATCAAGACTAAAACAATTTTGAATTCGGCTACTAATTATTAATCGACTAAAACAAATTAATTGAATTTTCAGGGATTGATCTCCATCCAGAAAATCCAATTACGGACTTAGAATACGCAGATGATATAGTCCTGTTTAGTGAAGACGCTGATAAAATACAGTCTTTTGATAGCACTGAGCAACAATGCCAGTATTTTTGGGATGCGTTTTTCCCCCTCTAAATGCAAGTTGTTGCTTCACGACTGGTCTGTGTCAACACCTGAACTAAGGATAGGGAGTGAAGTAGTCGAGCGCGTCGACAACTTCACTTATCTTGGAAGTTTGATCAGCCATAATGGGTTGGTGTCTGACGAAATCTCAGCACGGATTCGAAAACTCGCTTGGCTTTTGCCAACTTACGTCACCTATAACGAAGGCGGGATATCCGTCTATCAAACCAAAACATGGTATCGGTGCTTTAAGTCACTAACTTCTAGCCTCAGCCATATTGGTAGATGCAGACTACTTGGTTTAGTTCCGCGTGACTATCGTGACCAATGGTTGGAGACTCTTGATGACATGGCTCAGAGTCGATCACAATGGCGTAGGTGTATATACTCTCTGTCTTCCCTTAAACCGTGAGATTAAAATTGCTTTATATCTTTCTTTCTACGAACTAATTCTTTCTCCCTGTATCAGATCCTTATATGAAATGCTTTTTCATATACTACCTTTGAAGTAACTGCTTCTATGTGTTTAGTGCTAATGAGGTATGGCAACTTCGACCGATGCATATATGTGCCTGGTCCTACATTGTAGCTAACTGAATCAAAAGTGTTTATTTTGTAGTTAACAGAGATATGTTAATCAAATCACATATCAGTTAGTCATCTAAACATAATTGTTCCACTCTGTTTTGTTCGGAATGTGAAGAGAATGGAATCTAGAATTCCTATACTTTAATCTTATATTAAACTAAATGATTTTCATTATTTAACATCAACGGAATTGTCGTACACTATTAGTTTAATATATATACTTTGTATGTAACAATCTCATCAACCTATCTAATCAATAGTATTATAAATTACCTGATAATTAATTTATAATCTCAGTATAGTCTAATAAGAAACTGATAGAAAAACCATAAATAAAAATAGTTTTTTTGGATATTGATTATTCTCTTTATTACTAATTGTACTTTGTTTATCTTTCATTGTTTGGTTTTTTTTTCTTTCATATTCTATTCTTTATTCAACCTTATTTCATTCATAGTCATGTCTATAGTATACTACCATATATATTCACTACCCATAATATTATTACAATTATCTATCCTCTAAGTTTCTCTTTTAATATTTTCATTCTTATATTTATTATTATTACTGTTATTTCTTATGATCATAACAATATAATTTAAATAATGTCAAGGAAACTTTCTACTTTATTTGTTTTCATTTGATGTAAAGTCGGTTTTACGTGAATTTATCGCATAATCATCTATTATTATTACTATTATTTGGTGTTTGTTTTAACAATGACAAAACAGGCAGGCGACTCCCAAATTAATAAAAGTTATCTGTTTATTGTAATCTTTGCATATATACATATAAGCATATATGCCTATTTGCATACATGCATCCACCTTATTTCTTTATTCTTACTTGATCATCTAAATATTTTTACTAACTAACTTCTACCCATCAATTCATTTTCTCTCTACGTGTCTCCATCTTTCTTTCCTCTTCTTTTGCTTATCTACAGCTGTCTATCCTTTCTATGGTAAACTTATACATGTGATGATTAAGAATATTTACTGTAGTTTATTAGTGAAGGTGTAAACTTTTCATCAACTTGTCTTCTCTGTAATTATTCAAGTGGAAAACAGAGAAATAATTATTATGTTGGGGACAGCAAACAACAGGTTTGTATGACAAATGGCTATTAAATTTTATTCACAGACTTAAATGCATAAAAACCCACGATGTTAATAATGTAGGGAAATAAGTTGAACAAAATTCTAACTCGTTTAAGTATGACTGTGTACACAGAGTTTCAGTTAGCTTCCGATGAGGGAATAAAATTATCTAGATTGATCAGTATTAGTAAATTCTTGTGATCTTGTATCGGAATTCTGATTAAAGCTGTTACAAAACCAATATTATGATTAATTTAATATATTCGTTTAAATCGAAACCAATAATCAAATCATATTTCATTATCGGATACGGAGTATTAAACTATAATGGGGATGGACAATATCTAATTAATTTTTATTACATGATACTAGTTACTCTACTAAGTTTTCTCCTCAGTTTTGATGAGATGAACATTTTGGTGAATAATGAAGTCGACTATCTGTTTAGTCTATATATCATATTGTTACGAGGAGAATATGACTGGGGATTAAGAGAATCTAATGATATGTTGGTCTGTCTGTTGGTTTATCGCTTTATCAATCTGTCCATTACAGCTGATGATTAATTGAACTCAATATTGTCAGTGTTAGTGGTCCTTGATAGGAATATTTATGCAAGGATTTCGTAAAACTTCTCAATATCAATTTACTAACAGAGAATAAATGAACTATATATTTATACACAGTTGACTACCATTGACTTCTTTTCAGTAGGGGAGGAAAATAAAAGTAGCTTTTATAAGTTATTATGGAAACTTTCAGTATTTAACTGTCATTTTGTAACATGTAACTTACTCTCAAAGTATGTAACTGACTCATTAATCTTACTAAGGAAATTTAGTATATATATTTTTGAATACTTACTAATAGTTTCCGTCTAAATACGTGTTGATCAAATTGAAAGATGAAATTCAGCATGAAACTTTAATTACATATATACTTTCACTATGATTGATTTATTTCATTTCTACTTTACATTTATTTTATTAGGCGTTTACCAAATACAGAATTTCGAAGTAATGGAAATTTACGTATAGCAGTTTTTGGTATTGAACATACAGGAAGTTATCATTGTCGTGTTATACATGCAGCTGGTAAATTAGACAGCAGGCCACCATTTTTAATTCAAATGACAAGTTAGTGGCAATTTTATTATTATTTCTGTACTATTCAGATTATTTCTATGTACAAGTTACTTATAATTTGGTTTTTATTTATTTAAAATGTATAATAGGATTCTTAAAACACAGTTCATTCGATTTTCACATACCATGATCAAATAACAGGGAGTTGAATAGATTTTATTAAGAAGTGATAGAGATAGGAAAATTTGAAAATTGGATAACATCTTGTTTTAAAGATTTTATGTTTTTTTTTTGTTGTCAACAATCAAAATATTAAATTTCATTAGTATTTCTTAGTACATAAACACCTTAGAAAGATCGCTCGATGTGTTGCTCATATGCGCTACAAGTGACTTACATTTTGTTTAGTATCAGCTGTACAATAGATAAAACGTATTCTATCTTCAGTTAAGCTTATCTGGTGAACAACGCTATTGAGTTTGAAACATTGAATATTATATCAAAGTGTCAGTGATAACATCAACTCTATGTTACAAGTAAATGCACTTGACAAATCTTAAATAAAATGGAATATATATATCTTGTATTAGACGGTTCATATAATAATATTTAATGAATTAAAAGTATTTTATACTATTTTGTATCAAAAAATATCATGGTTGTAAAAGTATTATGCTGTATTATAGTCTTCTATTGCTTAATCAAACTAGTGATGAGTTAAATTTGCAATAGAGATTTTATTATATCGTTTTACTTTCTATAATTCAAATTAAAAGCTGCAAAAGAATCAAATTCCATAATGTATGAAACATGTGAATAGACAGTGACAGAGATTATGTATTTAACTGAGAGAGAAAAAAGTTGTTGAACGTTCCATTTCTAGCACTGTTACAACCGATTTTCATGCCTATTATCATAGTTACAAAAAGTTTATCAATAAAATTTATAATAATAATAATGATGATGATAAGATTTTGTAGAGCTTCAGTTAAGCTCATGTAATTGAAAGAGATCTCATTTTAACTATTCAAAATATGAAGAAAAAATTCAATTTATTTATCATCTTCATTTAGTAACAAAATCTACCAATTACCATGCTTCATATCACTAAGAGTAATTAGTCAATTTGTGTTACTCTTTTTTTCTGCAGTTTTGCATGTGTATAATTGGCATACGGGTATATTGATTTATACCATACAATTTACTCCTAACAAAAGTAAATTTTTAATATAAAAGACTTTTAAATCAAATCACTAATTGTAATGTTTCTTAAAGAAAAAAAATTAGTTTAAAAACTTGAATGAGATCGACATTTGGAGTTAATGGAATAATGTTAACTCTAAAAACTTTGTTCTTTGAGCTGAATGGTTTGATCGTGAAGTTTTCATCGTTCTTCTGAACGACAACATTAGAACAAACTTAAGATAGAAAGTAGTACAAGACTTCTATTAAAAAAAGATTATGAATGAATTGAATCACTATAACAGAGACTGATCAGATCATGGTTTATGTGTAAATGCAGCCGTGTAAACAATAATTTTGTACTTTCAACTTTTAATAATTTTGTATAGTTTGGTGCTACGTTTTGATCTGATAGCATTAAGTTTGGTCCAGTATTTTTTTGTGGATGTCAAGATAGCTTAGTAAATCTAAGCAAATATCAGTATCACATTTCATAATCACCTTAGTTAATAACAGTTTATAAGCTCATCAACTAAAATATCATTTCTACTTTCTATTTAACTACTCCACAATTCCAACTTAAATAGACAATAAATCGACAACAGATACAATAAACTCTTTTTTTAAATGCTGATCGCTTCAATTTTGTGGATCTTTATTGACATTTTTGAAATAACACTTACGAAACTTTTGCATAGCGTACACGCTCTTTATATATGCTACGGAGGTGTTCCATATGACTGCAGAAATTTTTTCTTGTAAGGCAGTTTCACTTAGAAATGTAAGAAAAAAAGGCTGACAAAATATAAAAACATTAAATTCACATTAATATTTAGTTCAGTGACTATGCCTATGGTCACATCTGATCAAACAATGGAAGTTTACTTACAATCTGCCAATCGATATTTCTATATCCGCTTATTGAATTATTGCATTAAGAATGTGAACACCAATAATAGTATCTAATGTGTTAGAAAATGAACAATCAATTTTTTGTTTACTTCTATGAAACTGATTAGAAAACATTAATTTAAACCTAATTAACAATATAAGCAAGCCGACCAGTTGAAATTGAGTTCTTCTACCAAACCCATTCTTTCATCTCTTTTAAATCGGCTTCTTTCAAAATTGTCAAATTCCACTTAATCCACTTTGAATTCTGTTGTTGGTTCAGTCGATAACAAGTAGATAGTTATACTGCAATGTAGTCATAATGTCAGATATTGTATTTCTTTTTTTTTAATCGGTGAGATAAATGACTAAACTAAATAGTCCTACTGAAAAGTTGTAATTAAATCTTTATGAAATAGTACTTGTTTCGATTTGTTTAAAATGACTGTATTTTTGGAAAGGCGCCATGTATAATATATTTTATTTGGTTTGAAGAACATAGGAACATTCTTTTTTTCTAGTACATTGACATCGTTGAAGTTAAGTCATTTGTTCATCATGTATTCTTGTCTAAATGAACGTGATTCAGTTATTTATTATCATTATTCTTTTTGCTCTCAACCTTTTTTAATGACAGTTTCTAAAACTTTACTAATTAGAAATCAATAGATTGTTATAACATCTACCTTACTTATTACTTAGAAGTCATAAAACACGTAGTTTCCATATGAATATAAAAATCTGCAATTCAACTTCATGTATTACATCCACATGATTATGTTTGGAATTTTATAGATGGAATTTAGTCTATTCAAACTTGAGTTTGTAAAAGTGTATTTGAATGACTATAAGTAAACGTAAATTATATCATCATCTGTTCTAAATATAAATGAGATTACTTAAACTGGCTTTTATGTTGTACATATTCACCCTTCTCTTCATTATGATTAATAGAAGGTAAACTATGTAAAATATAGCTTGTCATTAACATATTTAATAGTTTTTTTTTTACAATTAACACTAACAAATACTGTACGAGATGAAATAAATTCACTTCAGATACTCTAAAAATTCGTTTTCTGAGATAGGATGTTACCACGGATTTAATAGACCATTGAACACTTCTTTTAACTTAGTTAAGAGCTCCACAACATTGTTCTCCTATGAAATCATCAGGAGTTCAGACCTTAAACATTTACATTTAGATATTACCCAAATAAAAACCAGTGACTTTGTTTACGTAAAAGGATAGTTCATTTCTAAAGAGATTAATGAAAACGAGATGAATTAAATTTCCATCATCACCTCACATTATTTTTATTCGTGCTTTACAAAAAAATATATTCAATATGAAACTAAGATATAGAAATAATGAATGGTAAGGTTTAAAGTTAAAACTCAGCATTTTGACGATTATTTTTATTAAGTAAGTTCATTATGAAATCAACAAACCCATTATTACCATATTTCAAGAATATTTAACAAATATCACTGAATTATGTCAACTAGACTACTGTGATATTGACCAAACTACAGTAACTGACTGGTGCAAAACGAATTAGTTTAAAAACTCTCTCGGTCTATGGTACATCAAATTATATAAATTCTACATATTTCAATTTACATACGACGTAGATTCAGTGATAAACGTAGTTATTATATGCTGTGTGCGTTGGATGAGAAACCATGTTCTTATTGTTTTGGGTGAAAGTTGGTTTACTTAATCAGCTAACCACTTTTGTTAGTCCATTTGGACCATGATGAACTGTTGCTATTTATTCTTAATAAATAAGCTCTATATTTGAAATTGTTTCTTAGATTTGAAGTTTAATCTATCCTTTTAGTCATTTGACTTCGAAAGTCTCAAAACCCGCTTTTGATCAAGTTGATTGTTTTCTGTGTAGATTTAGTGGTAATCTAATAGAACATAGTCTAGAATATCCATAAACAGTGATGAAAATACGTATGCCATTTTTTTCACTTCTGTTGCACTGTTCACTTGTATTTCATCGAGTTGCATTTTAACGATGTTATTCTGTACTACATGAATGCAGTTATAGTTCAATATGATCTTTGCTAAGAAAAATGACATTTTTTCTACAAAGGCATTAATTTTCAGAGTATCCACAACATAACATGAGTAAAAAAAGGGGGACTCAGTTGATTAAATGATTCAGCTCAACAACGATATAAGAATTACTCATCAGTATCACAATATAATGATAAATTCCAATGGGATAATACAAGTTGAAACGTTTTTAGGGTGTCTATTACATATATATATATATATATATATATATATATATATATATGACTGGGTAATCACCAGATGACAAAGTTCCATGCATTATCATCCTTTAATTTATTTGACAACATTAATTTTTCATTTGATTCTCATCAACCTGCTGACTAATAAAAACTATTATTTTCATAGACTAAGTTTGACGCTTTTGACATTTTTTAAATGTTAATTAACTTCTCTTTTTTGTTCTCTTTTTATTGTTTGTCGTTTTCACTTGATGCCTCAACGTCATCCTAGAAATCCCATTCTATCCACAAGTATACCTTTACTAATCTAAGTATGAAACATTAATGACCGAAATCCACTAGTTCAAAGTCTATTGACAGAAATGTCTAGTAGGATATTAGGACAATTTTTTTCGGAAAAGATTTTCAAGCAACAACTTGGTTTAAATAGTACAACTGGAAAAAAAATGAAATAGTTGCATAAAATTGATATTATATTGGATTATATCACCAAGAGATTATGTTGTACAAATGAGATAAGAACTCTAGAAACTCTGAGTTGATATTGAACTTTTCTCTTTACTCGACAGAATGTATCATATTAAATCTTCCTGTCTGATACATTACAAGATAGTTTAATAACACTCAGCACATAAAAATATGAGTATCTAGTAACAGAGTTACACAATAACTATTAGTTTCTCTCTTTTAAATCATTCGTAATTTAAAATAAAAGTTCGTATTAAATGCAAAAATTTACAAGGTCTACTTACGCACCCCTTAACTACTCAAATGTATATAGTGTAATAAATACTCTAAACATGTATAGCTCTTAGATAGTTGCTATGTAACATACATATTTCTATTTTTTCTTCAACACAATGCCAACAATATATGTATGTATTGTATTATCCAAAAATGTTTAAGTTATCCGGAGATTTAATAGGCGTTCACCACTAATGAATGAGTGATTAAATGTTATTTTTACACAATTCTACAACTATTGAATCAAACCAGAATTTGGTATTTTTAAAAAAAATTCAATTTTAATTGAAAGAGTTACTATCCAAACTTTTGTGAACAATTTCGTGTAATTGTAAGTCTAAATTAAAAATAAATTGAAATATTGAAACTATTCTGATTTTTATAAAAAAAAGCGAAATCAGTACTTCATAAGATTAAGAAATGATCTAATTTAGTTAAACCAACGTTTGCTTATCTTTAATATATATATATCTTCTAAACTGTCCTCCAAAAATGAAGAATAAAATTGTAATGAAAATCAATTTATAGCTTGTAAATAGAATATTATTTTCAGTTTCATTTTCTATTATTATTGACTTATGATCTCAACTATTAAAATTACTATAATATGCACAAACACTCCTTCTGACACTAATCAGCATATGCTCACTAGTGACTGGCTTTAAGAGGTATTTCCTGGAGTTCTAGTGAGAAGCAGTGACTAGTGGAGTTTAACCGGGTCTGTTGTAAGGTAGTAACTCACCGAAGACAATGATGGATGTGTTGCTCAATTTTTTTTGATTATTTGAAGTTAGACATTAACACCGTTGGATGCCGGCTCAATGGTCTAGAGGTTAAGCGTTTGCACATGAGACCTAACAGGTTTTGGGTTCGAGTCTCGTAAGGAGGGATCATGAATGAACACTGCTGAGGAGTCCCATACTAAGACGGAACGGCAGCTCAGTTCTTCCAGGATTTCCATAGTGGTCTAGCTTCAATTGACTCATCATCTCAACTATTAATATTATTATTATTATTTTAACCGCCTTTTTGATGTATGCATTTATCAAAACTATAATCAATGTTACATTTATAAATGTATACTCTATCTTATTGTTAGAATTTTATAGAGTTTGTAATTTTCATCACTTTCAGATATCAGTAAACAAAATCTATGAAATTAATTACTTTTTATTTATGAAAAGTTTGCTAAAAGAAAACAAACAAACCACTATTCATTGAATTGATCTTTAAACTTGAATATTTATTAATAAAAATAAATAAATATCCATTTTGTTCTGTGAAAAGAATTGGATTTCAATTATGAAATTCTATTGAGTTTCTTATAAAATGATAATGAATAAAACATTGATGTTATGATTAGTTTCATTAAGACTAGATCCCATTTTCAATATTCATTCAGTGTAAAATTCATGTTTATATTTTCATTATGTTGTATAATATACATCGACTAGTCACTAAATTTCACTAGTTGAAATCATGAGTCAATTGAAGCTAGACCACCATAGAAAATTCTGGAAGCAATGGACGGCCGTTTCGTCCTAGTATGGGACTCCTCCCTTTTTGATAATAATCACTAAATGTTAGTGAAATTTATGTGTAAATAGGTGTATTTCAGTAAAGTAATTATCGATTGTTAAATAAAATGTGACTCAGTCATCAGTTTTCGTTTCATCTCTTTCATCTTGTAAATCTCAGTTCCCTATTCCATGTACAATTATCATTGTTTCATTTACATACCTTTCGAGCTAGTTTACAAGTTATAATCTGTTTCTTCATAATAGTGGTAGCTAAGTATGATTTATATTGAATTAAGGTAGATTGAAATATTTATATTGTCTGTATGTTATTAAAAGTCCTATTATGCTTGTTAATATTTTATAACACTATGGATGAATAAAATACATTGACATCTCTTTTCATCTGAAGTATTTGATAAGGAATTACAATTTCCCTATTGAATTATATGATAAGATGAATTCATAGTAGAATTGACCATTTATTGCCAAGTTTATTAAATTGTTGACATATTAGAATGTGATTGTGTATGACAGTAAATGTCATCGTTTGCTGATGCACTAAACAAATTTAGTCTTTTCCTTGTTCTGCATACAAATTGTGATTGTAGTATTTTGATTTTATTGATCTATGTATGCGTTTTCAAAAATGTACGAAAGTGATTTTTATCGTGAACTATTGATAAGAAAAACCCTCTGAAAAACCTTTGTATCAACATGAAACACCTCAAAACTAAGTACTACTTCTTGAGACTTTTCCACATCACCGTGAAAATGATGCTTTCAAACCACAGAAGGGGCTTACACTAAGTCACGAAACGTCAGAAAACCCAATTTTTTTACTCATTCGGATATTACAAATATATAATTTATTTATAACAATCTACCCAATGCTCAATTTATTCGAAATTATCACAGTACTCAACGTTTACCTTTTTTTAAATTTAGTCAGGGCTTGATGTATTGCTCTTTATAAGTATTCAATGTAAACTGGCCAGGTACTTTTATACTATTGATTTATCTGATTTTATATGTCTCTATACATTTCAGTAGAACTGTAAAACATCTAACTCAACAACATTTGATTTTCAATGATTTTCTAAGTAATATCAATTTAATATAAAATGGATTTTACCCTATTTATTTGAATTATGTATTTGTATTTTATTTAGACTTATACTTTAGAATCTATAGTGAATTCATTGACTGTCCAGTAAATTAATTATCTCGTTTGAATCTCTTATTTGTTCCTTTTTTAAGTATATGATGTTTGAATACCTTTGTGCATCACTGCAGTAGTTATTTATACTATAATAATAATAATAGTAATAATAAAGTGAATTTGTTTTTATTTTACTTTCTATAACATCATTCCTTGACAACTAAATACTTTTTTTAAAAAAACGTCAAATCCCCAGTCTTTTCTTTAAAACAATGAAACATAAAATTTTCTGAAAAAAAAAGAAAGTTTGTTTTATCAAAGAAAAATTTCTAAAAATGAATAATGAAAGTTGAGTATTTGACTTAAATTATTATGCTTACTATTGTTGTTACTAATAAGATTAATATTAGTAAAAAATCAATATATAATGAATTATTTTTATTTTTTTGTAAACAAAAAATCATAACATAATCGATTGTTTCAATCAATATGCTAACTTACTTAAGTGTTATTCTTGAACATTGAAAGATGATTGTCTATAATATATGATGTAACCTGTATGTTTTAAACTCTTCACATAAAAGCACTATCAAAAAAAACTATATATACCTTGTGAATACCTTATCATTTCAATGATCATCAAGTAAGTTCATCATCTTCATCATGTAGAAGTATGTGTAATATAATGGTGTTAAAAGATATTAAACATAGAGATGCTTTAATTGATCTTCGATATTGCCTTAAGGATAAATAACGAAAAGTAAGTAAAAAAGAATTCGGAATTGTCTGTTTGTAATAATCTAAAACTTATAAAATATTATATCACACTATGTTATGATTAGTACTGAAATTATCACAATACTGATGACTAATAAAGCTGTTTATCGAAGAATATAATTTTAAGACCTTTCTTCATTTTCTCTGGCTTTATTATATTGTTAGTCATTTTTTTAAACAGTGCTTGTTAAAAGCAGTCGATAGATGAATATAATTATCGGTGGAAATCATGAATTGAAGTATAGGAATTTATTTGGAATTCCTTTAATCTCTGAAGATTTTCAGTATCTTCAAAACGTTTACTATCAACCATTTTTTTTAAGGTTTAATGAAGCTATATGAACGAGTATTCGTACTCATGCAAAAATGTCAATATACGTCTTTCATGTATTGTCTCGTAATTAACGCTACCGTAACTACACCACGTTTTACTCATAACATCTGTATTCTAGTGAATTCTAACTATATTTTGTCGTTAAATTGATAATGTTAACAAAAAAGTTTAAAAATAATCTTCAGAATGTCAAAAAAAATCGAAAATCATTAAAAATTGTTTTCTGTTAGCTTCAGTTTTTCTAAGGCAAACCGTGTATTGTCAAACTATACATCCCGACTCACGCTCTCATGTAACATTTACTAAAGAAAAAGATACGTAGGCTAAATCAATCAGTCGAAAATTCATATAATCCATTTTTTCTTATTCCTAAAACGTAAAACTCGAAAATCTGTACAATATATCACTTAACAAAAGAACTTAACTTTCGGATTTGTGAAGATCATCAAAATGTAAACGATAAACTGAACAGGTTCAAACAAGTAGCAACCACTATGCATTTTTTCTGGTAGCTACGTTAACTACTATTACATTGAAAACTATTTATAGTGACCATATTTATATACCAAGAGTATACTAGATAACATTTTTATTCAAATACAGTTAGTCTGATTAGTCACTTGTTACTCACTTCAGTTGTTAGTTTTCCTATCAATAAAAATTAGATGCAAGCATAGAACAAACTATTAAGGCAGAACAAAAAAAATTCATTCAATGAATTATTTTCTATGCTTTCATCAATAACTCATTGATGATGAAAAAAAACAACAAAAGAAAAGAAAACTTGGTAAATGTTTCCCTTTCCGTTTTGCATTCATCCTCTACTCGTGGTGTATTTTGTAATTTACTTTAAAAATAGACAAACAAGCAAACAACTAGCAAAACTGATTGACGTAGTACTATACTATTGAAAAGCTAGTACACACTACTTATGTATATATATGCACGCGCAAATAAACTAAATTTGGTTTTCTAAAATTTATGCAAAAAGAGAATATTTGGGGCATATTATCTCTCTTTTCTGATTGTTCCCATTTGTCACGAACATTATTTATTTATTTTTATAAATAACACTTAAATAAGGTTAGAACTAATCCAATATATATGGTTAAACTACAAACAAATGTCAACTGTTCACCATTGCAATCCTTTATTTTTAACCATTAGAGAATAAAATAACCTTCTTTTTCTTCATTTATTTGAGCAGAATACTGTTTTCTTTATTTTGAAACATACAGCAAAATATATCGGGAAAAATGTTTTCGCTTATTTCAAATTAAAATTCGTTGGGATGCAGTATTTTTGTATAAACCATTTAATAATTAGTAGTTTATATATTCTGAAAATAATAATTACAGAATTCACGCCAGTTTACAGGCATGATCAATTTGATATAAATAGTAACATTAGATGTACAGAACAAACATGTGATAGAAGATAGTTTTAAGTATACTAGTTTAGGTAGTACATGTATTACAGTGATCCAATGCATCAACCGGGAATTTTTAAGATTTCTTAAATCGGCAGCCTGTTGATTTATGAACGGCGTAATTAGTGTCATCTCCTGTGCGAGATCGAATTAATGGTAATTATCTACAACTAGAGAAAGTAAAACGAAAACAGAGAGCACGGAACAACAAAGCAGTAATTGCCAAAATATGTCAATCAGGTCTACCGAAATGCGTGTGTCATGTGACACAGTGATATACTGTTGATGTTATTCAAATTAGTTAAACTTGCTGAGGACGGTGTTAACATAGAGTGACAGTAAGTAGGTGGTTTTACTTAGGGAATTCACCAATAAAAAGTTTCTATAATATCACTTGTGGAATGAGATACACTCACAGGTGCTAGAACATTCAATGCATTTTCAGAGGAGCAGTATGCATCGATGCAGCGAACAAATAATGGGAGTGGTTTTATCGTACGGACAGATTGTGATAGGTTATTCCAGAGTCTAGAAAATTTACAGGTAAAGTACTTCATATAAAGAGATGATTTAAAATAAGTTTGTTTCACTAGTGACAAGGAATTACGGATGTCATAATGAGGAGTTTCTGCATATTGAATCACTTGATTGGATATAAAGGATAGTTTATCAAGTAGCTTGAAGAAAAAGACAATACTTAGTTTGAGTCTCCTCTTCCATAAAGGGTCTAGCCCAAGCTTATTACGTCTAGAATTATAAGTTAAGGTACAATCAGCTCCAAGAATACGAAGTGTAAATAATCTCTGTTCTGATTCCAGCCTTAATTTATCCTTTATGCGCGCACTGCTAAGAATAAATATGCAGTATTCTAGAAGAGGTCGAACACAAACTTTGTACATTAAAATAAGTGACTCATTGTTATAAATGTTCCGAGTTATGTAACCTATAAGAGATTGAGACTTGGAGTTCTGTAAACAAAAAGTCGTAGGAGTACCTAAGTCTACTACTGTATGTAGCCTAGACAGCATTTCACCATTTATGGTAAGATCTAGGTTGAGTGATGTATCGCCGAAGCATATCCATCCACATTTAGCCGTATTAAGCTCCAGTTGCCATTTTAAGCACCACTGTGCTACCTTGTTAAGCTCCATGCTGATGCAATTTTGCATATTTTTCAGTCATATGGAGAAAATGAATACACTACTTTAAGATCATATACATATAGAAGGGGTTTACACACACAAAAACTTTCACAAATATCATTGATAAACACTAAAAAGAGCAAAGGACTTAAGACACTACCTTGTATTACACCACTTCTAACAGGACAGCGTTAGACAATGAAGAGTTAATTTTAACTATTTGATGTCGATTGCTGAGAAAGGAATCAAACCAAGCAAGCAAAGGATTTTGAACCCCATAAGATGCGAGCTTACCTATAAGAAGTTGGTGGCTAACCATGTCAAAGGCTTTAGAAATGTCCAGATATAGCACTAAGACTAGATATCCTTGGCTACGTAGGGAATAGACTAAATTAAAGAAGTCAAAATGACATGTCATGCAAGATCAATGTTTAAGAAATCCATGTTGAGTATCATTGATAAATTTTCCAGCAAGTAAATAGTTGGAAAGTTCATCACTTATAATTTTTCCATAATCCTAGAGATAACTGGAGTAATATTTATCGGCCGATAATTGTTCATGTCAGTTTTATCTCCAGATTTGTAACGTGGTATGATGTACGCGGTTTTCCAACAGTAAGGGTAAGAACCAGTTTCCATAGAGAGAGTAAACAGCTTTAGAAGAGAAGAAGTGGAATATCTGGACCACCATATTTGTAAAGGAAGAATGAAATCCCGTCTACTCCATGACCTCTCGAAAGCTTAAGGGTATTTATAGCCTTATTAATTTTCATGCATGTGAAGGAGATAGATTTTATTGAGTTGCTAGTCACGCACATAACTCTTGAAGCAGAGCCACTTATGATTCCTACATCATTCGCAAAAATACCACTGAAAAGGTCTGCCATAGTTTTAGAGTCGTATATTAAAGTGCTATTATGTTGGATGCACGGTATATCAACATTTCGAGTTGCTTTAGCGCGTTTATTGAAAAGGAGAGTTAAGTTTTGTACTTTCGAGTTAGTATTAAGTGCTAACAGCTCCTCATTAATGGCTATGTTCCTCTTTAATTTGATTAAAAACTATTGTTATTTGTGCAACTGCTGTGAAGTCGTTTGACTTAAAATAACGATTGTGTAGGCGTTTTAGTTTATTACGATATTTAGCTGGTATATATAATTCGTAAGGTTTACTAAACCTGTACGTTTTAAGAGGTACACAGGAATCCAAACAAGAGTTAATGATCAGACATAATTCGTCGATAGCATCCATGAGACTATTACTTGAAAAAAAGTTATCCCAGTCTGAAAGTTTAATCAGTGAATGCAGGAGGTCCCAGTCAGCATGCTTATAGTCTCTATATTGACAGGTTTTTTGAATGGGTCGGTTATAAGTGGGATAGATAGGGAGAGCGCAAACTACTATCTCATGGTCACTGCTTTCAAATTTATCGTATACTTTTACAGATAGTGGGATAACATCCCTACTAAATATTAGATCGAGTATACTATCGCCTCTAGTTGGGGTACGAACCTACTGTGGCCAGCAGTGCATGTTAATGGTTGCCGAGACCTTATCATTACATGACTGACAACTACCGGTACTTTAGTTAATCCCAGGATTATTGAAATCCCCGGTGATAAGCTTAGCATTAAAGTTTAGAGCAGATGCATGTATGAGTGCATTGATAATAAGATCATTCCCATTATTCGAACTATCAGGAGCTCTCTATATACATCCAAGGAGTAGACTATGATTCAGAATGATCCTGGTAAACTGTTCAGGAGAATATCTTCAACTTTATTAGTTGTTAGGGTATCCAAAGCATATATAATACAACCACCTCCTCACTTAGTTTCTCTGTCACAACGATAGAGTCGATAGTTCTGGATATTTAACTCTGAATCAGATACTGCTTGAGAGCACCATATTTCAGTGATAAGTATGAAAAAAGGCTTGACTAGAAAAGCTAATGTTCTCAAGGCTGAAATTTTGTTCACAAGTGAACGTGCATTGATAAGTAATAAGTTTAAAAAGGGAGTATGAAGTGTGAAAAAATCGAGAGCTTCCCTGTTGATGTTGTGTATTTTGGATTTACACAGACTGTGGTTTATTATGCTTGACTGATCATATTGGCTATCACTTGAACAAACTGTAGTGCTAGTGTGACCAGGGATTTCTGAAGGCCAAAAAAATCATTATTTTGATAAAGTGGATTAATTTGTTGAACTTGACATGACGGACAGTTAAGACAAGCACCTGCTAGTTGGGGTTGGGTTGATGGTGAGTAACCTAGTAATCCATCTTTCCCAATGGGAAAGTATTGAGAAAAGTTACGTCTTACAGGTTTATTATTTAAAATGTTTGAGGGTAACCGTGGGGCACATTGGTTCACTGTGGTCTGTCCAATATTAGGCCTGCTTACATAATGATTGCAGTGGCCGTCTTGTGAGAAAGTTGAACCAAGTCTGCCCTTATAACCTCACCTACGATGCGTAGGGTAAAGCATGGTGTCGGGAAGTATGGCATTATTTTTATTTAGTAGGGCCATCGTAATATTTTTTTATTGGGTCTGGAACCAGAAGGTTTTGTACATACATTCTTCTTACGTGGTATAGACTTTTTAATCTTGACAGTGTTTTTAAGAGCTGTCGCGTTAGAACCAAGTATTTGCTTATGGGCCTCTAATGGCAAACTGGATAATATCGGATTAGTGTCGTCATTCGATGTACATTGGTTATCAGTTGTCACTACAGGCATAATAGGAAAATTAACACTCTTTGTTGGTAAATCAGAGTACTGGAAAACATGAGATAGGGTAGCTGCATCAGTGCATCCAGCAGCTGATGCATCTTGATTTGTTATGATCTCAACACCTTTATTTTTGTTCAAAGTACGTTTTTGCGTAAGTCTTTGATTGGTGGTATTTTCTGAGACTATACGAGCGTTTCTAAACTTCGTAAGCGTGCAAATTAGCCTCCAGATTCTTTTAACTGTTCAGCTAATATATGAGAATTGAATCTGAACAGGACCGGAAACGAGTATTTCTGGTGCATTTTATTAAGTCGAATGCATTGACACTGACTGTCTTGAGGGTTAGATGCTTTTATATTGAATTCCTTACAGTTTTGATGGGGATTTTGTCAATCACGTTATTACGCGAGACTATTCTCTTGGTAACTTCTTTAGCGATAAGATCGATAACAGATTCTGCTTTTACAATGTCATCAAGTTCCGCAGGAACGATATCTTTGGACAAAAGCAGTTTAAGGGGTGATAGTGTCTTTATCTCTTGTTTCAGATCATGCTTTGATAAAGAGCTAGCAAGTGACTCAACTTTAGAACGCATATCGTTTAGTTGCTTAAAGATAGTGTTTAATTCACTCTTGATACTTTTTGATCTTGGGTCATCCAGCAGCAGGTGTGGTGTAAGACCACTCCCAACACTATCAAATTCAAAAAAGGTAGCAGAGCATGGGGAATAGGTAATAACAGAATTGTTATTATCTGAAGAATTAGGGCTTCTACGGGCTCGTTCTTTTTGACAGTTGACCCATATCCCTTTAAGTATAAATTCTAAAGCTATTTATGAGTTATAAACTAGGATTAAACGATATTCAAACAATAAATATTGGATACCGTGTTATCGTAACGCAAACTTCAAACGTACCATCAACTAAACAAAATAACTGTATTATTATTACTATTGAGAGATAACGGTATTCAATTCATTATATGTGCTTCATTTCTTTGCTCGTTTACTTGCGCGCGCGTGATTCACTCGTCAACATTAGTGAGTTATTTAAATAGTTTTGTCACAGATATTTTAACCTGACTTACTTTAAGTCAGTCGTATCACTTGTTTATTCAATGTGTGTGATTTGCTTGTCTGTTTGACTTACATATTCAGTGTCAGATTCGATCAATAAGCTATTTGTCAATTGCAGTTGAATGAAATTTCCACCTGTATATTTATGATTTAATCTAATATTTTCGATCTTTTTATTAGGTGACGATCCCCCAAAATTAATTACTGATTTGGTAAATCATGAATTTTCGAAATTTGTTATGCGTGGCCGTTCAGTTGAATTGGAATGTCCTCAACCAGGTGTACAAAAGTCAGCAGATACTATAGCTCCGATTACAGTATGGGGATTAATGCCACGTTTAGGAGAGCAACAACAACCTGTGTAAGATACTGATATGGATTTGAACTTTTCTTATTTTTCTATCACAATGTATAAGTAATAAAATTATTTTGACAGTTAGTTAACAAATGACAATTTTTGTTATACTGGTTCAGGTAGATCCATTTGCGATGGAAAGATTCAGGTTTAATGCTTAAACCTGAACAGTGAATTTATGATTTTAGTGTTTAGATGTTACGTGGTTGAAGGTAGCCAACAGGAAATTCCGGATCTAGGTTTCATGCTACTTTGCAGTCGTTACAAAGTGTACCTGTAATCTTCATAAATAAAATTCGATCCGCTCTATAATTACTAGACAAACATAACATTGATCGCTACTCAGTGATCAGTCAGTTGTAACGTTAGTTTTTATAAAGCCTAAAAAATCATCCATCCATCATTCCTATCCAAGTTGAACTTTTGTATAGGCTTATGGCATATAATAATGAGTAAAATTAAAATGATTTTATACAATTTCACATTTCTGAGTAAGCTTTAACAAACAGTTTTCTTATATGACATGGATACTGACGTTATTTATTTGAACAAACACCAAAATAAACATTGTTCTTCTATTTTCCGCCTTAAAGTTTGGTGATTTATTCACACACCGGATAGTTTTTTTATCTAAAGAATGTAAGGACATGGAGGGAATGTCTTTAGAGATTCGGTATTTCCGTTTAAATAATATATAAGATGATTATTACTGATTACTAGATTATATTTACCAACCAGTTCTAATTTAATTTCCTTTACTGTTACAATATTCGATAATTCTAATCACTAGTGAATGGCTAATACAATATTTTTTTAAACTTTCGAATTCTATTTGATTGTGACGAGTATTAAAATGATATTTATAAAATAAAAATACCATTTCAAATTATTCTCAGTATTGCCAAACTCAACGTTTAATGGAACGTTTCAGCACTTTCATTGCCACGATTGTAAGAGATTTCCTACAAACTTATCTTAGTCAATCATAGATTTATTTACTCATCCGTGAAATACACTAAAATATGATAGAAGTTCAATGATTATCTTCAGCTATTTAGATTAGATTACATAGAACTACTAATTAATTGTAATTAAAAAGTTCTAAGAAAAGCTCAGTCTAGGTTTACCTATTTGAAATAATGAGAGCTAATGTAAATGTATCTTGACTTCTATTACTGTTTAATATATATTTGGTCCGAAATTTTAATCACCTTATCATGTTCATTTTAGGGCGTTTTGGAGGCTGCTGTATTTTGTAGTTTTACATCATTCAGTGACTTTAGTTAGACGACTATTGAAAATTAACAACAACAGTATGGTCGCCTTATCCTAGTAAGGAATTTTTCAGTATTAGGATTAAACGGCTATTCAGTACTTACTGATTTTCACTCGTGATCCAACTTAAGTCAGATCATGATGTTAAGCTGAAAAAATCCCATGTTTGGTTACCATTTCTATTAAAATCTTCATTATCACTCCTTTACCTTTCATCTTAAGAGTTTTCTCTCATCGAGCTAAAGTGTATAGTGTGCTAGTTTGAACTAATGCACATCTATTCTAGATCCTGTATTGTTTTTAATAGATTTTAAGAACTAGATCTAGTTATTACAGTATAAATAACACTAAAATAAACTTAGTAAGCAAGCATCATTATTTTTGATATTTACATATATAAAATTATACACCTTGAATTCGACAAAAATCCTCGTTAAAATTTGTGGGAAGAAAACAAGCAACATTTATGCGTTTCAACAAAATGGATTAATATCTGAATGGGGATTTGTGGAGATTGTAGTAATTTTAATAGTTGAATTCATGAATCTACCTAAGCTAGGCCATCATTGAATACCTGTTAGCACTGGATGGCCGTTTTGTCCCCAGTATGGTACTCCTCAGCAGTCAGCATCCACGATCCTGCATACGGGACTCAAACCCAGGACCTTTGGTCTCGTTCACAAACGCCTAACTGTGAGAATGAAAACAAGCAATATTTCGACCAAATGAATTAAAATATATAACATATTTAAATTTTGAAATTGCGTTCATTTTACGCACTAAAAAAAATGAATCTATTTGTTCACTTTGAATTTCAGATCAACTTTAAGAGATATTCAATTTGCAGATCAAGATACAAAATTAGTTATCAATAATTTTGATATACATCATGTGAGCTTTTACACATGTGAAATTAGTTGGCCTAATTCACCAGATCGATATGTTTTTCTTTTTCAAGTTGAACTAGCTGGTGAGTTTTAGAAAGAAAAAAAAAAGAAAAAAAATTATTAATATATTTGATAATATTGTTAATTTTATTCATTTAATTCTAAACATAATGATTTTTAGATGTTCATTGCTTGTTTAATAAACAAAGGAAAGGAAACTTGGAAAAATCTTCTAGGTACTTCATTAACTATTGATAATACAATAGGGATCAAATGTTTTCTTTTGAAATGAATTAAATGTTTCAGTGAAATCTGTGTAGACTACAGGGATTGTCTAGGTCAAGCACTGTCATGTTAATATAAAAAGAAAACATGTAGGTTTTTTTGTGCTCTTTGACTTCTTAATCACTGTTCAACTGATCTGATTATTAGAAAATAGTCTGTAAACGTAGTTGTAGTAGAACACTTGATG
Organism: Schistosoma mattheei; assembly: GCA_944470405.2. Taxonomy (NCBI): domain Eukaryota; kingdom Metazoa; phylum Platyhelminthes; class Trematoda; order Strigeidida; family Schistosomatidae; genus Schistosoma; species Schistosoma mattheei. Next base: position 41,227,661 of record OX103947.1, on the reverse strand, counting down.
TTAGGAAAAGCAATAGACCATGAAACAGCAAAGAGCCTGACTTGTATGGACTTCTGCGGCTGTTCTCAATAATAGAAACTCATAGGACTGATGAATTGACAGGAATAAAGAGGTATATTGAAGTAAATCAGATTAACGTATCATAAATTCGAAAATAAATATTTTTATGACCATATTTCGTCTATAATATGCACTGGACAGAAGTAAAAGACATACAAAGAAAGTTATTTCAATGTCATGGGAATTCTTCAAAACTTCACGCAAATCAATATTCTTTACCCATCTAATCTTTATTTGATATAATGGATACTTATCAAAATCGATGATTTGAATAAAAAGAGCTAAAAAATAAACATACGAGCATGACCTGAAAATTTTGCTAATATATACATATATTCCGATTAAAAAAATAAATTATTTACATTGAATTTTCGGGTTACTAAACTATTGAAAAGTAGTTTTGATTACTGACAAATATCTAATAAAAAACTATTGAAAACTGAAATCAATTAGATGGATATTTTGTTTTCATTTCAAACTGTTCAGCAGTATACACTACTAATAATAGTATCAAACACTGGATCTAATCGCAAGATCTATTGACGAGGAACATGAAACTAATTAGAAACTAAGTTTACCGTTGCCTACTAGTTACAACGTATAAGAATCTTGATATATTGTGAGTTTGTTGAGGTTAGACTTGTAGATTGTAAGAAATCTAGTGAGTATTGTTCTTATGTTTGAAACTAGATTAAAACAACACTTGCTATTTTCAGATTTCTTCCCAGATTATATCACTTTAGGATAATAGTCGAGCTGTAGTTTGTGGAATAAATTATTGGAATTTTAGTAACGTGGTTAGGAGTTCAAAATACACCTCACCTACCATGTTGTTCAGTTGTAAGCAACTCAGAGCCTAGCTTAAATTCGGAGCAGTTCAATTCTTCACACCATATTTCAGTATAGCGGAATTATATTACCAGGATGATTGCCAAAAATAATAATAAAAAAGGTGATCTATAGATATATCAAAAGAAATCCTGATATGGACAATCAGATAGTAGAACATGTTTACCATGTCTACATGTTCTGCCAACAAGTATAAGATATAGACCTCCAATCAACTGCCTATTAGGATGGACAATCAGATAGTTTAAGTGGTCAAACGCAAGAACCTTTACTTAGTTGAATAGCGTAAAAAAAGTTGTTTTAATAAATTTATCATACAAAGTTACTATAAAAATTACATAAAATTTTAACATGACCACCTAAGTAGACATTGTTTAGTTATTTGTTAAATCAACATCATGTGGCTTATGATGAATATTGCATAGTTATTACATATTCCTCAGTGGAATTCAATGTATTTTACTTTAATTACTCACATGATACTGTCTTTAATAATAATGTTTAATTTGTTGCAGTGTTTATTAGAATTCATTATTAGTCAACCTTAAATTGAAAGAAAATACAAATTATATGAAATACTTAAGTTTTCACTAAACCTATTATGTAACACGCATGCATGTCATTGTGCATTAATAAGCTTATGTAACTCGTTATTTTAGGTTGAATGTTCTAGGCATTAGTCATAAGATGATTTAAATAAGTTAACATATCCACTCTCGAAAATTCAACAGTGATAAGTCATTTTTTAGATTTTCATATATCTCTGTTATTCGAGAGCGAACTGCGTCTTAATTAACACAAGAACTATGGTGAGGTAGTAAATATGCACCTCCAAGTGTACGATATTTAAACAAAACAGCTATATCTTGCTTATTAGTTTTCTATTGGTTATCTAGTCGAAACCAGCTCTCTATGTGAAGCTTCAAGTTCAACAGTTGTCACTCCACCTTGAAGTAACAACTAATGATTACTAGTTAGATATTCGTCTTTAATGAATATTTATTTAATTTAAGAGAACCTGAATAACTAAACAAAACAACTATATATATGATGTATC